>OY754973.1:1520000-2044122 GCA_963576475.1 Molanna angustata | reverse complement strand
CCTAAATATTACCTATAGGTAACTATTTTTTTTGAACTCTCAAAATATCATCAACAGTTTATAAAATTGAAGCATTTGAGATGTGGCTATACAGACGGTTGATGCGCATCTCATGGGTCGATAGTCTCCAGTGAAAGAGTTCTAAATATGGTGGAGAAAGAGAGAGATTTGCTGACCACTATTTTGGGCCTAGGTTGCGGCTCTAAGGGCCTAGGCAGTAAAGGCGGGGGTGGGCGGCCGACGCTGTTGCGCCCTCGTCAATTCTGTACTTAGAGAAGAGCAGGACGAACGCCTTTAGTCTCGCTCGGCAGTGACTCGTCAACTGTGGCGAATGTTGTTGTGTGGTTCGGGCACACCGCCGGCGCAGACGTCGGGTCAGACATCCTGTGTTGACAACTAGACGTCATATCTGACAGGTGATGATTGCGTCGGATGCCCCCGGTGTTAGCCCGCGGAACCTTCGGACGCCAACACGAGGACCGATGCGTCGGGATATAAGCCTAGGTTGCGGCTCTAAGGGCCCAGGCAGTAAAGGCGGGGGTGGGCGGCCGACGCTGTTGCGCCCTCGTCATTCTATACTTAGAGAAGAGCAGGACGGACGCCTCTAGTCTCGCTCGGCAGTTACTCGTCAACTGTGGCGAATGTTGTTGTGTGGTTCGGGCACACCGCCGGCGCAGACGTCGGGTCAGACATCCTGTGTTGACAACTAGACGTCAAATCTGACAGGTGATGATTGCGTCGGATGCCCCCGGTGTTAGCCCGCGGAACCTTCGGACGCCAACACGAGGACCGAGGGGTCGGGGTACAAGCCCCTCCGACTTGAAACGGAGTGTTCTTAGCGGCCGATTTCGAGACCAATCGGAGGCCCTGACGTGTGTGGTTGGATTCTCGGGGGCAGTGGTTGAACCCGATGGATGGTGGATATTTTGTGTTTGTCCGATGTTGCGGCTGCGTCCGGTGGTGAACAGGGCCAATGAGCTCTATAGCGTCGCCGGCGTGGAAGTGGATCGCGATCTCCCTCGATGACCACTATTTTGGGCCTAGGTTGCGGCTCTAAGGGCCTAGGCAGTAAAGGCGGGGGTGGGCGGCCGACGCTGTTGCGCCCTCGTCAATTCTGTACTTAGAGAAGAGCAGGACGAACGCCTTTAGTCTCGCTCGGCAGTGACTCGTCAACTGTGGCGAATGTTGTTGTGTGGTTCTGGCACACCGCCGGCGCAGACGTCGGGTCAGACATCCTGTGTTGACAACTAGACGTCATATCTGACAGGTGATGATTGCGTCGGATGCCCCCGGTGCTAGCCCGCGGAACCTTCGGACGCCAACACGAGGACCGATGCGTCGGGATATAAGCCTAGGTTGCGGCTCTAAGGGCCCAGGCAGTAAAGGCGGGGGTGGGCGGCCGACGCTGTTGTGCCCTCGTCATTCTATACTTAGAGAAGAGCAGGACGGACGCCTCTAGTCTCGCTCGGCAGTTACTCGTCAACTGTGGCGAATGTTGTTGTGTGGTTCGGGCACACCGCCGGCGCAGACGTCGGGTCAGACATCCTGTGTTGACAACTAGACGTCAAATCTGACAGGTGATGATTGCGTCGGATGCCCCCGGTGTTAGCCCGCGGAACCTTCGGACGCCAAAACGAGGACCGAGGGGTCGGGGTACAAGCCCCTCCGACTTGAAACGGAGTGTTCTTAGCGGCCGATTTCGAGACCAATCGGAGGCCCTGACGTGTGTGGTTGGATTCTCGGGGGCAGTGGTTGAACCCGATGGATGGTGGATATTTTGTGTTTGTCCGATGTTGCGGCTGCGTCCGGTGGTGAACAGGGCCAATGAGCTCTATAGCGTCGCCGGCGTGGAAGTGGATCGCGATCTCCCTCGATGACCACTATCAGGTTGAGGCTCTAAGGGCCTAGGCAGTAAAGGCGGGGGTGGGCGGCCGACGCTGTTGCGCCCTCGTCAATTCTGTACTTAGAGAAGAGCAGGACGAACGCCTTCAGTCTCGCTCGGCAGTTACTCGTTAAACTGTGGCGAATGTTGTTGTGTGATTCGGGCACACCGCCGGCGCAGACGTCGGGTCAGACATCCTGTGTTGACAACTAGACGTCAAATCTGACAGGTGATGATTGCGTCAGATGCCCCCGGTGATAGCCCGCGGAACCTTCGGACGCCAACACGAGGACCGAGGGGTCGGGGTACAAGCCCCTCCGACTTGAAACGGAGTGCACATAGCGGCCGATTTCGAGACCAATCGGAGGCCCTGTCGTGTGAGGTTGGATTCTCGGGGGCAGTGGTTGAACCCGATGGATGGTGGATATTTTGTGTTTGTCCGATGTTGCGGCTGCGTCCGGTAGTGAACAGGGCCAATGGGCTCTATAGCGTCGCCGGTGTGGAAGTGGATCACGATCTCCCTCGATGACCACTATCAGGACGAAACAAGAAACTGACGAGCAGCCGCTCCGGGGATGAACAGAACACATAGTTCTATAACGTTCCCTATGGAGTGGGGTAGGTGACTGCGACTTTTCCTCTTCTGACCACTGTCAGGAAACGAAAAGCCGCATATTTTGACCACATATTCCGTGGTGATAGATATGCCCTTCTACAACTTATAGCGGAGGAAAGATAGAGGGAAGAAGGAGTATGGGGCGTAAAAGAATATCTTGGCTTAAAAACCTCAGGTAGTGGTTCGGGATTCCGGATGCGGCGTCAGTAATTTGGTTAGCACAGGATCGAGATGAATTTGGTGTGAGCGGCACAAGAAGAAGAAGAATACATATTTTGAAACAATTTTATTATTCTGAATATTGCTTTTATGGTGGGAGTGGGAGATTTATCGTGCTTTCTTTTACAAGGTAGGTAATGCACACCCGGAAACCTTTCGCTCTTAACTGTTATGGTATAAATGAACGAAATTGGAATATTATATGTAGAAGAACCAGGAACTCAAGGGACCTACGGGGCTTACGACCGGCTGGTTTACGTGATCACTTTATTCACAAATTATGCCATCTTTCTGAGTTCCTTTATCATTGCGATTTTTGAAAGTTTTGAAAGTCAATATTTCAATAATGGGATACAATTCGTTTGAAAATTACACATTATTACTATTGCCATCTATAAAATAACGAAGAAACCTTTATTGTAACGCCATCTATTTTTTTTTTTTTATTATTGAGAAGTTGTTTTTTTGTACACAATAAAAGCAACAGTCCTTATACATGAGGTGACAGTGTTTCTTCGCACAGCAGATGTCACCACTTTGTGTATGCGCAACTTTTAAAATATTCGATTTAAATACACATTGGTAAAAATAGGTAAACAAGCCTGAAAAATGAAATAATATTTCTGGCACAATTAAGGGGTATCTTTTAATATCACGAGTAACTAGGTCTGCAGAATCTCATTTAAAATGAAGAAAAATAGATTATTATAAAACGATATTTTGGTATATTAAAATTATTTTTACAAACTTTGTGGAATTCCATATTAATAGCAAATTATTTTAGTATTTTTTTTTTAAAATTACTAAAATAATTTGATATTTTGGTGTTGGATCAAGACTTTTTTTCTCGGGGTTATCATTAAGGCTAGCGTGCATATAAGCGCAGTATTTGGACGGACTCAGCGTATCACACAGATTTTAGTATTGTATGTCTAGGAATTCATATAAGTGCGTCCACTATCCAACGGAACTCGCGCCGTTAATATAGCGCCGTTGCTAGGAGACAAAAATTCGATCCATACGCTGCGCCTACCTATAATTTAATATGGACGCTAACCTACAAAAGAAAATATTCCAGTCGATTTTATCTAACTGTCGATTCGTTCATGAGAATTCAATTCCCTTAATGAATCGACATTATTAAGCCAAGATGCGTGTACGAAGGAAAATTTTGTATGGTGTAGTGGACTTTTTGCATGCTAATAACACCAACTAGAGGCCTCGCAGCATATATGTTCCCATACATGGATTTACTCAGAATTCGGAGTAGAACATTTTATGTGAGTTTTGTGTGTTTGTGTGTGTGTGTGTGTGTGTCTGTGTGTGTGTGTGTGTGTGTGTGTGTGTGTGTGTGTGTGTGTGTGTGTGTGTGTGTGTGTGTGTGTATGTGTATGTGTGTGTGTGTGTATGTGTGTGTGTGTGTGTGTGTGTGTGTGTGTGTGTGTGTGTGTGTGTGTGTGTGTGTGTGTGTGTGTGTGTGTGAGTGTGTGTGTGTGTGTGTGTGTGTCCTTATAACTTATTATTTTACGAGAGTGACAAAGTCTTTTAATCTCGTTACCTAAAGCGGAGTATTATCTATTTTTTTCATGAAATGATTTTGTAATATTAGGTAGGTACTAGAATTTGGAAAAGCCACGTCGCAAATGTTTGTTTTTTTTGTAATGTTATTAATAATTATTGTATCGGGTCTGTTATGTTGAATTGACCGGTAAGTTAACATTGTTTAATCGTAAGAAATCGAAATTAATTTTTTTATAAAAATGAAATCGGTTCATATTCATAATATGGTTTTATCCAACTATCGATTCGTTCATGAGAATTCAATTCTCTGAATGAATCGATATTATTAAGCCAAGATGCGTGTACGAAGGAACATTTTGTATGGCGTAGTGGACTTTTGCATGCTAATAACACCAACTAGAGACCTCGCAGCATATATGTTCCCATACATGGATTTACTCAGAATTCGGAGTAGAACATTTTATGTGAGTTTTGTGTGTCTGTGTGTGTATGTGTCTGTCCGACCGTCCCTTATAACTTTTGATCCGCTCAATTTACAGAGCCCAAAATTTTAGAATATATAAAAAGTTATAGGCCAACAAAACTTTTATACTCATAATTGTGAATTTTTGTTTCAGTCAGGGGTTATCAACTTTTGAATTTTTACTTTATTTTTCCAAATATCTCAGAAACCATAAAAGCTAGAACGCTGAAAATTGGTATAAAGATGGACAAATATAAAATCTCAAATTAGTTAAATTTTAAAAATTCCAGGTTTCTCATAATTTTTTTATTAAGAAAAATATTTTATATATGATAAATTTATGAGTTTAACTGCCTATATTTCCATTTTTTTAAAAATATCGATAAAAGCCCAACTAGATAATTTAGTTTTCTATAAAAAATATAAACATTGTATTACCACATCTCAATTTTTTTTAACAATTTTTATAAAAATTGAATTTAGTGACGACATCACTTCATACAATTTGTACCACACCTTTGTAAACACCTTTGTAAAATAAACGTGAAATTTCCAGTTGTTCTATTTGTTGATGGCCATAAAAGCCATACAACGTTTGAATTAAGTCAGATGTGTCAAAATATGGGGATAATACTTATTGCTCTCTACCACAATTCTACACAAATATTACAGCCTGCCGATGTGGCTGCTTTTCAGCCAATAAAATCTGCTTGGAAAAGGGGGGTTTTGGGTTGGAGGAGACATAACATGAATAAAGTATTGACAAAATCCGATTTTGAACCTATTTTAAAAATAGTACTGGAAAAACACATTAGTAAAAATATTATAAGAAATGGTTTTAGGGCGTGTGGACTCTTTCCATGGAATCCATCAGCCATTGATTATTCAAAGTGCCTTGGCAGACAATCTTTCCAAGAGAATGAATTTGAGAAACTCGAGACACCATCAATTGGTTTTGAAGAGTTCAAAAGAATAGTAGGTGAACAAAAAATCATAGAATTGGAAAACGATAGCCACGACATTATATCTCATGATCATCAAGCATTACTGAAAATGTATAACATACTAAAACCCATTTGTGGTCATCAAACAAAAGGTACCATAGAATATACAAATTCTGACTCGCTATTATTGGATGATCACTGGTATCCTATTGAAAATATACCAATCTTACTTGAGGATCAACAAAGTATTCTTAGTGAAAACAAAAGCAAAGAAACAATTCAATGTAATATACAAAACTCTACTGAAGCAGAAAACACTGGACACAATGAAATGCCTTTAAACGAAATGAATCATGACATTGGAACCATTTCCACAAAAACAAATTCTCTTCAAGATTTGTTGAAATGGCATGAAGCACCTATTAGAAAAGGTAAAATAGTCTCTGAAAAGAGATCATTTGTCCTAACAAGCAAAGAATGGCTTGCTGCTGAAGAATCTAAAATTAATGCTTAAAAAAAGATAGAAAATGAAAAATTTCAAAGGAAGCAAAAAAGAGAGGATTCTAAGAAAAATGCAGAAATCAAAAAATAAACAAACAAAGAAAATAAATAATGATCTTCTGCCTAATACAGAAGATATTGAGAAAAATGCTTCTTTTTTACAACAAAATGAGAATGTACCACCAAAAACAACAATAACGCTCTCCAAAATAAAAAAAAGAAAATTTGCAGCAGGAAAAAGGTACGAAACCGAAAATAAATATAATATCATGCGTTACAATCAAACCACCTTCAAAGCCTGAAGTAAAAACTGATGTGTCTCAAAATAAAGTTAATTATAATGAAATAGAGGATATGTTGATGGAGTCTGATTAAGTTAAATTATTTATTAATTTTATTACACTAGATTATATTGAAAATTATTTGTAATATGCATTACAAATACTTAACCTATACTCGTGTGTTTAATTTTCATCAAGTTACCCATATGTTGTGCATTGTGAATGCATTTTTTATTTCAATAATTGAATTTTTCTTTGTGTTAGTAAATTTATCTGAGATGCCAATGATTATAAATTTTCTAATGCCAATTAATATACGTCAGGTGCCAATTATTATACTTTTGGGACATACTATTTTATTTTGAGAATAAATTGTTCCCACTAGGATGTATCTTTTAAATTATGTATCACGGATGATCTCAAATGTTGGAAGTACACAAAAAACAAAATTTATACAGTTTAATAGTTCATTGTATTCAATGGTTAGGAAAACAAGCGAAAAAAAACCTTAAGGTGCCAATCAATGTACCTCTTACCCTACGCATCTATCGTTTCATGCATCCATGCATCGTCTCATACAAAACTTTTATCGGTTGTTCAAATTTCTTACATTTCCCTCTATCAGAATGTCGTTCTCATACCTACATATAATATAGTCGTGGCATTCTTTTCTTTGACGACTTCGACCTCTTATCCCGTTCCTGTCAGCTTTCTAATATCATCAGTTTTTCTTCATACATTCTTCCTATATTATAATATGTCCTATTCTATAATATTGCGTTGGTCATGAAATAGATATACCTACATACATATATGTACATACCTACATCTACATTTATCTGATCACATGTAATATCAAACCAATTAGATTTTATCCCTCAGTGTGTAATAAAACGACTGATCTTGTCAGTCACGATCCCATCCAGGGAGAGAATGTCAGACAAGATGACAGCAGACTTTTATCATTTATTAACTGTTCCAACCCATTTGTATATTGGGAGGGTGTGACACGATAGTTTATTAGAGTTTGAACGTCTCTTCGTGATTTCAAAAAGACAGATAATGTCAATTTGAGTTACAACGTCGAACATTTTTTAAGACGAAATGGTCTCCATTGTATTGACGACGATCCAATTGAAAATATAATCATTATGTCAATTATTTATATTATATTCAGTCAAAAATCACATCCATCGAACAAATTCAATGATTCAGATACCTAGGGATGGAAGTCTCAAACCAATCTATAACAATAAAGTCCACGAGCAAACGTAGTGGATTGAAGTGGCAACATAACGGAATGTAGTGGCAAAATAACTGATTGAAGTGGCAACATAGTGGATTGTAGTGGCAACATAGCGGATTGTAGTGGCAACATAGCGGATTGTAGTGGCAATATAGCGGATTGTAGTGGCAACAAATCGGTTTCTACAAAACCTTAGGTTTTAATAATACTCGTCATATTTGGTTTTATAGGTATATGCAATATAAACCATTTTTCGGATTGTTTATAGTTATTTTTTTACGTAAACGTTTTCTTTCAGTTGTTGTGAAAGGACCATGGGTTGAAAATGCAAAGGGTTCTCCGAGAATAACTTCAGGTCCATTGAAGAGAATCTATCAACTAAATAGTGTGCATTGGCATTGGAGCCACACAAACAACAACGGGTCAGAACATTCAAAGATAATATTTCCACTTGAAATGCATTTGGTTCATTTCAATACGAAATACAGGTAAAAAACGAATATAATTTACTAAATCATTGGTCAAATCAATTATTGAGGATGCAATTGAACTTTGCTCCGACTTTAGAAGAATAATCCAACTGTCGTGTCGATTTGTTCAAGAGAACTTTGTTCTCTTAACATATCGACAAAGTACCAACCCATAATACGCGAGATTTGTTTGCAGGGTCTATATTTTTCACGGTTTTTCCAACTTTAAAGTAAAAAAACACCAACTTAGAGGCTTCGCAGCATATATTATGTTCTATATACGGAATTTCTGTCGGAGATTTTCAGAGTAGAACATTTAGTGTGTCTGTGTGTCCGTCCGTCCCTTACAACTTTTGATCCGCTCAATTTACAGAGCCCAAAATTTCAGAATATATAAATTATTATAGGCCTACAAAACATTTATTCTCAGAATATTCAATTTTTGTTTCAGTCAGGGGTTATCAACTTTTGAATTTTTACTTAATTTTTCCATATATCTCAGAAACCATAAAAGCTAGAATGCTGAAAATTGGTATAAATATAGACAAATACAAAATTTCAAATTTGTTTTGAAAAAAAATTCAGAAAATAGTTTGTAGGTTATTAATGTATCCACTGGACTGTAGATTTTGACAGTTTATGCAGATCTAATAAACTATGAATATTCCTTCGTTGTATATATTGAGAAAAATACAAATTTGGATTTTAAAACATGATTGAAAAATAAATAATGGAATGTGATTTTTTACCAAAATACCATAATTGGTCCACCTCCATTAATATGTTTAAATACCATAATTGGTCCACCTTCATTAATATGTCTAAATACCATAATTGGTCCACCTCCATTAATATGTCTAAATACCATAATTGGTCCACCTCCATTAATATGTCTAAATACCATAATTGGTCCACCTCCATTAATATGTCTAAATACCATAATTGGTCCACCTCCATTAATATGTCTAAATACCATAATTGGTCCACCTCCATTAATATGTCTAAATACCATAATTGGTCCACCTCCATTAATATGTCTAAATACCATAATTGGTCCACCTCCATTAATATGTCTAAATACCATAATTGGTCCACCTCCATTAATATGTCTAAATACCATAATTGGTCCACCTCCATTAATATGTCTAAAAACAATCAATAATTACTAGAATTTCCAGATACACGCATATTATTTCTCAGAACGTACAAGCTAATATATATTTTTAGCACTTAATAGTTAGGTATTATTAAGATGTATGTATTTATTTATTAATGACAAAGTATGCACACCATAAACATTTTCTCAAGGAAGTATTTTAATATGCAATGCCTAGGACGTCGTTAAATAATTATGAAATAATAAAATAGATGGATAAAAAAAATCCCACGCATTTTTTGTAAGCCAGTGGGTCGAATTAATTTTACTTGTTATTTTTATAATATATTCATTTTTATACAATGCACTTCTTGCAGGAATGCTTCCGTTGCCATCGACTCAAACGACCCGGAAGGACTTGCGGTTATTGGAGTTTTGTTCAAAGTAATTCAATTTAGTTAATTATAGTTTGTCGTTTTTATAGCTTTTTATTTCATCACGAACTAATCACTTATATCACGCAACATGCTACTAACAACTCAACGAAGCTATTAGTCAAAGATATTTTACTTTATTTGGTGTCAAGGTCTATGGAAAAATTGCAACGGTATTTATTTATTTATTTGAGACAATAATAGCTTTGTCTCTGGCTCTGGCGGACCAAGAGCCAGCAATTGCCAGGCTTACGTCATACTGTAAAGGCTGTTTTTATCCGTGTGGCTAAGGATACCACAGCAGTTAATACCGATTGAATACTATGAACCTAGTGTAGTTGTGACTTTCGCAGATAACAGATATCAAATTGTGAGAAATCGCAATATTACTTCTTGACACATTCACATTTAGAGTTCAATCGAAAGTTCCCAGAGTCCGAGTGTCATTACTATTACAGTAATGACACCACGCCTGTGAATCGCGCTGTGTATTGCACAAAACCAATAACATTTTATTAAACTTTTGTGATGTCTGTCAGAAGGTTTCCACCAACCAATGTATGTCCAATTCAGTAATTTTTTGAACTAAATCATCCCAATGATGGAGTGGAATGCCGTGTACCTAAGCGGTTCACTTTTTGCAGATAAGTAACAAGTCATCACCTAGCTCTGTTGTCTCCACGATGATGAAAGCACTCAAGCAGTCAAATAATGAAAGTCTCTCCGCGTTTTCATTGAACTCAGTGACTGGGATGAAGTCGGCATTCTACACTTATCCAGGATCACTCACTACACCACCTTGTTCCGAGGTTGTAAGATGGATCATCTATGAAAAGCCATTGTCCATCGCTGAAGATCATGTGAGATTTTACTTTTCCTTACACCATGATGATAGATTTTAATAAGTGACGCAGTCTTGCGAGACCATGACCAGGAGTGTAAGATCAGACTTATAAGATCAAGAGTTTTGCAAGACATAAATATTAGATGGGTCGGTGGCAGAGCGGTTAGCGCGCTGGGCTAGTAATCCAGTGGTTGCGTGTTCGAATCCTGCCTCGACCTATTTTGTTCACCTAAGCACAAGCATTAATTTGCTTATTTTAGGGAACGTAGGAAGATATATATGTACTCGTTTAACAAGGAAATATTCATTTTTTTTGAAAAAAAAAAAATAAAAAAAAATCTCATCTTTGTATTTTCAAAACAACACTAAAGAAGAAAACACCAAAACAATTATTTATCCATAAACACCTGATTACGATTTTCTCTCCTTGTTCTTTCGCAATGTTTTTTTGCTAACTAAGTATTTTCATATATTTTTTATCTTAGTGTAATATTTATATCTTTTCTTTGATTTTTAAATTTTATTCTTTTGTTGATGAAATTGCTTAATTACAATTTGTGCCCGCTAGTGTGCAATATTATTTTTTCTTTTTTTCTAAGTGCGTAGGTATATTATTTTAGTATATTTTAATGATTTTTATGTCTCAACCTAAGTACCTATGTCTTTTTTTTAATTGTATTTTTTTTCCACTTAATATTATTTTTTATATTTACTAATTTTGTTACAGTACCTTCTTTTTCTTTTATGTTAATGATAGTTTTATTATTTTATTTTGTAATTTCAATGTGTGTACTTAATTGTTGTTCATGTTTGTAAAAGGCAATTTGCCGTAAATAAATAAATAAATAAATATATTTGTTTATATTATGTACAAAAAGATAAATAAATAAATAAATATAGCTCTAGCGGTCTAGCAATACTTTATAAAGCTACTTTTTTTAATTTTTTTTTTTTTTTTTACTCCCACCACCATCCGCTCCGCATATGGAGACTGTCAACGGCCCCTTCGCAGAACGCTAGAATGAATGACAAAAAAAAAACAATGCATGGCACGAAGAGTAGCTCATGGAGCCCTCTAGATTAGCAATCTCGGCACCATGGTGCAAAAAGAACAATCAACAAGTGCGAATTGAGATTCACACTTGCGGACTGTCGGCGACTTCAGATCCATATATATAGGGCATCAGAGAAGAGACCAAGATCTCTGGAAACAGAAAAGTCAGTGAGAATCTTCGGATAATAAGGCACCGTATCTATGGCAAAATCGTTTGAAGGCTTTGTAATTGTTCTTCGAGATCACTAAGTCCGCATGTCCAATGGGACCTTGAAGAGGCCCACGGACAGCAACGAGGAGCTCCGATCTGTAAGAGGACACAATTGAGTGGGAACACTCCCAAAGGATGTGATCCGAAGTTTGGTCCGGACATTGACAAAACTGACATGAGGAAGAGGGAGCAATGTTGAAGCGATGGAGATAGCTTTTAAAGTTACCGTGTCCTGTGAGAAATTGAGAAGTCCAAAAGTCTGGAACAACCCAAGGAGATTTCAGTCGCGACCTCACGTCAGGAAAAAATAAAATGGTAACTCTACCAACTAGACAGGTCGTCCAGCGGTTTTGCCAAATGTTTAGTAGAGTGTCGCTCACGTTTCTCTTAATTGAGCTTCTTTTTTTTTCTTACTTTTTTTAATTATGAAAAAATAAGCAATTGACTACGTAATAAGTATCGTCATTATACTATGAAATGGAGTTTTTTTTTTGTATTTCATTGTAATTATTGAACTTAAACAAAAAAAAAAATAGTTGCAAGAACTGCAAGACTAAACTGCAAGAACCAAACCGAGTTGATCATAAAAGGTTTTCACTTTCCCTAACCGCATTATTATTATTTTATATCGACAGAAGTACTCGAAGGTACATTCCGTTCGGAGCTTTAATAGTCCCTTGCATAAGTGTTAGTAACAGGATGGGTACAATTTTTTTTTTATAAAAAAAAATCAATTTTTTAAGTATTTATTTTATCAATTAGGTACCTACACAATATTCTAAACATACACAATAACCTTTAGTACATAGGTACAATCAAACATAACTACTTATACATATAAAAAAAAACAAAAACGCCGAAACACCCCAACTAAATAATTAAATTTTCTATAAAAATTATGAAAATTACAGAAAGTCTCAATTTTATTTTGTGTATAATGTAAGAATGCGCAAAAATCCATGTGTATAAAACTATAAAACCTTAAATGCTTAAATCCAAATTATTGAATTTATTAAAATATTTTGTTTTCCTATACAAAACATGTATGTCAGGATAAGATAGTGTGGAGTTCAGTCCATTTTTTCTACTTCGAATAGGTGATGTCAAAAAAGTTCGAGATTTACTGCTATGATGTATGTATTTTTTATACAAAATTAAACTATCTATATAGGGTGTTTCGGCGATTTACGATTTTAAAAAATAAATTTGGTAATATAGGTAGTTAAACACATATTTTTTTCAAAAATAAATGTAATTCCTGATAAAAAAATTTGAGAAACCCTGGAACTTTTTCAAAAAATGAAGTTTGAGATACAGTATTTGTCTATAGTTTTATTGATAACCCCTGACTGAAACGAAAATACAAAAATGTTTGTAGGGTTAAAATTTTCTACAAATTGTTCTACTCCGATTTCTAAGTTCATCTATAAATATTTACAAAACATATACCTACCTATACTGCGAAGCTTCTAAGTTGGTGTTTTTTTGTCTTCAAAGTTGAAAAACCATGAAAAATATAGACCTGTCCATACAAAATCTCGCGGATCACGGCTTGAAATTTTATCGATCTGTTAAGAGAAATAAATTCTCTTGAACAACTCGACAGTTGGAAAAAACATAACAAGCTTACGTTATGTATTTTTACTCACCACTACTATGGAATAGTGGAGAGTCGTGATTTCACAATTTTTAAGCGTATTTTTTACATCGATTTCCCGACGAGTATCATGTAGAGAGTGCACACTGAGTTTTGTAGTGATGTGTATGGCGTACACCTTATCCTTTTTCTTCATATTAACATCATATGTGTAAAGTGCATAGACCTAGAGCTGATTAGTTTTCCATAGACATTATCCATCATTTCTTCTCTATAGTTTCATCATTTACCTTGTTATTTTCTATCCTCTCTGCAGCACATCTATAATTCCGATTGACTTTATATTGATATAATATGTTTAAATTACATAAACTAAAGTTCATTAGTTTTCCATGGATATCTGTTAATTTCTTCTCTATTATTTCATCTGTCAAAATTTTCAAGTGCTCTCGCGGTCAGGAAAATCAAGATCTTATTTTCTTTTAATTTTTGATGCAATAAAAATACACTCTTCAAAAATGCATTCAGGAATTTTCAACCTTTAAAAATAAATAAATTCATGGTCTGTTATATTAATTATAGAAAAACGTATATAACAGAAGTAAATAGTTTCTCTATGGAAAAAATGTGTCATCAACTTCATATTGATATTGCATGTGTTTCTATAGTATTTTTTTTACTTTTCACTACTAACACGCCATCTTCCTTACAAGGTAGGCAGAGAGAACCGACACTGCATTTTACTATCTTGACACATTATTATATGCACCCTGCGCAAGTGACGATTTTATTACCGTATGGCAATTTCTTCCAACTAACGAGTGCTTCCAGCTTAGAGAAGCAATATTTGCGTGAGAAATGAATTTAAATAATTTTCTCATCTGCTGGGGATCGAGCCTAGGAAGCCCGCACAGACAGCATTGAAAAACCACTGCAAAATTTGGAAATATTGTAAATGTGTGGATTAGTCTTGGAAAATTTAGTTTCATCTAGACCTTGATAATGCCGAGGCATCTCGACAAAAACGTTCGGTCGTAATAAATCGAATCTTTAAAAAAATACTGTGTACTTATATTATAATTTGTCATTTTTGTATTTTCAGATACATTTTTTTCGAAATTTCCAACGAAACATCACAATGAAATTAAACTATAGAGAGAGACAACCATTAAAAAACAGAAAAATTATAAAATACAGGAAATGTTGACACAAATTGGATAAATAGTTTAATTTGTAATAAAACAAATTACGATAATTTGTAACATTTTTATTTGATAATTTTTACTTCATGTACATCATTTTGTGTACAATGGCGGGTTTATTTCCATAAGGCAATTTCTTCCAACCAACCAAAGCAAAGTTAGGCTATGAGTAATGCAGGGATGGTACATATAATTTATAACAAAAAACAAAGAGAAAGATAAAGACGTAACATAATTAAATGTAAAATCTCAGTAACAAAGAAAATAGGGAGATAGAAGTTGTGGTATGTGGGAGAGGATGGGTGAGGAGTGTCAATTAAGAGTTATTAGAGAGGTATAACAGCTTTAGTCTTTTGTAAAAAGTTATATCGATTGAGGCGTCGTAATATCATCACTTAGTCTTGATGATTGTACTTCAAAAGAAGGACTGAGAAATTTATTAGAATAAATAGGAATAGCTAGGGTGGTAAGATCAGCGGGTCGAAGACTATTTTATTTACATTTTTTTCTCTATAAAAAAAAAACATATTACTACCCTTAACGAGAGTGAGAGTGTATATTGTTGAGAGCAATGGATGCGTGGTGAGATAGAATAATTTAAATAAATAAATAAATAAACAAAGAAATAAATAAACAAAAAAATAAATAAATAAATAAATAAATAAATAAATAAATAAATAAATGAATAAATAAATAAATTAATAAATAAATAAATAAATAAATAAATAAATAAATAAATAAATAAATAAATGAATAAATAAATAAATGAATAAATAAATAAATAAATAAATAAACAAATAAACAAATAAATAAATAATGTGATGTTTGGTTCTCTTTGCCTACGCTGCGAGAGGTAAGGCCAGATGGGAATCATTGGGAAGACCAAAAAAGAGATTGATGGACAGTGCCATCAGAGGCCTGAATCTGTTGAATACTTGTGATGACTGGAAGTCCGCGACTGCTGACACGAAGGCTTGGAAACTCATTGTTCAGGGGACTGAACCGAAGTTGAAAGGCCATCGGAAGTAAGTACCTAAATGTTTTTGTGTCCTCTCTATAACCCAAACTATATTATCTAAGATTGACTGAACAGATTATAGATCTAAGATTATAGATCGAAGCTCTTCTTTGCTGTCCGTGGGCCTCTTCAAAGTCCCATTGGTCAAGCGGATTTGTGATATCAATGACGGATTACTATTGTTAGATTCCCATGCTTCTCGTTCAAAAAGATCTGAAATCAATGACAATCCATGATTGTGAATCTTTCATTCTTCGATTGTTCTTTTTGCAATATGGTGCCGAAATTTCTATTCTAGAGGGCTCCATAAGCGTATTTTTTTCTTGTCTCTCCCTTAACGTTCTGTGAAGGGGCCGTTTACAGTTCCCATAATGCAGAGCGGGAGGTGGTGGTAATAAAAAAATCCAATGCCGCGTCGTACACCGTACGCCATACATTAAAAAATCATTACGAAGAAATACATTTTCTACAAGATATCTATTGAGAAATTGATGTAAAACAGCACAGCCTACCTACTCTTTTCATTTATAGAAACATTTTGTTTTCAAATGTCTGCAAACAAAAGTATTGTAATATATATATTTACATTCTTCTTTTACTCCTAAGCAATTGTCTGACATGAATTATTATATTTACTTTATTGACAAAAAAAATATGGCATTGATATGCTCACATATTGATGTTTTATCAAGTGTTAATAGTATTCAATATATTATTAATACACGCCATACCTTAAAATACACAATATATAGGTACCTTTTTCTTGGGACATATTATTATAATCTATTTATAATTGATCAAATAAAATTAATTTGTCACATTAATTATATTATTGAACAAATATAATTCACCAAAGTCGTGTTCATTTTAAATCAATATAAATAAACGTGTGCCGAAGTCAGTCTGCAAGAAATGTAGCGTAAAAGCTGTTATAAAATATAATTTTACTGACTATTTTCTATTTTTTATTATTATTTCACTTATTTTTATGAATGGAGATTAATCTAAGAGACCGAATTCGAAATACTGAAATAAAAAAAAAGTGTAGTACGGAAGACATCGTCAGATGGGGAAGACAGCGGAGGCGATATTGGAGCTCACATGTAAACAGAATGGATGAAAATAGACTCCCACGTATCGCTCTCCAAGATAATCCAGCTGGAAGAAGACCAGCAGGAAGACCTCCAAAGAGATGGCGAGACAGTTGGCAGTCCACATCGCAGGAGACAGAATAGCGGTAAAAACAGATCTTCGGATCTATGAAAAGAAAGAAGAAGAAGAAGGGATTAATCAGCTTCTGAATTGTTTTTCCCTCACTACCACCCATTCTTCTTATGGCAATAACGGCCCCTTGCAAAACTTTGAAAGAATATATAAAGAACATAATAAAAGTCCGGAGAACTATAAAACCTTGCAGACACTGCACTTGTGCCAAAGAGAGCTAATTATGTGGAAACAACTGGCTACCTTTCACTGATAATAAAGATAAGAGTGAACCGTAAGACAGAAAGTCTTGAAAGCCTCTTCGTGGCTACAAGGTCCGCATGTCCAATAGGTCCAAAGAAATTCCCTCGGACATCGTTGTAGAGTAGGTACTCATCGTAAAGTTGACACGGAGAAGTTAGTTCATTCCCATAGGATATGCTCAGAAGTCAGTTCAGGGTTGTCACAAAGCTGACATGAGGATGAATCGGATAAGTAAATAAATACCAAATACCAAAAAGATTACTTTTGAAACTGCCTTGTCTAGTAAGGAATCACGTGGTCCAATAATCGGGAACAATCCATGAAGTAGAAATTCGAGTCCTTACATCGGGAAAAAATAAAAGTGTCAGTCTGCCTGCGAAAGAAGACGACCAGTGGCGTTGCTAAGCGTCGTCAAGAGAAATTAATTAATATTTTTAATTAAAAAATAAAAAACTTGTTTATAATCAATTCCACTATTTATTTAAGACTACAACCTACAACCGGTTTCGTGCTAAGCACATTTTCAAGTAGTTTTCAAATAGTCTACAAGAGAGCACATGGCTAAGTTCAATATTAAGTCAATAACCACACGAACTGTGGGTCAGCTTCTGAACTATGAAATATCACGAAGAATGATTTCATAGTTCAGTAAATTATTTAATTTAAGCACTCTATCGGGTGCCAATAAAGTCAAACTTGATGATACTAGTTTGGCACAACCTGCTCCCTGGGCATTGGTCAAAGTCAGATTCCCGTTTAAAAAATCTTTAATTTTTAATTATTACCGTTTTTTGCATTTTTATTATTAAGTTTTTCGATAAATCTGAAATATCTAAATTAAGCTAAACGATTTTGGAATAATGCCAGTGACTGACATAATGAACGGTAGGTAATATTATTATTTTACGATAATGACAAAGTCTTTTAATCTCGTTACCTAAAGCGGTGTATTTTCTATTTTTTTCATGAAATGATTTTGTAATATTAGGTAGGTACTAGAATTTGGAATAGCCACGTCGCAAATGTTTGTTTTTTTTGTAATGTTATTAATTATTATTGTATCGGGTCTGTTATGTTGATTTGACCGGTAAGTTAACATTGTTTTATCGTAAGAAATCGAAATATTATTATTTTCTAAAAATGAAATCGGTTCATATTCATAATATGGTTTTATCCAACTATCGATTCGTTCATGAGAATTCAATTCTCTGAATGAATCGATATTATTAAGCCAAGATGCGTGTACGAAGGAACATTTTGTATGGCGTAGTGGACTTTTGCAAGCTAATAACACCAACTAGAGACCTCGCAGCATATATGTTCCCATACATGGATTTACTCAGAATTCGGAGTAGAACATTTTATGTGAGTTTTGTGTGTCTGTGTGTGTATGTGTCTGTCCGACCTTATTCTTCAACTATACATACTATCGCTATCGACAGTTGAATCCCATGTGTTACATGCAACTAGTAAATAAAAATATATCTAATTTAATTTATAATTATGAAATTCCACTGTGTAAACGAATTAACTTTGAAGTAATTATTATTCTTTATGTCATTTGAATACATCCATGTCAATAAGGTGTTCTAGAACTAGTATTTAAAGAATTAGCGAGTACTTATATTATTAATTTTTTTCGTTCATTCTCTTTTCGTCTTCGTCAGTGAAAGCACGTTCCAAAGAAAAAATATCTGCAATAAAGCGAATTAAAAAAATGTTATATTAAAATAAAACAATTTGTTTTAGATTCTACGTGTATTTATAAGTTCGTCGATAGCTATTTCGCCTTGCTAGGGCATCTTCAAGACTAGTCTTGAAGATGCCCTAGCAAGGCGAAATAGCTATCGACGAACTTATAAATACACGTAGAATCTAAAACAAATTGTTTTATTTTAATATAATTTAAAATGGAATTCTACTACGTAAATTATCCACAAGTACTTAAAAAAATGTTAAAGGTAAACATTATTTTCACGACAGTTCTACTGTTGATGGTTGCTTTGGATAAAGCATACAGTAAGTACATATAATATATCATTATATTGATCTGTATCTGGTTATATAAGAGACTAGTTAAACCCGGCAGACGTTGTCCTGCCTGTTTAATTATTTACCTCCAAATATATAAAAATGGTTGTTCGGTATGTTTCATTTTTATTGTTTAACATTCTTATCTAGACTCGCTTATTATAGTTCCTTATTTTTATCCTCCCATCCCTACAGTCCCTTCCGTCCCTATTCATTCATTCATTTATTATTTTATTTAATATTCAAACAAATATACTTGAAACTTTAGGATTATTCCAGTTTTATATAATATACCATTTTAATATATGGGTATATAGGATTTTTTTCTTCTTATTTTTTGATTTACGTATTCGTTAATTTATTCACGTATTTATTTCTTTATTCATTAATTTATTTATTCGATCATTGATTTATATATTTATATGGTAATTTTTTTTTACTCTGCACACTATGGAATAGTGGAGAGTCATGATTTCAAAAATTTTAAGCGTATTTTTTACATCAATTTCTCAACGGGTATCATGTAGAGAGTGCACACTGTGAGTTTCGTCATGATGTGTTTGTATGTATGGCGTACTGCGTATGGCGTAAGGCGTATGGCATACGGCGTAGGGAAAATCTTTATTGTGTCCTCTGTACAGCCCAAACTATAAGTCCGATCGACTTCATATTAACATCATATGTGTAAAGTGCATAGACCTAGAGCTGATTAGTTTTCCATAGACAACTTTTGATTTCTTCTCTATGAATTCATCATTTACGTTGTATTTTTTTTTGTGTGTTATTGACTTCATATTGATATCATATGTGTAAAGTCCATAAACTAAGAGCTGATTAGTTTTCCAAAGACAACAGTTCAATTTTTTTTTGGTTTCAACTATTTATACAACACCAAGAATCTTCATAAAATTGTATTCAAAGTTGATCAATGTCAAAAGAAAAATATTCAACGGTTTCAAAAATTATATTTGATTTAATGGATTTTTGTATGAAACTTATATCTAACAAGAGAATTTTTTTATGTTTGGCAATGTTCAGTTCTTTTGTTTCATATTGATATAAGAATATTAATAGCTTGAACTTAGAACTGATTAACTTTTCATAGATATCATAAAATTACTTCATATGATATCACGTGTCAAAATTTTCAAAATGCTCTAACGCTCTTTAAAACAAAATTTATCTGCTTTTATTAAAATATTTCATATAACATAAGCATTCTTCACCATACTGCATTAATAGTTTGTCTATCTTAAGGGGGGGACTGCTTCCAACGTACCTATTTTTCAATTTGATATAAGTACCATCATTATTTCTTTTCAAATCGTTTTGAAAAAAATAATTTAGATAGTTTGGGTATTAAAAAAGAAAAATATATCTTTACTTTTTGATAATGTTCTGTTTAAATTCTTGTAGAAAAATAATGGCATACCTCGATTTTCAACGTTTATCTTATATTTTTAATGAAATATAAGGCGTAGTCAACATATTTTTTTTTAATTAAAGAAGACAAAAATATCGAGAAAAATATGATGTGACGTTGCATTAATACTTCAAGTTTAGTAAATAAACCTAAAAAACATTTATTTTCCATTCAGCGCCATTGCGAAATAAAAGTTTTTTTGGTTTATTAACTTAACCTGATGCATTAATGCAACGTTACATCGTATTTTTCCCGATATTTTGATCTTCTTTTATTTATAAAAAATATAATGCTCTTTACGTTATAGTTATTTAGAAATTTAAGATAAATGTCAAAAATTGGGGTATGCTTATTATTTTCCTACAAGAATATATACAGAACATAATTAAAAAGTTAAGGTATATTTTTCTTTATTAATATCCAAACAAACTAGATTATTTTTTTTAAAAATGATTCGTTTTGTAGTAATGGTGCAAATTCAAATAGAAATAATAGGTACGTTGGCAGCAGTCACCCTCTTAACATAAAAATATACTATCGTTAGAAAATTTTTATTCCTGGTACTAAAATTTAGAATGAATTAAAATGTATATAATAAGATAAATTTCTTATGTATGGAAAAGTTCAGTAATTTGATTTCATGTTATAATGTAAAGAGCTTGAACATAGAACTGATTAGCTTTCCATAAATAACATAAAATTTCTTCATATGATATCACGTGTCAAAATTTTCAAAATGCTCTCGCGTTCTTTAAAACAAAATGTATCGGCTTTTATTAAAATATTTCATACAACATAAGCATTTTTCACCATACTGCATTAATAGTTTGTCTATCTTAACATAAAAATATACTATCGTTAGAAAATTTTTATTCCTGGTAGTAAAATTTAGAATGAATAAAAATGTATATAATAAGATAAATTTCTTATCTATGGAATAATTCAGAAATTTGATTACATGTTATAATGTAAAGAGCTTGAACATAGAACTGATTAGCTTTCCATAAATAACATAAATAATTAATAATAACTTTAGCTCCTCTTACCTTGTTAGTCGGATAAATTACCATGTTCCAACAAGAAATACCTGCCAAATTATAACTTTTGTATGTAAGACATCCAACACTAATTATTTATATAACACTCTGTTGAATAGAATTCATCGATTGGGCAGTGACTTTGTTTATCTGACTGACCGTTTCTTCAATTCTTTTAATGAATAGAAATTTACTTTAATAGAACATTTTCAAAAACATACCCCCAAATGATTGTGTAGTCAGTTGTTTTCATTTTTATATATTTTTACATTTTTACATATTTATATATTTTTACATTTTTATATATTTTTTACATTTTTATATATTTTACATTTTATATATTTTTGTACATTTGATTTTTATTTTATTTAATTCAATAATGTAATATATAATCACATCTGGCAGCATTCTCTGATTCAGTGTGGCTCAGTATATATGTAATTCACAACATTCATTTTTATATTATTCAGTCAGTAATATTCTTATGTTCATGCTATGTAGTATTTTTTATTTGATTTTTTTTCTTTATTCTTTGGTTTAATGTATGTACTTTTTTTTAAATGAATATGTCCTTGTTAAACAAGTACATATACATCTTCCTACGTTCCCTAAAATAAGCATGAATGCTTGTGCTATAGGTGAACGAAATCGGTCGAGGTAGGATTCGAACTCGCGTCCACTGGATTACTAACCCAATAGCGCTAACCGCTCTGCCATCGACCCATCTACCCATCGACCCACTTTGTTGTTTAATTTACGTTTCTTATGTGTTTTTATTTTTCTTTATATATCCTCTGCTACCTTTGTTATGTCTAGATGTTTATAAATTGTATTTCTTTGGTTTATGCTGTGTCATGTAATATTTAATTTTGTAAAGGGCATTGAGCCGTGAATCAATAAATAAATAAATAAATAAAATTACTTCATATGATATCTCGTGTCAAAATTTTCAAAATGCTCTAACGTTCTTTAAAACAAAATTTATCTGCTTTTATTAAAATATTTCATACAACATAAGCATTATTCACCATACTGCATTAATAGTTTGTCTATCTATAAAAATATACTATCGTTAGAAAATTTATATTCCTGGTAGTAAAATTTAATATGAATAAATATTTCATACAACATAAGCATATTTTACCATATTGAGATTGTCAACATAACAAGAAGAAAAAATGAACGCTTCCTATGGTGTGGAGAGTTTAGTGTCCCACTCGTTTTAATATATCTTTATTTATTTTTTCGATCCTTGATTTATTTATATGTTATTTTTTTATTTAAAATTTTCTTGCAATACTAAATAGATAATTTTTCAATAACTAATCTGCGAGAAGTTAAATAATTGAATGTAACTTCAAATACGCTTTCTGCTATGCGCTGAACGAATCCCTTAAATTCAATGACAATCCCAAATAGATAATTTTTGTAAATTCTTGTGTTAGATATTAAATAAATAAATAAATTTAATTCATAAAACTTCTCGTGTGCGCGCTGAACAAACCTACTAAGTTTCACATCAATACCAATTTTTTTTTCATTTTTGTGTGAGATTTTGAAGAAATTATTAAATAAATTATAATGCATAAACCTTCTCCTGAATGAGCTGAACAAATTCTCAAAGTTTAGAATTGAATTTTTGAATTTTTGCCTCTAGTTTTGAGTCAAACTGAAATAAGTAAATAAGAATATTGTTTCATCGTTCTATTTAATTTCACTAAATCATCATGTTTGAGTCTATTGTTTCATGAATATACGATATTAGACTTTCTCAGACGTACATATTTTGTAGAAATCTATCTTTGACAAATTGTTTATTTTTATTCTTTAAAATATGATGGGCCAAAATCTATTTTTTTTTTGTTTCAGTTCAATTTTTCCTTCTCTTTTTTTTTGCTCTTTATCTTTTTAGTTCAACTTTTGTTTTCTTTTTGTTCTCCTACATATGCATATGTGTATTTAAAACTTTATTTTTAACTGTGCAAAGTAATGTCTTTTTTGTTATTATTGATTGTACCTACCAAACTATGCACAATAGCCATGCGGGAGATACCTGTTATTGGAGCACTGGAGATTCTTATGTTTTTGTATCATGATTTCTTTGTTTGTGTTTTTCAGTGTTCTGTTGGTGTCTCTGTATATTAAATAAATAAATAAATAAATATTGTTTTAAATATTCATAACAATCAACATTGATGCATTTATTTTCACTCAACCAGCTGAATGTACTTATCATATTTCATAACTCATAAAACTACGTAATTAAATCAGTCCATTTAAAAAACAGCAGATAAGAAGTTAGTCTTCTCTTATCTTAATTACAATATATATTTGAATAAACAATAAACAATCTTAATAACTTATATTTATAATTAAAAGTAAACCAATGGAATTCTACAAACAATAAAAACTTCGTCGATCATTAATCTTAATAACAATATTATATTTCGCTAAGGTTTTACAACTGTGAATACTTTCTATACACATGTTTATGTTATTCATATTTTGCAATGTTTGTCATTTTTTTTATAGATTATGTGAATGTTATTTTATTTTTATTTTTATGTATCAATGTCATTTAGGAGAGAGCACTGTGGGGAATTGAGAAGGTAAGCCCTTCTGGCTTGCCTATATATACCTATCTATTATACTTATAATCCCCACCAACGACGAGCCAGTCAGTTCTCTCGAACCGTCGTATAATAGGTAAACAACTTGCATACCGAACACGCTCAAGTAGTCTCAATATGACTCCATAAACCCAAACCCGGAACCCTCAAAAGACACGACTTCGAAATAAAGAATTTTTTTTTTAATCTTTATTCTACTACATGGTTACATAGTTTTATCAAATTTGAATACTTTTCTTGTAAAATTAATCTCCACTATTCCACACTATGGAATAGTGGAGAGTCATGATTTCACCATTTATAAGCGTATTTTTTTACATCAATTTCTCAACGGGTATCATGTAGAGAGTGCACACTGTGAGTTTCGTCGTGATGTGTTTGTATGTATGGCGTACGGAGTTTGGCGTACGGAATTATCCTTTTTGTGTCCTCTCTACAGCCCAAACTATAAGTCCTATCGACTTCCTATTTACATCATATGTGTAAAGTGCATAGACCTAGAACTGATTAGTTTTTTGTGGTTTTTGAGCCTAATTTTTTTATACGTTCTGAAATTTTAAGCTCTGTGCATCAAGCGAATGAAATTTATAAGGGGGGAGGGGTGCACAGATAGATACACACAAAATGTTCTTCTACGAATTCTGAATTGGAATTCGTCCATATACATTATATATGCTGTGAAGCCTATAAGTTGGTATTTTTTGCATACAAAATGATCATCACGCAATACAAAATATTTCTTCTTAGTAGCCGCGTCTTGGTAAACCTGTCGATATGTAAAGAGAAATAAATTCTCTTGAACAAATCGAAAGTTGGATAATTTGTAGCTGTTTGTTTTCTGTGCAAGTGGGAAGTTTATTTTCTAATTAAGATTTCTTTCAACCAACAAATGTTTCCAGTCGGAAAAAATCAGACAAGTTTTTTTTTACACATTGTTTATTTTTCTAGGTTGTGTTTTTCCAAATAGCGAATTATACAAATGTACAAGCGAGGAAAGATACAGATCGAAACTTAATTTGATGAATAAACTCAAATATGAAGACCCGAAGTTATACAAACAATGTCTGGATAATGTAAGTACCAAGTCTAACCAGACTTGAATATTTTTATTATTTCTCGACAGAAACAATGAATAATCGTGGTATTGTAAGTATAACTGCCTATGCATAATCTTCTTCTTCGTTTAGTACCTATACCTACCTAGTTGGCATGTTAATTCAGAAACTATGCCTCCTGGAATGACGAAGTCCAACTATCCTTCCATCTCTTGGGTGGACCAGGATTTCATTTGCTGCTATATACACAAGTCTATTACTGTCCCTCCAATGTCTTCTTCTGGATCTACTCCATCGCACCATGTCCTCTATTCCACATGTTTTTCTTATTTCAACATTGCGAACACTATCTCGGAGATTTTTTTTCTAGTGATTGACCTTAGAACCTTAATTTCCGTTGTTCTTAAGAGCCCCTTGGGTCGTACAGTGTCTGCTCACGTTTCCACAGCATACGTCATCGCATTTCTTTTATATTCTGACCTTACTGTCAATACGCATGTGTTTATTTTTCCAGGCCATATATTTTAAACTTCCAGTCCCCCTAAACAACATGTCATTAAGCTCAAGAAAAGATAACTCAATATATAGAAGTGACAGTTGCCAGTCACGTGACAACTGTCACTTCCATGCATTGAGTTATATTTTCCTGTTTCTTTTCTTGAGCTAAATGACACGTTGTCTAGAGACAGATACGTCGACAGATGCTTTATTGACTTGATTGATGTATAATCCATTTAGTGAAATATCTGACCCAATTATTTCGAAGCAAGCAAAGCTCGCGGTACACAATGGTATCGTCGTAGTACTACCGACTCTAATGTATGCTAGTGGGACATGGACATGGCAGAAGATGAACGAAAGCAGAATCAACGCGGTTGAAATGAGGTCACTTAAGGCTGTGTTTCTCGAACAAAGATTAGAGTAAAAGTATAGTTAAAATACTTTGATTTCATAAAATCGTTCAAAACTTTTGATTGTTTCATTGAATCTAATGCCGTTACACGACTCAATTTTGAACAATTTTATGAAAACAAAGTATTTTGACTATCCTATTACAGATACTTTTGTTGAAATAACCCTGCCTAAGACGAATGTGTGGTAAAACGATGTATACTGAAATGAGAAATTATGTATGGTATTACACAAGAATGTATGATTGAAAGAGATATCGTACTTAAGTAAGATGAAAATAAACTCCCTAAGGTAGTTTGGCCACAAAGAAAGAATGAGTGATTAGTGATTACCGTCTAACAAAAAGTAAATAAGGTTGATAAAGAGGAACGAAAAGTAGAGGTCGATCAAGGAAAATATGGCCAGATCACAGAAATGGAATTTTAAAAAATGGAGAAGTTAGAAGTAACATTAATAAAAGAGTATGTATGAGACGATGCATGGACGTGAATTAAGCAAGAAATATATGTCAAGAGATAGGAGTCTGGCGTTCGGTTCTCTCCCCCTACCCCAAATAGGGAAATGGCGTGATGGTATGATGGAATAGTACATTTAGTGAAATCTTTGAGTTTAATTCTTGCTACAAAGAGATTTGATAAATGACAAATATTATAACGCGTGAAGAAACGATAAAAAATATAGATTAAGAAGAGGTACCAACATGATTATGGGATTTTCGGTAGCTAATGATTCGAGATTCCGTATTTTTTTTTTCATTTTTCCAAGTATTAATTGAATTATATACACCCTGTGTACAACATGGCGAGTATGTTGTCAAATTTGCGTGAAAAATAAATCCAAATGAATTATTCCTCTACTGGGGATCGAACCCAGGACGCCAGCACAAAAGCCAAGCAGCTGACAACCAATAGGTATACAAGTATATACATATTATAATATCAATCGTTAAATACATATTTATAATTTTGTTTTTTTTTTCAGTTAAAATATACTGCTGGTCCATTCAATATATCTGACGTCAAAACAACTGTCAATTATTCAGGTACCTATGGAGTGTTTAGCCTAAAATTGATTTTATTATATTTAGTAGTTGTTGAAGTGTCTGTTACATGCTCTAATATTAAGAAAGAAAGAAATGTATCAAATAACAAAAATTATAACACAATATATTCACAGTTACTAAATATTGCTCTCATTTTCCGATAAATAATAAAAATACATTTACATATGTTTATAAAATATGAATACTTATGATAAAGTATATTTTTGTTTATATTATTTTCCGATTATTTTTCTGTTAAGTTTAAAGTTTGAAAAAGAGAGCATTCATTGTTTCAGAGTATTAGACCAATAGCCAGCGACAGCCAATAGCTGATTTTTTTCCCATAATAGGATACTACAGCAGGTAACATTGATTGGATAATATGAACTCTTGAGTGCTAGTGGTTTTCTTTCTTATTAAAATTTTGAAAAATGTTATTTTAAATATCAGTTACAGTATGAAGCGTTATAATATAAAACGGGATTTTATTATATTTATACTACGGAAGACTTTAAAAAAAAAGTCTGTTTCTGGAAGGAATGACCAGATATTCGCGCTTGTCTTGTTTGACGGTCTTATTCTCACCTCACAACAATTTAATCATATCATCATCATTTCAAATAGATGCATAGGACGAATGACTGACGCCTGTGATTACTCAACCGTTTATTCAGGCAGTACTTGCTAAAGAAAGTCTCATTACTGGTCATTCTCTCCAGAAACAGACTATGGCCCGTCTTCCATTTACAGACACTTTGGTCGATGTAACCCCGCACACAGACACCTTACAAATTAAATATTTTTTTATGTCTCTATTAAAAGGTGTCTGTCGGGGATTTTCCATCAACTTAAGTGTTTGTAAATGGAAGTTGTGATACCTAATAGTCTTCCGTAGTAAATAGAAAAAAAATCATGCTTCACACTATGACAGACGTGTTACAATAACAATTTTCCACTCGTCGAAGGGTGTTATCTCCGAAAGCCACCAGTAAGGGTTCATGCTATCATACTATCCAGTCGTTGTTACATGGTGTGGTACAGTAAAAAAAATCATTTTTTTTTATAATATGACGTTAATCTGACAGTTGTTGGGTCTTGCTCTAATAAATTCAACTTTCAAGAAATTCAGCAATATCTTTTTCTACTTATTGACAATTGACAAATTAACGCAAGGAGAGAAAAATTAGATACCTAATCAAATTATTCATATTTTACAGGTGCCAATTATTGGAATTATGATTGTAAGTACCGAATGAACATTTTTATATTAATAAATCTTTCCTTGCATCTTGCACAAGTGGTAACTTCATTTCCAAATGGCAATTTCTTCCAAACAAGCACACAAAAGCTTGTACTATATGATAAATAATTTTGATTTTTAGTATTTCTTGAGACCCTCCATATTGTTATATTATTTATTTATTTATTTTTTGTACATCAACAAAAATGAAAGTTAAAAAAGAACAAAGAAAATATACATCATAATAGTAAAAAAAAAGAATTGGGAAAGAACAAGAAGAGGAAATCGAGATCAGGTATTTTGGATAAATATTCCTTCTTTATTAAATATTACGTAGCAAAGAGAAAGAAGGAAAAGGAGAGGAATCAGGTATTTTCGGAGAGATACCTACCCCTGCTTTAGTCATTTATTGAAAATAGAAAGCGAGTTTGACGATGTTATATCAGGACTCAAATTATTCCAGTTTTGATGAACATACTTCAAAGGATGAGCTGAAAAATTCAGCGTTGTGAATGGGGATAGTTAATGTAGTACGTTCAGCAGATCGAAGCGATAGGCCGTGATTAGATAAATAGGTGAGTTACGTTTTAAGGTGAATTAATGTACGGTCATAATATTTAAACAAAAAAAATAATTGGGAAAAAAGTTCAAGAATGAATGTCACGTGACATGATGGTCTGCCAACTTACGATTACAAAGTTGTTGGGAATCTCAATCTCATAACCTCATGTGTTATAAAAGTGCTTGGGGTGAAATTGGAGCTTGCAAGCCACAAACGTCTTTGCAAAGAGCCGCTTATTCCGATGCCTGGTATGACATAACTAAAAAATAAAACACATACAAATATTATTACATTACTATGTCCAACAGAGCCCGAGTAAATCGTAGGGTTCTACAGGGGTCCATACTGGGGCCAGTACTATTCTTAATATAAATAAATGACCTACCAAACTGTATCTCCAGAGACCAGGCAATAATTATGTTGGCAGATGATACATCTATAATACTAAAGGAACGCAAAAACAAGGAAACTACCCTTGCCATGCCTTTAATATACTAGATGGGATGGGTGAGTGGTTTGGAGATAATGGACTCGCGTTAAATGTGACAAAAACGGGTACAGTTCACTTCTCCTGTAAAAGACACGTGGAAAATCAGTTATATATGACCTTTCCCAGCGAAAACTGGTAGTGGCAGACAACATAAAATTCCTCGGAATCATACTTGACGCAAAGTTGCAGTGGACAACTCACATTGAGGCAATATCTAAGAAGCTGTGCTCAGCAATTTATGCGATAAAAAAATAAAGGAAACTTGTGGCGAAGTGGCAGCCAGAGCTGTATACTTTGCTTACTTCCAGAGTATTATGTCATATGAAGTTTTATTTTGGGGCAGAGAGGCTGATTGGAGCCGAATTTTTATACCTACTTCAGAAACGTGCAATTAGAGCATTAAAAGCGTGGGGTCAAGGGAGTCGTGCAAGGATCATTTTAAAGAATTAGGCATACTCACACTTCCTGGTTTGTATATTTATGAATGCCTACTCTATGCACGCAAGAACGTGCTCAACACCCCCCTAATCTCGGAATATCGCTATTATAACACTCGCTTAAAGGGAAGTATCCGACCCGTGGAGCACAGATTAGCAAAATTATCTAAAAGCTTTGTTTGTCTCAGTGCGCGTCTATACAACAAGCTGCCGGAAGGAATGAAGTCTCTGAATGATGATAAATTTCGAGGAGCAGTGAAGACGTACCTCGTTGAAAAATCTTTTTATTCTGTGGATGAAATGCTGGAGTGAACCATTTACATTCACTTCAGCATTGAATTGACCATTATAAATTGTTCATTGTATTATTATATTTTCATAGAACTATGAGTGAGTGCAGAATCTACCTAATTCCTATTTTGTAATTAATCTATTAATTAATTAATGTAATTAATCTATTGTTGGAAAATTGTATGCTAGGATACTAGATCAAAAGTTGAGAAAGGCTACAGCAAGCAAGGTGTGGGATGCACAAGGAGCGTTTGTTGGAGGTAGAGGATGCACCGACCAAATTTTTTCCCTTCGAATGGCGACTGAAAAGGTTCTGGCAAAAAACCAGAAGCTTTTCTGAGCTTTCATAGACCTGGAAAAGGCCTATGACAAAGTAGACCGTGAAAAACTTTGGAACGAGCTATCAGTGTATGGAGCGGGGAGCAGGCTGATAGGGGCAATATCATCTCTGTATGAGGAAAGTCAAGCCTGTGTGAGAATTGAAAACTCTCTCACAGGATGGTTCTCCATTAATATGGGAGTGAAGCAAGGGTGCGTACTATCACCGTGGCTCTTTAATCTATACATTGACTACTGTGTGAGAGCACTAAAGAATGAGAACATTGGGCTGAAACTGGAAGGTGTGACTGTATGTGATCTAATGTATGCGGATGACAAAGTATTAATGGCTGAAAGCGTGGAAGACTTGGAATGTTTGGTTAAAATAGTATTCGATGGATGCATGCAAAATGGATTGAGAATGAATGCAACTAAATCTAAAGTGATGGTATTTGAGAAGAGCGAAAGACGAACAGAATGCGAGATACGAGTGGAGAATGTACAATTAGAACAAGTGGATGAATATTTGTACTTAGGAAGCATGTTTCAGCGTGATGGAAGATTGGAAAAAGATATTGAAAGGAGAGTAACGGCAGGTAATAGAGTGAATGCTGCATTAAGACCGGTAATGGCTGACCCAATTATTTCGAGGCAAGCAAAGCTCGCAGTACCAATGGTATCGTCGCACCGACTCTAATGTAAGCTAGTGAGACATGGACATGGCAGAAGATACATGAAAGTAGAACTAACGCGGTTGAAATGAGGTCACTAAGACGAATGTGTGGTAAAACGATGTATGATAGAAGAAGAAATGAGGATATTAGACGAGAATGTATGATTGAAAGAAATATCGTAAGTAAGATGAAAATAAATGCCCTAAGGTGGTTCGGCCACATAGAAAGAATGAGTGATGACCGTCTGACAAAAAAAGTGTACAAGGCTGATAAAAGAGGAACGAAAAGTAGAGGTCGGCCAAGAAAAAGTTGGCACGATCACATAAATGGGATTTTGAAAGATGGTGATGTTAGAAGTAAGAATGTAGAAGAGCATGTATGAGACGATGCATGAACGTGAATGAAGCGAGGAATATGTGTCAAGAGAGAGGAGTCTGGCGTTCGGTTCTCTCTGCCTACCCCAAATAGGGAAATGGCGTGATGGTATGGTATGGTAATTAATCTATGTAATTGTTGTTGTTGTATTGGAACCTTAATGAATCAATCTATTTAACATCCCAGATAAAATGCTAACAAAGCCTTTCACACTCTGCTTCACATTGACATTGTACATTGTCAATAAATTATAATATAAAATTGACGGGTCCAAGTACCTGAGCTAGGGTCTATGGACGATAAACAATATGTTGTTGGAAAAACAGGTCGGTACAATAAAGTTTGATTATTACAGTTCTTATTAGTTCTTATTATCGAGTGTTTGGTGCAGACCAATCTTAGAATTGTGACCCAGAAGAAGAAGATTAAGCTAGATAACTAAGATAGAATGTATGGAAATTTTTGTTACACGTTCCTTGCTATACCTAATATTGGTGGTGACTATCATTACATAGAGTTCATAGAATATCTGACCGAATCACAAGTGTGTAACAATTTGTGTACTGAACTAAAAATAGGAAAAATATTAATACATTACTTTAACAATAAAATATACCCAAAAACAAAATACTTAATTTTTAATTGACAGATAACGGTCGTGACTGGCCAAAGCTGTATCCAGAATGTGGTGGAAAGATGCAATCACCTATCAACATTGTACCCAAGAAGTCAATATTTGGTAAAGTAGAGCCATTGGAGTTCACCAATTATACTTCAATACATCCAAACATTAACATTATCAACAATGGTTATACAGGTAAATTATACTGCCATTCATATTATATCCTTTCATGAAAATTATTAATACTAGTCAAACAAGTAAACAATAATTCCATACATCCTAACATTAACATTATGAACAATGGTTATACAGGTAAATTATACTGCCATATTATATCCTTTCATGAAAATTATTAATACTAGTCAAACAAGTAAACAATAATTCCATACATCCTAACATTAACATTATGAACAATGGTTATACAGGTAAATTATACTGCCATATTATATCCTTTCATGAAAATTATTAATACTAGTCAAACAAGTAAACAATAATTCCATACATCCTAACATTAACATTATGAACAATGGTTATACAGGTAAATTATATTGCCATTCATATTATATCCTTTCAAGAAAAATATTAATACTAGTCAAACAAGTAAACAATAATTCCATACATCCTAACATTAACATTATGAACAATGGTTATACAGGTAAATTATATTGCCATTCATATTATATCCTTTCAAGAAAAATATTAATACTAGTCAAACAAGTAAACAATAATTCCATACATCCTAACATTAACATTATGAACAATGGTTATACAGGTAAATTATATTGCCATTCATATTATATCCTTTCAAGAAAAATATTAATACTAGTCAAACAAGTAAACAATAATTCCATACATCCTAACATTAACATTATGAACAATGGTTATACAGGTAAATTATATTGCCATTCATATTATATCCTTTCAAGAAAAATATTAATACTAGTCAAACAAGTAAACAATAATTCCATACATCCTAACATTAACATTATGAACAATGGTTATACAGGTAAATTATACTGCCATATTATATCCTTTCATGAAAATTATTAATACTAGTCAAACAAGTAAACAATAATTCCATACATCCTAACATTAACATTATGAACAATGGTTATACAGGTAAATTATACTGCCATATTATATCCTTTCATGAAAATTATTAATACTAGTCAAACAAGTAAACAATAATTCCATACATCCTAACATTAACATTATGAACAATGGTTATACAGGTAAATTATACTGCCATTCATATTATATCCTTTCAAGAAAAATATTAATACTAGTCAAACAAGTAAACAATAATTCCATACATCCTAACATTAACATTATGAACAATGGTTATACAGGTAAATTATACTGCCATATTATATCCTTTCATGAAAATTATTAATACTAGTCAAACAAGTAAACAATAATTCCATACATCCTAACATTAACATTATGAACAATGGTTATACAGGTAAATTATACTGCCATTCATATTATATCCTTTCAAGAAAAATATTAATACTAGTCAAACAAGTAAACAATAATTCCATACATCCTAACATTAACATTATGAACAATGGTTATACAGGTAAATTATACTGCCATTCATATTATATCCTTTCAAGAAAAATATTAATACTAGTCAAACAAGTAAACAATAATTCCATACATCCTAACATTAACATTATGAACAATGGTTATACAGGTAAATTATATTGCCATTCATATTATATCCTTTCAAGAAAAATATTAATACTAGTCAAACAAGTAAACAATAATTCCATACATCCTAACATTAACATTATGAACAATGGTTATACAGGTAAATTATACTGCCATATTATATCCTTTCATGAAAATTATTAATACTAGTCAAACAAGTAAACAATAATTCCATACATCCTAACATTAACATTATGAACAATGGTTATACAGGTAAATTATACTGCCATATTATATCCTTTCATGAAAAATATTAATACTAGTCAAACAAGTAAACAATAATTCCATACATCCTAACATTAACATTATGAACAATGGTTATACAGGTAAATTATACTGCCATATTATATCCTTTCATGAAAATTATTAATACTAGTCAAACAAGTAAACAATAATTCCATACATCCTAACATTAACATTATGAACAATGGTTATACAGGTAAATTATACTGCCATATTATATCCTTTCATGAAAATTATTAATACTAGTCAAACAAGTAAACAATAATTCCATACATCCTAACATTAACATTATGAACAATGGTTATACAGGTAAATTATACTGCCATATTATATCCTTTCATGAAAATTATTAATACTAGTCAAACAAGTAAACAATAATTCCATACATCCTAACATTAACATTATGAACAATGGTTATACAGGTAAATTATACTGCCATATTATATCCTTTCATGAAAATTATTAATACTAGTCAAACAAGTAAACAATAATTCCATACATCCTAACATTAACATTATGAACAATGGTTATACAGGTAAATTATATTGCCATTCATATTATATCCTTTCAAGAAAAATATTAATACTAGTCAAACAAGTAAACAATAATTCCATACATCCTAACATTAACATTATGAACAATGGTTATACAGGTAAATTATATTGCCATTCATATTATATCCTTTCAAGAAAAATATTAATACTAGTCAAACAAGTAAACAATAATTCCATACATCCTAACATTAACATTATGAACAATGGTTATACAGGTAAATTATATTGCCATTCATATTATATCCTTTCAAGAAAAATATTAATACTAGTCAAACAAGTAAACAATAATTCCATACATCCTAACATTAACATTATGAACAATGGTTATACAGGTAAATTATATTGCCATTCATATTATATCCTTTCAAGAAAAATATTAATACTAGTCAAACAAGTAAACAATAATTCCATACATCCTAACATTAACATTATGAACAATGGTTATACAGGTAAATTATACTGCCATATTATATCCTTTCATGAAAATTATTAATACTTGTCAAACAAGTAAACAATAATTCCATACATCCTAACATTAACATTATGAACAATGGTTATACAGGTAAATTATACTGCCATATTATATCCTTTCATGAAAATTATTAATACTAGTCAAACAAGTAAACAATAATTCAATACATCCTAACATTAACATTATGAACAATGGTTATACAGGTAAATTATACTGCCATATTATATCCTTTCATGAAAATTATTAATACTAGTCAAACAAGTAAACAATAATTCCATACATCCTAACATTAACATTATGAACAATGGTTATACAGGTAAATTATACTGCCATATTATATCCTTTCATGAAAATTATTAATACTAGTCAAACAAGTAAACAATAATTCCATACATCCTAACATTAACATTATGAACAATGGTTATACAGGTAAATTATACTGCCATATTATATCCTTTCATGAAAATTATTAATACTAGTCAAACAAGTAAACAATAATTCCATACATCCTAACATTAACATTATGAACAATGGTTATACAGGTAAATTATACTGCCATATTATATCCTTTCATGAAAATTATTAATACTAGTCAAACAAGTAAACAATAATTCCATACATCCTAACATTAACATTATGAACAATGGTTATACAGGTAAATTATATTGCCATTCATATTATATCCTTTCAAGAAAAATATTAATACTAGTCAAACAAGTAAACAATAATTCCATACATCCTAACATTAACATTATGAACAATGGTTATACAGGTAAATTATATTGCCATTCATATTATATCCTTTCAAGAAAAATATTAATACTAGTCAAACAAGTAAACAATAATTCCATACATCCTAACATTAACATTATGAACAATGGTTATACAGGTAAATTATACTGCCATATTATATCCTTTCATGAAAATTATTAATACTAGTCAAACAAGTAAACAATAATTCCATACATCCTAACATTAACATTATGAACAATGGTTATACAGGTAAATTATATTGCCATTCATATTATATCCTTTCAAGAAAAATATTAATACTAGTCAAACAAGTAAACAATAATTCCATACATCCTAACATTAACATTATGAACAATGGTTATACAGGTAAATTATATTGCCATTCATATTATATCCTTTCAAGAAAAATATTAATACTAGTCAAACAAGTAAACAATAATTCCATACATCCTAACATTAACATTATGAACAATGGTTATACAGGTAAATTATACTGCCATATTATATCCTTTCATGAAAATTATTAATACTAGTCAAACAAGTAAACAATAATTCCATACATCCTAACATTAACATTATGAACAATGGTTATACAGGTAAATTATACTGCCATATTATATCCTTTCATGAAAATTATTAATACTAGTCAAACAAGTAAACAATAATTCCATACATCCTAACATTAACATTATGAACAATGGTTATACAGGTAAATTATACTGCCATATTATATCCTTTCATGAAAATTATTAATACTAGTCAAACAAGTAAACAATAATTCCATACATCCTAACATTAACATTATGAACAATGGTTATACAGGTAAATTATACTGCCATATTATATCCTTTCATGAAAATTATTAATACTAGTCAAACAAGTAAACAATAATTCCATACATCCTAACATTAACATTATGAACAATGGTTATACAGGTAAATTATACTGCCATATTATATCCTTTCATGAAAATTATTAATACTAGTCAAACAAGTAAACAATAATTCCATACATCCTAACATTAACATTATGAACAATGGTTATACAGGTAAATTATACTGCCATATTATATCCTTTCATGAAAATTATTAATACTAGTCAAACAAGTAAACAATAATTCCATACATCCTAACATTAACATTATGAACAATGGTTATACAGGTAAATTATACTGCCATATTATATCCTTTCATGAAAATTATTAATACTAGTCAAACAAGTAAACAATAATTCCATACATCCTAACATTAACATTATGAACAATGGTTATACAGGTAAATTATATTGCCATTCATATTATATCCTTTCAAGAAAAATATTAATACTAGTCAAACAAGTAAACAATAATTCCATACATCCTAACATTAACATTATGAACAATGGTTATACAGGTAAATTATATTGCCATTCATATTATATCCTTTCAAGAAAAATATTAATACTAGTCAAACAAGTAAACAATAATTCCATACATCCTAACATTAACATTATGAACAATGGTTATACAGGTAAATTATATTGCCATTCATATTATATCCTTTCAAGAAAAATATTAATACTAGTCAAACAAGTAAACAATAATTCCATACATCCTAACATTAACATTATGAACAATGGTTATACAGGTAAATTATATTGCCATTCATATTATATCCTTTCAAGAAAAATATTAATACTAGTCAAACAAGTAAACAATAATTCCATACATCCTAACATTAACATTATGAACAATGGTTATACAGGTAAATTATACTGCCATTCATATTATATCCTTTCATGAAAATTATTAATACTAGTCATACAAGTAATAAGTAATCAATAATTCCAAACATCCAACATTAACATTATCAACAATGATTATACAGGTAAATTATACTAGGTACCATATTTGATCCTTCCACACAATTAAATAAATTATACATGAACGTAGTGAATTATACGTGTATACTTCAATACATGAACATTATTAACATATTCGGTCTGTGAGAGTCTTAATTTTCTACATTGTGTAAACGGCTAACTAGTGAATGAAATTAAAATAATGCATGTGTATTAATGAAAAAGAAATGTTTTATTTCAGTTGACGTATCTGGTCCATGGGGTTTGACAGGTGATGCCCAGCCTAACATGAGAGGTGGACCCTTGACAGGAACATATAAACTGAATGGAGTGCATTGGCACTGGGGTCCAAACAATCACGTCGGAGCTGAACACTCCATTAAGAACCAGAAAAAACTCCCCTTGGAATTGCATTTTGTACATTACAACGAAAAGTATAGGTAAGCAATGTTCATTTAAAATTATAAAGAAAAGTATAGACAAGCAAAAAGCACTTGTTATCATGTTTATGCCATCAAATTGATCCATTCTGACAAATACCGAAATAGTCTAACTTTATTGGTTCAGTGACAGAGCAGTTGGTGGGTTGCACTTTTTCAAATCAACTACCTACAATTTTGAATCCTGTCTTGAAAGTGATCTCATTCATAAATGACATAAGCATTTTTTTTCAAAGAATGGATCACCATATTTTATTACGAAAGCTAACATCAAAAATGTAATATCACAGGTATGATAGAAATAGACAACTGAGATAGATCCAATTTGTTCCCATCATCTATCATATATTTGAAAAATAAAATTATAATATGACACCTGTTACTGTTCACCCAGAATGTACTTGTCAAATTTTACTGAATGTTATAACTATATTATTGAATATTTTTTTAATTGCGTATAAGCAAACATTGGATTTTTTTCCTCTATCGGGAGACATATTTTTACCAAAAAATATCATGACTTCCGACAGGGGAAAAAAATTCAATGTTTGCATATATGCAATTAAAAACATATTTGATTTACATACACATTGGTACAAGAAGGTAAACAAGCCAAAAATAAAATAATATTTCTGGCGCAGTTCAAGGGGGACATCTGTGCGAGACACCGTCACCTCATTTATAAGGACTGTTGCTTTCATTATTTACAAATGAACTAATTTCTCAATAGATGGCGTTACAAAAAAAAAAAAGGTTTCTTCGTTACTTCATAGATGGCAATAGTATAATTCCTTATTTTCAGATGAATTGTTACACATTATTCAAATATATAGAACTTTCAAAAATTACATTGATAAGGGAACTCGATAAGAAGGCATAATTGGTGAATGTTGCGCAAGCGCATAAAGTTTTCGCGTAAACCAGCCAATGACAAGTCGTAAGCCCTGTAGGTGCCTTGAGTTCCTGGTTCTTCTATAATATCCCAACTTCGTCTCTATTGAGATGCTGAAAAGTTTGCCAATAACTATATTATTATTATTTTACAAATGAAACTGAGATTATGCTAAGCAGATACTCCTCCCTCCAACACGAGATCCGATCTCAACTTAATTTTAAGATGCTTATAATGATGTTATTTTGTTTTTTAAATAAATGTTATATTTTTCATTAAGTAAAAAATAAACATTATATGAACATGTTTGACAAAGTTTTATTTTTTTTGATACAATTTTTATCTGATGAATGAATGTTTTTGAACATATTGATTTGTTTTAATTTTTCAGTAATGTTACAGAAGCTTTGAATAGCAAAGATCGAGAAGCAATTGCAGTAGTGGCAATGACATTCCATGTTGGTAACATTAATTTATACAATATTATAGGTCTACATTTTGACAGCAATACAATATGTATAGCACTTCAACAAAGTGGAGAGTTAAAAGATATTAATAACTATTTTTAAGTATATTTTTTTACACTAATTTCAAGAGTAGGTACATATCATGTTGATCAGCTTTTTTGACTGGAGAAGTTTCGTAGGCGTTGGCTTGAAACCTCAATTATGGACCGAAATATATTTACCTACATAAAATACTTCTAATCGCCTATTTTAAATAAAAAAGCAAGCATATATAATTAAACATAATGTAAGCATACTGACACTTGCAAAAAAAACTAGAGTGTATGACGTCAAGGTGTAATGGCACTCAGGGGACAACAGCATTAAAATTATATGTTTTTTTATGTGCAGAAATATGCAAAATGGGTACCCAAAACCATTTGAAATGCAAAATGGAAATGGGTTGAAACTTTTCCATTTGAAAATGCAAAATGGTTTTTAGAAAAGCATTTTCAATGCAAAATACCTACATATTTTCAAAATTCTTTTTCAAATGCAAAATGGTTTCTCAGGTGAAATGAAAGAGTTGAAATAAACAGCTTAATATTCAAATAATTGAACCTTTAAACAAGTTTGTAATTTAATAATGGAAAATAAAGTAGAATTTTAATTCTCCAAATAAATCAGTTACTGATACTGTGTAAAAAATCTTGAAATCCCTCTGACTCACGGAGATAGTACGTTTTTTCGTTGACGGGTGGGAACTTACGATAGCAACGCTTCTATGAAAAAATTATTAGGTTAGGTACCAAAGAAGAGTAATACTTCAAAAATGCATTTGAAATACAAAATGCATTGAAAAAGCATTTGAAATGGAAATGGGTTGAAAAAAAAAGCATTAAAATGAAAAATAACTATTTTGCATTTCCATTTGAAGTAGATTTATTTGAAATAAAGCACATAATCTCTGTCCATATGAGACAACAATTTCATATTAGATAAATGTTATAGATCAGAATTATTGTTCTTTCATACATGACCACAAAAGATACTGGGAAAATACGCATACGTAATCAGTGCTATTTACTTCCTAGGTTTGGCAAGATACAGGAAAACAAACCATAATCATACCTGCTATAAGATCATACTCTGTATGTACTAATTGATTTAGATGTCAATTGATTGTCATTTTTTCAATAAAGCAACAATGTCAAAAACATGATTGATTCTACACTTAAGCTTGCAATATATAATTTTCCAAAATTAATGTTTGTATAGGAGAACAAAATCAATTGTCGAAATCCAAACCTGCAATCTCTGGTTTATTAATTATGCAAGCTTAGTCACTCTAGTCACTCTACATTAATTATCCTAATTATATTAAATAAATAATTAAACACCTAAATATTTCGGGGCATCAACGAGCTTTGACACAAACGCTTACAAAACTTTTCTGAACAAAACATTTGGGAGATGGCAATAGAACTCAAATAAAATCATTATTATTAAAATTGCCTTGATTTATTTTTCTATGGGGTTCGGGCCATGTCCGACTCTTAAGCACTTTTGTCGAACATTTTTTTTTATTTGATATGGTTTACACTGTTTGTTTTAGATAAACAAGATGTCTTGTGAAAAATCTATTAAAGATACAATGGTCGAAACATTGCAGAGCGCTTTTGAGGGCAACTTGATATATCCTGCAATATTTCCTTTGAATATTGTAAAACATCCTTCACCATATTATTCTTATTTAGGATCCTTGACAACTCCTCCTTGCAACGAAGTTGTCAAATTTATCGTCTACGAAAGATCCCTTCCGATTTCAGCTGCAAGTGTAAGTATTATATTACTCAAATATATGAATTTTGTGATAAACCTGTTATTTATTGCCATCGATATTTCATAACAATATTACATACACTCTAAAAGATACGCCGTTGCACGCACGGGCTGAGATTCCCACAATGAGCGGTAACATTACTTTATCAAAGGAAGCATGACACAAGCGTGTAATACCCACACACCAATCTCTTCTTCTTACAATCTCTTCTTAATACATTAAAAAAGGCTGGTGAACCTCATTACTGAACTATGTGAGATGTAATTTTATCTGTTTTATTTTCGATTACTCGGCTCTTACAGGACAACTGAAAACAATATTAATTGGAAGCACTATTGTAAGCAGGTGCCTCAGCTTGCTTTTGTAAATTATTTCAATACATACATACCATCATGCCAAATCCCTTACAGAATAGGCAGAGAGAACCGAGCACCATACTCCTTTATTTTTGCACACATTCCTAGATTCCTTTACACCCAAGCATTGTCAATTTTTCAAGCTTCTTATATTTCCTTCTTTCAATATATGTTTTATTCACATGGTCATGCCATCCCTGTTTGACACCTGTTTCGCTCCATCTATATAATATATTATGTATATGTAAATTTTCTGGTCAGTCGTTCATTATTCAAATAAACATTGAAATATACAATCTTGTCGCCTAAGCTTAAAAACTGTATCAAAACATACATACATACACACATACATACCATCACGCCATTTCCCTATTTGGGGTAGGCAGAGAGAACCGAACGCCAGACTCCTCTCTCTTGACATACATTCCTCGCTTCATTCACGTCCATACATCGTCTCATACACGCTCTTCTATTATTCTTACTTCTAACATCACCTTCTTTCAAAATCCCATTTATGTGATCGTGCCAACTTTTTCTTGGCCGACCTCTACTTTTCGTTCCTCTTTTATCAGCCTTGTATACTTTTTTTGTCAGACGGTCATCACTCATTCTTTCTATGTGGCCGAACCACCTTAGGGCATTTATTTTCATCTTACTTACGATATTTCTTTCAATCATACATTCTCATCTAATATCCTCATTTCTGAAATGAGGAATGTATCAAAACATATCATATAAATATTATTATTCACAAAAGAAAATAACACAAAACCATGTCTTTAATGTGTCAAGAACAATATGTAGCATTGTAACACTACACTACACTACACAGTAGGGTGAAAATTCTCCGCTATTAACAAAAATCCCCAAAATAATTATTGAAAATTCAAACAACTGCAGCTTCAGAATTTATCAATTTATATAATTAAATAAAATCTCTTAGTTTTTAACCACGTTGAGTATATTTATATGTCAACTAGTTTCGGAGACGTAACCGCTCCTTCGTCCGGACAAACTTATACTGCTTAACCGCTCCGGACGAAGGAGCGGTTACGTCTCCGAAACTAGTTGACATATAAATATACTCAACGTGGTTAAAAACTAAGAGATTTTATTTAATTATATTAGTTAAAATGTGCCACAAAGCAATAGCAGCAAAGTATAAAGATATTTATCAATTTATTTATTGAATAATAATTGATAAAAAAAAGTATTATTATTATTTATTTATAGGCAGGCAGCCAAGGCTGATGTGCCTATATCCACTGTTGAATTTTATTATTTTGTTGTAACTATTTTGCTGTGTCCAAAAAAAAGTCCAGTCTATTCTTGAAAATATTAACATTTTCAGCATCCAAAACATGTTGGGTCAGTTTATTCCAAGTATTCACTACTCAATTTAAAAGAAAATGCTTTCGAGGATTTGTCGAGAATCTACTTTTTACAAGTTTTAAGCTATGGCCACACAAATTAGCAACAATCAATGACAATTTCATACTAAACGTTGATATTAACAAATTTTTATGATGAAATGTAGAGAAAGATTAAAATTAGATAATGATTGAGTATATGAACATATTAAGAATGTATCGTATGTGAAGGTAACTACATACATAATAAATGTCTTAAACAAGACAAACATGGTAGAGGTTAAATTTTATGTAAAAAAATATATTCAGACTCTCCATCCGGCAGCATAATGGTGTTATAATCAATATTATACAAAACACCTACAAACAGAATTAAATATACCATCCCCATTTGTCTCTGGATCCGCTACTGCCTCCGTGGAAAACTCTAGCGCAAATATACAGTGTAAATGCTTCAAAGACGTCATATTCGTTTTTTTTTTAATGTATTTATTTCATTTTCAGATGGAGTTTTTCAGAAGCATCAAAGTGAATGGAGAGATCATTGAAAAAAACTATAGAGTTGAGCAACCAATCAACGATAGAAAAATCAATTACCACTGCAGTCATTAATTAGCGAGGGTTGAAAGATTTGTCTCAGTTGTGTCAAGCTTCTGGGATATATCTTCAATGAATCGGACTTTTGTTTCCAAAACTAAGTACAACTGTCAGTTCATAATAATTTCATATCATTGGTTTGATAAACATAAAAAAGTACATTAATAAATTTGTATATGCGTAGGTACATAAAAATCTTCTTAAACCTTGTCTTTTTTTCATAAACCGAGGTTAAACGGAATCGAAAATAGTTAATTAGAATAAATCTCTATTCAGTTGAAGAGGAATTCAAGCGATGCAATCAACTATTAATGAAAATAAAAAATTAGATAAACATTATATTTATTTATTAGTCTTAAAATTATCAGAACATTTAACATTCAGCAAATTACTTTTATATAACCGTTTATTACCTTATTAAAACTACTATTAATATTTTGTTTCATAGAGCCAACAATTAAATTAAAATGCCTTTGGAGAGATCCTGTATCATTCTGTATTCTGTAGCGCTTTATAAATTATTATATTATTTTTTCATATGATTCTATATTGTTACTGTAGGTATATTATATTCTGAAAAATTATGAGTACCTAGGTATATAAAACAAAGATTTGTAAAAAATAAAGTATTGTACATTTTATTTCACAAATATCACACACAATATAAATTTATTTTCTTTTATTTATAAGCCACATGTATGATATGATGAATGAATGTCAAAATAAAATAATATGATGCCTACCCCATGAGGCATGATGGTACATACATATATGTGTCATCAAAAAAACACTCCAATGGGGCACATAATTTGCTATCATCAAATTTATTTTTGGCGAAACTCTGACTTGAAGAATCAACTGTTCACAGATTTAATCAACTGAAAAGTAATAAGATGCAGACTATTGCATCTTTCATGCTGGAAGGTATATTCTGGAGAACTGAACCCTGAAAAATATAATGTTACCACGGGCTTATTACATTGAGAAAAGTTATCTTGACCCTCTGATTAGGAATAAGTAAGATTTATCAAAGACCATTTCAATTCGTCGTAGCTCTTCGCAGTATTTGGTATATTTGCATCTGTACTCTTTGAATAAAATTGACTTGACGTTACGGCAAAGTTGTTTCTACCATCTTCAATATTTGATTCTACGTAACTGTTGTAACAACAATGAAGAATGACAATCACAAAAATAACACTCGCTAACACAATGTGTAATTTAACCATGGTGAAATGATTAACGCACAAATGGACTCGAAAACTGTATCGCTAGTTGCGATGTTTTAATATAAATATCCAAAAATAAAAAACAGAACTGCTATCATTTAAAAATAAGAATATACTAAAAACATAATTGTTAGTTGTCTGTTTTAGTAAAGTGTCAATGTTATATTTTAGCAATAATTTGATACAAAGAGTGTATTCTTCAAATATAATAATTAATTATAATCATTATTAATTTATTTAACAATAAAACAATATCAGATAAAACACCCACAGGTACATTGTTCTTAGTTACTATTGTTATGAGATAATGGATTCTGATTGTGAAGCAAATACCATTTTTGTTATATGCAATTGTTTACAGTTTTCAGACTCATCCGACTGCAACCAATACTTGGAAATGATATATTATATAGATGATGATAATATATTCTGGGAAACAAACAAAATGATTTGATAAGGAGTCATCGGGTTTATAAAACGCCAAGGAAGTGAAAAAAAAAAGCAAGCAGGAACCAATTAATACCGTTAACGACTTGTTTGACACATACAAAAAACACCACTTGACCACAGACAATGAATCATACAGAGGACCCCTCCTGCAGAGCATGTCCATAAAATTCATCCCTTTACATACATATATACCATCATGCCATGACCCTAATGTGGTAGACAAAGAGAATAGAGCCCCAAACACACCTATTTCCACATATTCATATAGTCGGCCTTCATAGCTCAGTTGGTTGGGTATCTGACTGCTGATCCAAAGGTCCCGGGTTCGACTCCCAGTGGAGACACAGTTTATAATTGCGTTTTCAGTCTGGATCTGTGAAACGATTAATATCATAAGTCTCCAGAATGTGGCAACTTGTTATTGGGTGCGTGTTAAATTAATATTTGACATAGTACTAAATATTTATGGTTTCCTTGGTATCCCTAATGGGGTAGGCAGAGAGAACGGAGCCCCATATGCATCTAATTTTTCACACATTCCTGGCTTCCATGTATTGTCTTATACATACACGTCAATTGTTCAAGGTTCTTATGTTTCCTTCTTTCAAAATATCATTCACATGGTCATCCCTTTCTGGGGTGACTCCTACTATATTCACTTCATCATTCAAAATATACACCCTTATATGTTTTTTTGGTCAATCGTTCATTCTTTCAATATTCCCAAACTACCTCAGAGCATTCACTTAAATTTTACTTATAATATCCTCTTATACTATATATTATAATTCTTATTTTCGTTCTGTTCATGAAGGTATGATACCAGTTCTGTTACATATTACCTTCATTATATTTTTCTTTTAATATCTCATTTCTACAGCATTTATTCTATTTTCATGCATCTTTTGTCATGTCCAAGTTTCACTGGCATACGTCAAAGTAGGCACTAAAATTATTACAATTTACTACAATTTTCCTTTGAGATGCTTGTATCAGACATTGATGGTTGAAGTGCTATGTTTACAAAATAAATAAAAAAATCCATATCTAAAAATACATAGTCGAAATAATGTAACTGTAGAGGTAAAAATACATAGTCGAAATAATGTAATTGTGGAAATAAAAATACATAGTCGAAATAATGTAATTGTGGAGGTAAAAATACATAGTCGAAATAATGTAATTGTGGAGGTAAAAATACATAGTCGAAATAATGTAATTGTGGAGGTAAAAATACATAGTCGAAATAATGTAATTGTGGAGGTAAAAATACATAGTCGAAATAATGTAATTGTGGAGGTAAAAATACATAGTCGAAATAATGTAATTGTGGAGGTAAAAATACATAGTCGAAATAATGTAATTGTGGAGGTAAAAATACATAGTCGAAATAATGTAATTGTGGAGGTAAAAATACATAGTCGAAATAATGTAATTGTGGAGGTAAAAATACATAGTCGAAATAATGTAATTGTGGAAATAAAAATACATAGTCGAAATAATGTAATTGTGGAGGTAAAAATACATAGTCGAAATAATGTAACTGTAGAGGTAAAAATACATAGTCGAAATAATGTAATTGTGGAAATAAAAATACATAGTCGAAATAATGTAATTGTGGAGGTAAAAATACATAGTCGAAATAATGTAACTGTAGAGGTAAAAATACATAGTCGAAATAATGTAATTGTGGAGGTAAAAATACATAGTCGAAATAATGTAATTGTGGAAGTAAAAATACATAGTCGAAATAATGTAATTGTGGAGGTAAAAATACATAGTCGAAATAATGTAATTGTGGAGGTAAAAATACATAGTCGAAATAATGTAATTGTGGAAGTAAAAATACATAGTCGAAATAATGTAATTGTGGAGGTAAAAATACATAGTCAAAATAATGTAATTGTGGAGGTAAAAAAAGATAGTCGAAATAATGTAATTGTGGAGGTAAAAATACATAGTCGAAATAATGTAATTGTGGAGGTAAAAATACATAGTCGAAATAATGTAATTGTGGAGATAAAAATACATAGTCAAAATAATGTAATTGTGGAGGTAAAAATACAAAGTGGAAATAATGTAATTGTGGAGGTAAACATACATAGTCGAAATAATGTAATTGTGGAAGTAAAAATACATAGTCGAAATAATGTAATTGTGGATGTAAAAATACATAGTCAAAATAATGTAATTGTGGAGGTAAAAATACATAGTCGAAATAATGTAATTGTGGAGGTAAAAATACATAGTCGAAATAATGTAATTGTGGAGGTAAAAATACATAGTCGAAATAATGTAATTGTGGAAGTAAAAATACATAGTCGAAATAATGTAATTGTGGAGGTAAAAATACATAGTCAAAATAATGTAATTGTGGAGGTAAAAATACATAGTCGAAATAATGTAATTATGGAGGTAAAAATACATAGTCGAAATAATGTAATTGTGGAGGTAAAAATACATAGTCGAAATAATGTAATTGTGGAAGTAAAAATACATAGTCGAAATAATGTAATTGTGGAGGTAAAAATACATAGTCGAAATAATGTAATTGTGGAGGTAAAAATACATAGTCGAAATAATGTAATAGTGGAGGTAAAAATACATAGTCGAAATAATGTAATTGTGGAGGTAAAAATACATAGTCGAAATAATGTAATTGTGGAGGTAAAAATACATAGTCGAAATAATGTAATTGTGGAGGTAAAAATACATAGTCGAAATAATGTAATTGTGGAGGTAAAAATACATAGTCGAAATAATGTAATTGTGGAGGTAAAAATACATAGTCGAAATAATGTAATTGTGGAGGTAAAAATACATAGTCGAAATAATGTAATTGTGGAGGTAAAAATACATAGTCGAAATAATGTAATTGTGGAGGTAAAAATACATAGTCGAAATAATGTAATTGTGGAGGTAAAAAATCAAAAAAGATTAATAGTTGACTAATAGTTGACTAAATGAAAACATAATTATCTCTATCCCTTTGAATAATGCAATCTAAAAATACAATCCATTATTTTTCAATCAAGTTTTGTTAATGCCCCATTCTATCTAAAATATTTAGTTATATTAAATACGTTTCTTAGGTTTGCCATTGTTCAGGATTTAAGCTTTAATATTCATGTTAATCGAAGATCAGTAGTCTTATTCTTGAAACTAGTTATCAAATCCTATTTCAATCTGCACTTAGAACTTACCTACCATCTGCCCTATTCTCCCAACATTCTATAACTATTAAGATAAGCGCACATTTTAATTATTTTTACAATTTGAACAAACCTATCGCCTATTATAAGTCATCCTTAGCCTTATTCTTGACAATCGAGTGTCAAGAATAAGGCTCAAGTATTTTAGATTATATTCAACACAACTTATGACATATTCTTTATATCAAAATTCTTTTTCTAAAGGCGTAAAGTCTGCAGATTAAATAATGTGTGTTATTAATACTTACTGAAATAAATAAATACAAATCAATCAGTCCAACTAATTTAATAAGTACAAATAAAATACTATAACTCTGCCTTTGCCGGTCCCAAGCCCGGATGCAAAAAGAGGAGGGTTCTTAGGTGAGGTCAGCAGCCTACCTAAGGTAAAAAAATAACAAGCTCACAGCCCGGTAAACCAAGCCTCGGAACACGGTGGATCCCCAAAACTGACAAATGCAAGGAAACGGATAAAACGATTTCGGAAACAGAATGAAACAAGAATAGCATGTTGGAATATAATGTCGTGGAACAGTAAAAAGCAAGAAATAATTGCAGAACTGAATCATCATAAGGTGGATATATGCGGAGTATCGGAGACCAAGAAGGAAGGGTAAAGGAACCTCCAAACACTCAAACTATATTTTGATTTACAGTGGGAAGGAGAAACAGATTTACAGCTCTGGTGTGGGTATTCTCATACATGAAAAATATGAAGATTCCATTGACAATACTGAATATGTAAGCCATAGAATACTTAAGGTTACATTAAAAATAGAGAATGTTTCAATAAACATAATTAGTGTTTACGCACCTGATATGACTAAACCAGTAGAAGAATCTGAAGAATTTTACTTACAATTGCAAGAAACCATAGACCGCATATCACTATCAGAAAGATTAATCATATTGGGTGATTTTAACGCCAGGATAGGAGATGATGCTCTGGATGGCATAAAACAAAGATTCAATGATGGGTGGATGGCAGAGCGGTTAGCGCGCTGGGTTAGTAATCCAGTGGTCGCGAGTTCGAATCCTGCCTCGACCGATCTCGTTCACCTATAGGACAAGCATTTATGCTTAGTTTAGGGAACGTAGGAAGATGTATATGTACTTGTTTAACAAGGACATATTCATTTTTTTTTTAAAAAAAAAAAAATGAAACTGTTAAAAATAGTAATGGCGAAATGCTAATAGACATATGCGCAAGAAACGAACTGAGAATCTGTAATACATATTTTCCACATAAGATTCAACACAAGTATACATTTGAGAACACAAGGGGTGATAAATCTTTAATAGACTATATAGTAACGAATAGACTGATTCATCCATCGACAATAAATGATGTGAGAGTGCTGTCCTCAGCTAACATAGGATCTGACCACCACCTGGTACTTTGCAAGCTACAATTAAAACAACCAAAAAGAAAAAACAAGAAACCAAAATTCATCACTAAGATCAATCTCCAATCAATTGAAGATGAAAGCACAAGAGGCCTTTATATAAACAGAGTTACCAGCCATATGACTCAATGTGAAATATCTGCTGGCGACAATGTGGAAGATGCCTGGAACAAAGTTAAACGTAATATAAACAATGCAGCGAACGAAGCACTAGGACAAAGAAAGATAAATTTAAATGCTAGAACCAATACGAAACCATGGTATAGCGAGGATGTCAAAATCCTAGCAAAGGAAAAGAGAGACAGCTATCTTGTCTACAGAAGCAACCCTACACCGGAGGAATATAGAAACTACAAAATAACGCGTAACAGGGTTAATAGCGAGATAGACAAAATTAAAAAAGAATACTGGCTCAAGTTCACCAAGGACATGGAAAGAGATCTTTACGGAGCGCAAAAAAAAGTCTGGAATATGCTAAGAAAGCAAAAGAAACCTATAGATGAATATAAACAAACGCACAAGATCTCTATAGAAGAGTGGGAAAACTATTTTGAAAACTTATTTAGTAATAATTTGCCAACAAGAATTGTACCACTGAATGAAGACGCAGGATCCTCTGTGACCCTTAGTAATGGCGAGATTATTTTAGCTATAAAAAAACTAAAAAATAGAAAATCCCCAGGTATTGACGAGATTCCCAATGAATTGATAAAATATGGAGGAACAAAGGTGGCTCTTGAGCTAACAAAACTATTTAACAAAATACTAGAAGAATCTACAATACCCTATGAATGGAAATTAAGTATAACAATTCCAATTTTTAAAAAAGGTGTTAAAACAAACCCAGCGAATTACAGGGGAATATCTCTTTTAAGTGCAACACAAAAATTATTTACCAGCCTATTGCGTGTGAAACTGGAAGAAATTATACAAAATAGGGACGAACAACAAGGATTTAGAAGAAATCGTTCCACCACTGACGCAATATTTGTTGTGAGACAACTTAAAGAGAAATCCTTAGAATATAATGTACCGGCTTACATGTGTTTTGTCGACCTAACCAAAGCTTTTGACAGTGTGCTCCTGGAAGATGTACTGGATATCCTAATAGAAAAGAACATACCGCATCCTATTATAAAAGCTATTAAAAATTTAAACAGCAACAACAAAATGCGCATAAAGGTGGGAGATGACCTCTCAAAGGAAATTCCAGCTGCAGTAGGTATTCGAAAAGGAGATAGTTTGAGCCCTTTTCTTTTTAACATCATTATGGACAAGATTATCGAAGATGTTAAAGCATTAGGAATAGGTTACAAAATGGGAAACAAAAATATAGATATAATATGTTATGCAGATGATGCCGTCTTAATTGCAAATTCCGAGGATGATCTTCAGAAACTACTGTATAAATTCCACTTATCTTCCCAAAGACTAAATATGCAAATCTCAATAGAGAAAACAAAAAGCATGGTAACCTCAAGATATCCAGTACGTTGTAAACTAGCTATAGACAATAAAACTATAGAACAAGTTATGAGATTTAAGTACTTGGGCATAGAAATATCCAGCAGCAATGATCTCTATAACGAAGTACATGAACAAGCAACCAAGGCTGCTGTAGTGGCTGGATGCCTGAGAAGTGCTGTGTGGAGAAATAGGGATATGCTGAGGGAGAGGATCTACAAGACTTGCATAAGACCAATCATGACATACGCCATAGAGACAAGAGCTGACACCACCCGTACAAAAAGTCTCCTTAGAACCACGGGGATGAAGACTCTACGGCCCATCGCAGGAGTAACCCTCCGTGATCAAATGAGGAGCTCCGAAATAAGGAAAATTTGTGATGTTGAGGACGTGGTACGATGGGGTAGAACAAGAAGACGTTTCTGGAGAGACCACGTGGGGAGAGCAAGCTCAGACCGAGTAGTGAGGATATCAGCTGATGAACATCCGACAGGTAGCAGACCTCCAGGAAGACCACCCAAACGATGGAGGGACAGCTGGACGTCCTCCTCCCAGGAACAGGTGCCGAGAACTACAGGACATAGTCCTAGCTGAAGAAGAAGAAGAAGAAGAAGAAATAAAATAATACATCATTTGTCCAGAGGTGGTTCTGACAGTTTGGATACTGTAGAATTGGTTGTTTGATACTTCCTCTTCACTTTGAGATGGATAAGTTTGACATGAGTATACATGGCACCAGAGTGAGCAAATTTGGCTCCACAGTGGATGCAACAGAAAGGTTTCTCTCCTGTGTGGGTTCTGATGTGAGCCTTGAGGACTTGCTTATCCTGAAAATAAAATTAACCGATTATTAAGTTTTATCCAATGTTTTAACAAACTTTACTAGCAAGATGAGCATGTAAGAGACAGTGTATCAATGTTGTTGAGGCGATGTATGTGTCAAGATAGAAGAATGCGGTGTTCGGGTTCTCACTGCCTACCCCTTGATGTCTATAGAGACACAAACAATATCAATATGAAATTGATCACTCAATTTTCCCATGCAGAAGCTATTTTACTTCTGTTATATACATTTTTCATACAAATATGAAATTTATTTCACATTGAAATGGCAGACCAAAGATATTTTCTTTAAATTTTGACAATCCTTGAATGCATTTTTGATGAGTGTATTTTTGTTGTACTTATCAAAATTCCAAAGAATATAAAAATACCTTGATTTTCCAGGCCGTGAGAGCTTTTGAAAATTTGGACAGATGAAATCATAGAGAAGAAATTAACGGATATATATGGAAAACTAAGTAGGTCTATGCACTTTACGTACTGTTGGGCCTATTGCCATTAGGAAATTTCTTCCAACCAACCAGATTACAAACTATGACAGAATTGTATATATACATCAACAAAATAGTTTTTGATATGTAACGATATGTAACACTGCATCTGAGGAATTAGATTTTTTTTAGAAGTAATATTAATACAATTTTTTCTGGTTTTTGAATGTTGAAAAATTAAAATATCTATGCTTAAATTTGAAATATGTAGATAAATGCATACAGCTATTCAATGAATACAAAGTATGTATTAAATAATTACTAACTGAAAATCCTTTTCCACACGTTTCACAGATCTGATCCTTGGGCCTTCTGAAACCTTCGTGTACGGATTTGACGTGTGTTTGAAGTGACTTCTTGCTGACAAAGGCGGCTTCACACTTTGAACATGTGTGAGAGCGTTTCTTCAGATGAATTCGGTCCACATGCATCGTCAGTTGTAGGCTATTTGTATAGCGCATGGGACAAAATGAACAGGCAAAGCTGATTGAAAAAGAAACAAAAATAAAATTAAAAAAAACAGTTTAATGACAAATTGTAATAGTCTCTTATATAAATTACAGAATTGTGAAAACAACGGACAAGATTTATGGATTTGATGGCAACTTTGTGGCAGTCCATGTATTTGCACCATTATACTGACAGCAGACTAGAGTTATACACCGATTATTATCTGATCTAGAGTTACACTACATAGATCAGATAATAATCGGTGACGTGTGCTGTAGCAGTTACAAAGAGATGAAGAGACTGGCGGACGATAGAGTTAAGTGGAAAGACTGAGTGTTTGATGCAGACCAATCTTAGGATTGTGACCCAGAAGAAGAAGAGTTTCATTTACCTACTACTAGTTTAATTTATCTAGTACCAGTTTCATTTACCTACTACTTGTTTCATTTACCTATTACCAGTTTCATTTATCTAAATACTACCAGTTTCATTTATTTAATTTGCTCAGAAATTTTGACCAGTTTGAATTTTTTTTCAATCAAACACTGAGCCATAAGAATATAATAAACAAAAAATATCTTTCATTGACTAAATACATACGTGAATTGTTCCGGTTTCAAATGTCGAGTGCCTCTCTTGAGATGCTGGTTGAGTTTGACCTGCGAAGCATAAGACAAGTCACATTCAACGCAATAAAACCTTTTGCTGTCGGAGTGTACCAACTGATGATCTCTCAGATTCTCCTTCAAATAAAATGACTTGGAGCATTGATTGCAGCTGAAAGGTTTGTCATTTTTATGACGCCTGAAAAAAGACAATGTTATCAAGTAAAACTACTGACATTTTTAAATTAGAACTTCTAAATTATAAGAGAATCATAGTAGGTATTGTAAGTCTTGAGCATGCATACATGATATCATTTTTGTTTCAAATAACTTGTCATATACAGCAGCATGTTACTAGAAAAGAATAGACATGTATAGATGACGCTCGGCGTTTAGGCACGCTGCCGGTGGGCATCTATACATGACACTCGTCTTAAAAAGGTTAAGTATGCCTCGTCAAACAAAAGAAGATAGCAGGTCAAGTAACAAGCGCATAAACCAATTTTAATAAAGGGATGTACTCTAATTAAACCAATAATGTTCTATGTTTGTATCGCGATTTCTGTGATCTTACTTTTCTATGAAATATAAGATAACTTTCAACATTTCATATTTAGGTTTACTCTCAGTTTCGGGATGTTTACGAAATTAGCCGAAGCACGAACATCGGTGATCTGCGCATTGTAAAACCGTTTCACGCAAACTCTGACTTGTTGAGGTCTACCATTTATATTGTTTCACAGTAGGTATTAGTTTCCGTATAATAAAGGCCGGGAAGGAAATAACATTATGTGGTGTTATTTCAATCTTGCATTATTTATATTTTGATATGTACGTAACAAAAGTATTGTTGCTCAGTTTGTTTGGAAAAGTTTCTGGAATTTCATCAAATGGACTATAAGACAATCTGGTGAGTTGGAACAGAGGCGTGGTTAATGAAATAAATAAAAAATCTTATACTTACGTTAAGTGACGATTAAGATTATCCTTCCAAAGGAAAACTTTGGGACATATGTGACATTTATATTCTCTAGAATTATTATGGATCCTCATGTGCTTAGCATATGTATATCTATTCCTGTAAAAAATATTAGAAATATCATTTAGATTATGGTATTTTGCAAATTTAAGACATTTCTAACAACTCCATAGAGACAAAGTTGAAATATTATAGGACAACCAGGAACTCAAGGCACCTACAGGGCTTACGACCTGTCATCGGCTGGTATACGTGATCACTTTATACGCTTGCGCAACATTCACCAATTATGCCTGCTTATTGAGTTCAAAATCCAATTAATCCAATTTTTGATAGTTCTGTGGTGGACAAAGACACCCCATACTACACGGGCGTCAAAGCATGCGCAATGGATTAATGTCAGATGCGCAGCCGCGAACGACGTGATGTGATAGAACCGTCGCGAGAGTTCACTCAAAGATCCCCTCCTTTCATTCTCCATACCAGCCCAGGAACAAGACGTATACCGCATTAAATCTCCGACATTCTTCGGTATCGTACTTCGATAAAATATATTAAAAATAGTAATTATTAAATAAGACTACAGATTGTAATACTTTGCATAAATAAACAGACAACTGTAAGTACCAAACATACATTCTTTTCATTTTGAATTACTTATCACCCAGTTACTCTTTTTTTGTTGGTGGATTGGAAATATTGAGAACACGCCTTCAGCGTAATTACAATTAAATTATTTGCCACATTCTATAACTATAAATAAAATAAAGACCAGCCACACTACCAACAGTTCTATATATATTATAATCATGAAAATATGTTCATGTGAAAATAAGCTGAAAATACTATAGCCATCTATGAAGTGACAAAGAAACTATTTTAGAATGCTATCTATTGAGAAATTGGTTTGTAAAATATTCAGATGGGTCGATGGCAGAGTGGTTAGCGAGCTGGGCTAGTAATCCAGTGGTTGCGAGTTCGAATCCTGCCTAAACTGATTTCGTTCACCTATGGCACAAGCATTGATGCTTATTTTAGGGAACGTAGGAAGATGCATATGAACTTGTTTAACAAGGACATATTCATTTTTTATTAAAAAAAAATATTCATATGGTCACCTCGTTCTAAAATAATGTTAGGTTAGGTTAGGTTATTTTTGTTATTGTTAGGTTAGGTTAGGTTTTTTTCTCACTAACGGAAAAGATCACACTTGACGGATAATGGTCAGGGCTGTCATCGGGGTGAGGGTAAAATACATGCATTTAAAGTACAACAAAAATTTACTATGTTTCATTAGGATAATTAAGCATTGATTTTAAATAAAAAAAAATTAAATCTTTACGATACATTTATATGATGCAATAAAAATAAATATTTATATGATATAAGAAAAAAAAATATTTATATGATACAATAAAAATATAAATATTACATTTTAAACAACATTATTACGGAATATGACATACTTGTATAATTTATTGCACAGTTGACACTTGATAGGTTGATTGGTGTGATCGTGCTCCGTGTACATGTGTGACATAATGTTCTGACGGCTGATGACAACTTTACCACACAACCTGCAGCTGTACCTATTGCTGTGTGTCTCAAGATGATTGCCAAGATTACGACGACTGTTGAAGCGTTGTGTGCACAGATCGCAAACAAACGGTCCAGATACCTGCAATTATAAGTAAAAAATATACTTACAGTTCCACTAAAATCAACAAAATGTTCATCGAGTATTTTTTTTACGGTAATGGTAGATTTATAAATGATATTAATAACAATTAAGTACTACAAATAACGCCATGGCAAAGGGAGCACTGGGAAAGCTCACAAGAGTATGCTAGACTCATCAGGGCTCTGATATTCCCGATATTCCTGTATGGTGTGGAAACATGGACACTTAGGTAGTCAGAGCGAAAGAGGATCGATGCTTTCAGAATGTGGTGCTGGAGGCGTATGTTGCGCATCCCATGGATAGCCAGAAGAACCAATGTGTAAATTCTAGACGAGCTGAAGATCGAGGATCGTCTATCGACGATATGTTACAGACGTATCCTTCATTTCTTTAGACACATTGCCAGAAGGGAACCAGACTGCCTCGAGAAGCTTGTTGTGATGGGCAGCGTGGAGGGACGGAGATCTCGTGGTCGCTCACCGACCAGAAGGAGCGATTTGGTTAAGTCCACAATGGGGTCTTCGGTGACTGGTGCTCTGCGTTCAGCCCAAAACAGATTGGCATGGAGGCGGGCCATACATGTGGCGACGGACTACAGCCGCTATCCTCAGTCATGAGGAAAAGGACGAATGACTACAAATAATAACATTCAACTATTATTATTAACATCATAAACTTCCTCAAAAGAAAGCAGATCAATGCGTAAATTCTTAATAGATCAAAGAAAATGCAACAAACCCATCCATCAAGCTTTCAATTGAGAATAGTTCACCCATCCAGGTATGTACTTAACATATATATAGGATTAGGCTCTGAGAAGATCTCTATACTACCTATCAACTTTAACATTTTTATTTCATTTTTTTTGATAAATTTAAAATTTCTAAATTACAGCTGAACGATTATGGAATAATGCCAGTGGCTGTCATAATGAACAGTAATATTATTATTTTACGAGAATGCCAAAGTCTTTTAATCTCCTTAACTAAAGCGGGGTTCCAATTTTTTCTTCAATGATTTATAATATTACTAGAATTTGAAATAGCCACGTCGCAAGTGTATGTTATTTTTTTAATTTCATCATTTTATGTATTTTCTTTAAAACAATGGAAGTTCATTTTATTACAAATGTATTTAAGCAATGTGTTAAACCATGAAGGCAAGTACATATAAATAATATAAGCCGAATAAGATTAAGCGAGTATGATTAGGCTGTGTATGTGTATTAAAACTTTGATTAAAGCTTGTATTATACTCCCTTGGGCTTATATTATTTATACTCGTCCTTGTGGAGTGAAACTCTGCTTAAATAATGCAGTTAATTTTTTAAAATATTCATCTTTAATTTAAATAATTTTCATCCGGATGTAATCTATTTCATTAAAGTGAATCCATCACATAGTAAGCTGCTTTGTTGACTCTGTCAATCTCTTTTCAAAAGTTGACGCTATATGATCCAATGTTCTATACTCTTGCAGAGATCTTAGATGTATTGAAGTGCTTAGTTTTTCAAAGCATTGAGCCCCATCAGTCAAATCTTAAAACTCGTTTCATTAAAACTAGAAGACTGCAATTCATTTAGAAGAGGTATTATATGACGATGTTTCTACGTACCATAATACTATCTGAAATCTCTCTTTCTCAGATGACGCTACAGTTTCATATTAAATATATTTAACAGCAGACATCTTGAAAAATTAAGTGGGCTGAGTAGAAGACAAATTTTTGGTTTTAATTATGAAGAATTTGCCGATACCTAAATCTACCTGATAATCAGACAATCCAGCATATACATATACCGCTGCTGTATTCAACTTGAGATGTAAAATTTGCCGATACCTAAATCTACCTGATAATCAGACAATCCAGCATATACATATACCGCTGCTGTATTCAACTTGAGATGTAAAATTTGCCGATACCTAAATCTACCTGATAATCAGACAATCCAGCATATACATATACCGCTGCTGTATTCAACTTGAGATGTAAAATTTGCCGATACCTAAATCTACCTGATAATCAGACAATCCAGCATATACATATACCGCTGCTGTATTCAACTTGAGATGTAAAATTTGCCGATACCTAAATCTACCTGATAATCAGACAATCCAGCATATACATATACCGCTGCTGTATTCAACTTGAGATGTAAAATTTGCCGATACCTAAATCTACCTGATAATCAGACAATCCAGCATATACATATACCGCTGCTGTATTCAACTTGAGATGTAAAATTTGCCGATACCTAAATCTACCTGATAATCAGACAATCCAGCATATACATATACCGCTGCTGTATTCAACTTGAGATGTAAAATTTGCCGATACCTAAATCTACCTGATAATCAGACAATCCAGCATATACATATACCGCTGCTGTATTCAACTTGAGATGTAAAATTTGCCGATACCTAAATCTACCTGATAATCAGACAATCCAGCATATACATATACCGCTGCTGTATTCAACTTGAGATGTAAAATTTGCCGATACCTAAATCTACCTGATAATCAGACAATCCAGCATATACATATACCGCTGCTGTATTCAACTTGAGATGTAAAATTTTTATCTAGTGTTTGTAAATTAAATTATTTTAATAATTACCGGATCATGTTTCAATTTGTGTTCCTTGTAAACCATCTCATGGGCAAATCCTTTGGCGCACATATCACATTTGTATGGCGCTTTTTGATACTCTTCACTTATTTTACCCTCCTCTATTTCAGTCTCTTGTTGTTCTCTTGTCAATGTGGTGACACTCACCATGGTCATGTCAAAATTTCTGGATGGTGTATTGTGAACAGTAGATTTTGTTACTATCTTTTTAGTCCGTCTTTTACCATTACCATTAAGTGTTTTGTTAGCTTTTTTAAAACCTTTCTGCAAAAAAATTACATTAACTTCTTTCAAACAAGAATCATTAAAGTATTAACATAATTAGACTGGTATTAGAACTAATTTTAACTATGTGTCACATAACTAATAGACTGGTATTATAACTAATTTTACTATGTGTCACATAACTAATAGACTGGTATTATAACTAATTTTACTATGTGTCACATAACTAATATCAAATAAATTTTCTTTGGTCAAACAATTTCAATGAGAATCAAACAATAATTTAGAAATCCAGTGGTCGCGATGTCGAATCCTGCCATGACCTATTTCGGTCCCCTATAGCACAAGCATTTATGTTTTTTTAGAGAATGTATGAGGATATTGTCGGCCTTCGCGGCTCAGTTGGTTAGGTATGTGTCTGCTGATCCAAAGGTCCCGGGTTAGATTCCCGGTGGAGACACAGTTTTTAATTGTTTTCTATCTGGATCTGTGAGACGATTAATATCGTAAGTCTTCAAAATGTGGCAACTTGTTATTGGGTGCGTGTTACATTAATATTTTACATAGTACCTACCTGTTAGTTGCCCGAGAAGCAAAATATAAAATAAAATATATATGTACTTGTCTACAAGGACATACATTCTTTTAAAAAAAAATAATTCCTCTTCAGGCTTATTTGTAAACCTTACAATTATTTTTTTTGTCAGTTGTTCATTTTTTATACTTCATTGCCATACAGAGTTGTCTTATTTCTTCATTCTAAATGTATTCAGTTACAGTACATCCAATTCTGTAACTGACGTAGTTCCTTAAACTAAAATCTACAAAATTAGTATACCATAGATAATAATATGAACTCAAATCATCTGCTGCGGAACATGCATGCATACTGCACACTATTCGGCCATGTTTATTTGTCATGTCGCCTAACCCTAGATACATTTCAATTGATCCTCGCTAATATCCTATGGTTTTTAATAATCTATTTTTGTTTTTCTTTTTCTTACACAACTAATGTTTTCAGCTTCTAAAATATCCCTGACTGCTGTCAAAACAACTAGTACGCTTCCAAATAGGTGTGATCTAAAATAAAGAATGTTTCGACAGTTGACTTGAGAATAGGTAATTGAATTATGACTTATTTTAAGTAAGAAAGTTCCTATTTTAATGTTATAGATCATAGGTTATCAAACTTATTTCTTTTACCGCCCCCTTTGAAAATCAATTATTTTTCAGCGCCCCCAATTTTTTATACACTCCTTCATTCATACCATAACGGCATATCCCACAATGTAGGGTAACCAGCGAAAGGTGTGCGGGTGTGCATTGCCTTATAAAAGGGACCACAACATATCTGTTTATACCCACACACCAGTCTCGTCTCACCTAAAAAGGCACTATATTCAGAATGGGTGTTATACACTCTTAAAATTTAAAAACCACAATTTCATTACTTTAATTAATTTAGTTATAGTGTGCTAAGTTAGTCGGTTCTGGTGTTTAAACTTACATTCTAAACTAGAATTTTTTACGAGTGAGAGCAATTAAAACGCTACTTTATAATATTAAGAATATAATATTTTAATCAAATTAAGTAGTAGGTAGGTTTTGATTTTACTCAAAAACATCAGTAGGTATCATACAGGATAGAAATATAAACTAGTTATTCGATATTGAGTAGTAGGTAGGTTTTGATTTTACTCAAAAACATCAGTAGGTATCATACAGGATAGAAATATAAACTAGTTATTCGATATTGAGTAGTAGGTAGGTTTTGATTTTACTCAAAAACATCAGTAGGTATCATACAGGATAGAAATATAAACTAGTTATTTGATATTGAGTAGTAGGTAGGTTTTGATTTTACTCAAAAACATCAGTAGGTATCATACAGGATAGAAATATAAACTAGTTATTCGATATTGAGTAGTAGGTAGGTTTTGATTTTACTCAAAAACATCAGTAGGTATCATACAGGATAGAAATATAAACTAGTTATTCGATATTGAGTAGTAGGTAGGTTTTGATTTTACTCAAAAACATCAGTAGGTATCATACAGGATAGAAATATAAACTAGTTATTTGATATTGAGTAGTAGGTAGGTTTTGATTTTACTCAAAAACATCAGTAGGTATCATACAGGATAGAAATATAAACTAGTTATTCGATATTGAGTAGTAGGTAGGTTTTGATTTTACTCAAAAACATCAGTAGGTATCATACAGGATAGAAATATAAACTAGTTATTCGATATTGAGTAGTAGGTAGGTTTTGATTTTACTCAAAAACATCAGTAGGTATCATACAGGATAGAAATATAAACTAGTTATTTGATATTGAGTAGTAGGTAGGTTTTGATTTTACTCAAAAACATCAGTAGGTATCATACAGGATAGAAATATAAACTAGTTATTCGATATTGAGTAGTAGGTAGGTTTTGATTTTACTCAAAAACATCAGTAGGTATCATACAGGATAGAAATATAAACTAGTTATTCGATATTGAGTAGTAGGTAAGTTTTGATTTTACTCAAAAACATCAGTAGGTATCATACAGGATAGAAATATAAACTAGTTATTCGATATTGAGTAGTAGGTAGGTTTTGATTTTACTCAAAAACATCAGTAGGTATCATACAGGATAGAAATATAAACTAGTTATTCGATATTGAGTAGTAGGTAGGTTTTGATTTTACTCAAAAACATCAGTAGGTATCATACAGGATAGAAATATAAACTAGTTATTCGATATTGAGTAGTAGGTAGGTTTTGATTTTACTCAAAAACATCAGTAGGTATCATACAGGATAGAAATATAAACTAGTTATTTGATATTGAGTAATAGGTAGGTTTTGATTTTACTCAAAAACATCAGTAGGTATCATACAGGATAGAAATATAAACTAGTTATTCGATATTGAGTAGTAGGTAGGTTTTGATTTTACTCAAAAACATCAGTAGGTATCATACAGGATAGAAATATAAACTAGTTATTCGATATTGAGTAGTAGGTAGGTTTTGATTTTACTCAAAAACATCAGTAGGTATCATACAGGATAGAAATATAAACTAGTTATTCGATATTGAGTAGTAGGTAGGTTTTGATTTTACTCAAAAACATCAGTAGGTATCATACAGGATAGAAATATAAACTAGTTATTTGATATTGAGTAGTAGGTAGGTTTTGATTTTACTCAAAAACATCAGTAGGTATCATACAGGATAGAAATATAAACTAGTTATTCGATATTGAGTAGTAGGTAGGTTTTGATTTTACTCAAAAACATCAGTAGGTATCATACAGGATAGAAATATAAACTAGTTATTCGATATTGAGTAGTAGGTAAGTTTTGATTTTACTCAAAAACATCAGTAGGTATCATACAGGATAGAAATATAAACTAGTTATTCGATATTGAGTAGTAGGTAGGTTTTGATTTTACTCAAAAACATCAGTAGGTATCATACAGGATAGAAATATAAACTAGTTATTCGATATTGAGTAGTAGGTAGGTTTTGATTTTACTCAAAAACATCAGTAGGTATCATACAGGATAGAAATATAAACTAGTTATTCGATATTGAGTAGTAGGTAGGTTTTGATTTTACTCAAAAACATCAGTAGGTATCATACAGGATAGAAATATAAACTAGTTATTCGATATTGAGTAGTAGGTAGGTTTTGATTTTACTCAAAAACATCAGTAGGTATCATACAGGATAGAAATATAAACTAGTTATTCGATATTGAGTAGTAGGTAGGTTTTGATTTTACTCAAAAACATCAGTAGGTATCATACAGGATAGAAATATAAACTAGTTATTTGATATTGAGTAGTAGGTAGGTTTTGATTTTACTCAAAAACATCAGTAGGTATCATACAGGATAGAAATATAAACTAGTTATTCGATATTGAGTAGTAGGTAGGTTTTGATTTTACTCAAAAACATCAGTAGGTATCATACAGGATAGAAATATAAACTAGTTATTCGATATTGAGTAGTAGGTAGGTTTTGATTTTACTCAAAAACATCAGTAGGTATCATACAGGATAGAAATATAAACTAGTTATTCGATATTGAGTAGTAGGTAGGTTTTGATTTTACTCAAAAACATCAGTAGGTATCATACAGGATAGAAATATAAACTAGTTATTCGATATTGAGTAGTAGGTAGGTTTTGATTTTACTCAAAAACATCAGTAGGTATCATACAGGATAGAAATATAAACTAGTTATTCGATATTGAGTAGTAGGTAGGTTTTGATTTTACTCAAAAACATCAGTAGGTATCATACAGGATAGAAATATAAACTAGTTATTCGATATTGAGTAGTAGGTAGGTTTTGATTTTACTCAAAAACATCAGTAGGTATCATACAGGATAGAAATATAAACTAGTTATTCGATATTGAGTAGTAGGTAGGTTTTGATTTTACTCAAAAACATCAGTAGGTATCATACAGGATAGAAATATAAACTAGTTATTCGATATTGAGTAGTAGGTAGGTTTTGATTTTACTCAAAAACATCAGTAGGTATCATACAGGATAGAAATATAAACTAGTTATTTGATATTGAGTAATAGGTAGGTTTTGATTTTACTCAAAAACATCAGTAGGTATCATACAGGATAGAAATATAAACTAGTTATTCGATATTGAGTAGTAGGTAGGTTTTGATTTTACTCAAAAACATCAGTAGGTATCATACAGGATAGAAATATAAACTAGTTATTCGATATTGAGTAGTAGGTAGGTTTTGATTTTACTCAAAAACATCAGTAGGTATCATACAGGATAGAAATATAAACTAGTTATTCGATATTGAGTAGTAGGTAGGTTTTGATTTTACTCAAAAACATCAGTAGGTATCATACAGGATAGAAATATAAACTAGTTATTTGATATTGAGTAGTAGGTAGGTTTTGATTTTACTCAAAAACATCAGTAGGTATCATACAGGATAGAAATATAAACTAGTTATTCGATATTGAGTAGTAGGTAGGTTTTGATTTTACTCAAAAACATCAGTAGGTATCATACAGGATAGAAATATAAACTAGTTATTCGATATTGAGTAGTAGGTAGGTTTTGATTTTACTCAAAAACATCAGTAGGTATCATACAGGATAGAAATATAAACTAGTTATTCGATATTGAGTAGTAGGTAGGTTTTGATTTTACTCAAAAACATCAGTAGGTATCATACAGGATAGAAATATAAACTAGTTATTCGATATTGAGTAGTAGGTAGGTTTTGATTTTACTCAAAAACATCAGTAGGTATCATACAGGATAGAAATATAAACTAGTTATTCGATATTGAGTAGTAGGTAGGTTTTGATTTTACTCAAAAACATCAGTAGGTATCATACAGGATAGAAATATAAACTAGTTATTCGATATTGAGTAGTAGGTAGGTTTTGATTTTACTCAAAAACATCAGTAGGTATCATACAGGATAGAAATATAAACTAGTTATTCGATATTGAGTAGTAGGTAGGTTTTGATTTTACTCAAAAACATCAGTAGGTATCATACAGGATAGAAATATAAACTAGTTATTCGATATTGAGTAGTAGGTAGGTTTTGATTTTACTCAAAAACATCAGTAGGTATCATACAGGATAGAAATATAAACTAGTTATTCGATATTGAGTAGTAGGTAGGTTTTGATTTTACTCAAAAACATCAGTAGGTATCATACAGGATAGAAATATAAACTAGTTATTCGATATTGAGTAGTAGGTAGGTTTTGATTTTACTCAAAAACATCAGTAGGTATCATACAGGATAGAAATATAAACTAGTTATTTGATATTGAGTAGTAGGTAGGTTTTGATTTTACTCAAAAACATCAGTAGGTATCATACAGGATAGAAATATAAACTAGTTATTCGATATTGAGTAGTAGGTAGGTTTTGATTTTACTCAAAAACATCAGTAGGTATCATACAGGATAGAAATATAAACTAGTTATTCGATATTGAGTAGTAGGTAGGTTTTGATTTTACTCAAAAACATCAGTAGGTATCATACAGGATAGAAATATAAACTAGTTATTTGATATTGAGTAGTAGGTAGGTTTTGATTTTACTCAAAAACATCAGTAGGTATCATACAGGATAGAAATATAAACTAGTTATTCGATATTGAGTAGTAGGTAGGTTTTGATTTTACTCAAAAACATCAGTAGGTATCATACAGGATAGAAATATAAACTAGTTATTCGATATTGAGTAGTAGGTAGGTTTTGATTTTACTCAAAAACATCAGTAGGTATCATACAGGATAGAAATATAAACTAGTTATTCGATATTGAGTAGTAGGTAGGTTTTGATTTTACTCAAAAACATCAGTAGGTATCATACAGGATAGAAATATAAACTAGTTATTCGATATTGAGTAGTAGGTAGGTTTTGATTTTACTCAAAAACATCAGTAGGTATCATACAGGATAGAAATATAAACTAGTTATTCGATATTGAGTAGTAGGTAGGTTTTGATTTTACTCAAAAACATCAGTAGGTATCATACAGGATAGAAATATAAACTAGTTATTTGATATTGAGTAGTAGGTAGGTTTTGATTTTACTCAAAAACATCAGTAGGTATCATACAGGATAGAAATATAAACTAGTTATTCGATATTGAGTAGTAGGTAGGTTTTGATTTTACTCAAAAACATCAGTAGGTATCATACAGGATAGAAATATAAACTAGTTATTCGATATTGAGTAGTAGGTAGGTTTTGATTTTACTCAAAAACATCAGTAGGTATCATACAGGATAGAAATATAAACTAGTTATTCGATATTGAGTAGTAGGTAGGTTTTGATTTTACTCAAAAACATCAGTAGGTATCATACAGGATACAAATATAAACTAGTTATTCGATATTGAGTAGTAGGTAGGTTTTGATTTTCGTGAAATTTAAAAAATAAAGTAAGTGAAATTACAAATCAACTATCGCCCCCCTACACCACGCCAACGCCCATTTTTTTCTGGGCCCCTTAACGCCCCCCTCTAGGTCTCCAACGCCCACAAGGGGACGTTATCGCCCACTTTGAGAAAGACTGTTATAGATTACCCCCTATTCAGTAACTATTGTAACTAAAATAGGAACGTTCTAAAATTGTAGATTTTAGATTTACGGTCTTATTTCAGCGTTACAAAATATAAATTTGGGCTAAATGGAATAGGAACGTACCTATATTGGCCGGAATGTTCTTACAAAGTTCCTGAATTAGACGTATTTTGAATAATTATGAAAATTATGAAATTTCATAATTTTCATAAATATTCATAATACGTCAGATTCAGTAACTTTTTAAGAGCGTTCCGGCCAATATAGGTACGTTCCTATTCCATTTAGTCCAAATTTATATTTTATAACACTGAAATAAGACCGTAAATCTAAAATCTACAATTTTAGAACATGCCTATTTTAATTATAGAATCAGTTGTATTATATAAATACCTCTTTGCTTGAATTTATTTTCATTATGACTGGTTCATCATCACTTGCATCAAACTGTCCATCGTCATACTCAGTTTTGATATCAATAATGTCTGTAGACAACGAATTACAATTATTGCTTTCAATTACAAAAATTCCCTTGGAAATCTAAAACAAATATTTTAAGATTATAACATGTCAATAGCAATCAAATAAGGATACTGAAAAGAGTTATTTACTTCATACTAGCTGAATCAATTCATCTAAATTATTTTTTTATCATATAATATCTATTTTTTATGACAAAACAATAAAATTGACGATCATTGACTTTAAACATCATATACAATATACACCTACTAATAACATAAAATTTTTAAAAGGCAAGCTTTTATAAACGAAATACATATATTTAAGGAAGACGTGTGAATTTTTTATAGTAAACCAGCCAATTGAGAAGTAGATACTTAATTTATTTTTGTGGGTTTTATTTCGTCTACTTTAATAACTGATCAATGCGAATAAACGTGGATATGGTATAAAACCCAACAAATAACCATTAATGCTGCTTCAATAAGACATCAAAAGCAACAAAAAATAACAACAGAATCTATATAAATAACCATTTGGCAATAAGCTCAGTACTTGCACAAGATGTATGTAAGTGATAATAAAAAGATTAATTAATTAAATATTATTAAAGATTTTTTTATTATCAGTTTTTGTTTGTTTTTTTTTTATGTAAATGTGATAATAAATACCTGTTCAATTTTTTCTCCATTTTTCTCTGATGCTGGAAGTTCATCATTTTTCAATGGTTGATATTCAAAATTTTGCACATTAGTCTCTTTTAGATCGAACAATTTGAGATTATTCTTTTCTAACAAAATTGTTTCTTTAATATCCTATAAATTGATAAAGTACCTATGTTTAATAGTATATTAAAAAAGTTTAAAACACTCACTAAGACCCGAATGCAGAATCTGACCTAAATACTAAATACTAACCACGTTTTCATTGCACAGTCGCTCACTTAATACTAAGATACAAGATTTTTTCGATGGATGATGATTTGAGCGACTTCGTCGAATATACATGTAGTAATTTTGTCAAATCAAATCCCACATAGAGTATTCGACTTTCTACATATTATATGAGATGCCAAAAAATTCAAAAGAATCGTGACATAGAGCTGTCAGTGTTGTGTTTGTTTACATGATTTTGTGTTGTTATGACAAAACAACATTTTAAACGTCAGTATAGACCCATAGGAAACTATCTCTTTTGTTCATACACAATAATGTGAAATGCTATGCCATCGATCTTAAGTTTGGCGTAGTTTTTAGTTAGTGATGTCTCTGCAACGCAATTGCTAACTTAGGAATATACTAAATACTTCAGTGAGGTTAGGAATTAGTATTTAGTTACCTAGGACTGTGCATCCGGGTCTAAGTCTACAATATATACATATACATTATAGCAACAAGTAACAAATTATTTTCAAGTATGTGGAATTTTGGTGTATTTTTTTATTGTTTTTATTAAACTTTACACCTGTTCTTTCTTCTTCATCATTGATGGCGCTACAGCCCAAATCGAGCCTTAGCCTCCCTCAGCAATCCCCTCATGTCACCAGTTGCCAACCTTCAGTAGAACCTTTGCAGAAGCTGTATCACATTCCTCTTCACACCATCCTCCCCCCTTAGCCTTGGTCTGCCAACCCTATTTTCCTTCTTTGGGGACCCATGTTTCTGGCATTCTTAATACATGGTCCACCCACCTCAATCTAAGCAACCTTGTATGGGTTGAGATACATGTATGGTGTACAATTCATCATTACGCCGGATTCTCCATTCTGATCCAACTTTTAAAATGGGTCCACAGATCCTGCGCAGGACTTTCCTCCCAAATGAGTCCAACATCTCTACCATTATAACTGTTAAAACCAGTGTCTCAAAGCCATGTGCCAATACAGTTCTGACTATGGTCTAACTGTTGATTACTTTTCAATATCGATAAAATCTTTTCTCAGTTTGATACTCAATTAATGATAAAAATAACTTACTGTAACTTCGGAATTTTTCTTCAGTTGTATTTTCTTTAAAATATCCAAACTTTGGCTGCAAACTTTTCTGAACAACAGAAACTTCTTGATTATCACATAACAGTAAACACATATCCATTTTGGTAGACTGTCAGTCGAGGAAACCTAAAATATCAATAATTTTATAAAGAATACTCTCAAATAATACACAAAATTGAATGATTTTTTTGGTTAACTTTGACATTTTATTGAATGCATTTCATAATTATACGCATGTGAATCCAATTGTTAGTGATTTTGAATTATAATAAAAACTTTTGATCAATTATAAGACAAAATAGGTGCCAGAAATTTTACAAACCTCTTGATTAGCAAGTATTTGAAAGCTGTCAACTAAACCATTGCACAAAAGTTTCATGGCGGTATTCGTTGCCAAACAAATTCGACAAACGTGCAGATCTTCAAATCCGCCTTTTTCATTTTCACAAAGCAAAAGAGCCATTTATTATTTAAGTATATTGACAAAAAATACACGCGTATAACAAAACATAAACAAAACTTTTTGAAGTTTGGCGTTTGGCGATGTTATTCAAGTGTGTTCTATGGTTATTCATAAAGGGCCGCGTTCTAAATCAGAGTGAATCGCTGAGTGAATCGCTCTACCGGTGCGACCTGAAGTTGCAAAGAGAGCGACATTTGGGCGATGTCATAGAACACACTAACTAAAGAACACAAGCCACCATACATACTTTGTACGCCAATACAGTGTACTGTCATCTATACTTGCGGTGTAAAAGCTTTGGGAAGGCGGGACCACCCAGGCGGAATATTTTATTTATTTATTTGTTGTATTACATTACTCCTTTGCATATTCATCCTCCATAATGTTTGAATAACATATTTTTTTCAAGTTATTCAAACATTATAAAGAACAATACACAAAGGAGCAATGAATAATTAATTTAGGTAAAATTATTTCAGTAAAAAAAACTTTATTTTTATTTTTTATTAGTAATAAAAACAATATACATATGACGAAATACACAAATATACTAATACAATAATAACTTGTGTAGTTAAAATAGAAAATATAATTAATTAGCTCAATTTCAAAGACTTTCACTATTGTTATTAAATAAAAATCCATCCATCGTAACAATGTGTTTAGATCGCGAATGAACGGAAAACAGAGTTGTTTCTATGTCAAATCCTTTGAGTTACACGAACCGACACTGCAATAGTAATGGGATTCTTTCTTCAAATTTTCCATTGTCTTTTTTACACAACAAATAACACACTTATTTTATTTACTTCAGCGTGACGCAGTTCTTCATTTCAACATAAAATGATCCATCCATCGTAACATTGTCCTTGATCGCGAATGGACGAAAAACGGAATTGTTTGTGTCAAATCCTTTGAGTAACACGAACCGACACTTTAATAGCAATGGGATTGGGATTTTTTCTTCAAGTTTTCCATTTTTTAACACAATTCGATAAAATTTAACGACAACAGCAATGACAACGAAGGTCAAACAAAAATGGCGATTCATTTCCAACTGTTTTCAACGCGTTGAAAATATTGCCATATAGGGAAATCTGTTCCCATAATGCATAAGTAAAATTTTAATATAACAAATGATTTGATGCTTTTTAATATTCATAAAACACAGAAGTATTCATTTTTTTATTTAAAAACTATTTCGAAAGTAAAAAATATGTTTTTTTAATACCAAACTATAAAAAATAATAATAACATAAATAACATGCGTAACTTTTTAAAAAAAAAATTTTCTTATGGTATCAACGAGGAGTGCCGCCGGTGGCGCCGTCTGAGAAGTGCGGTCCTCACTAAAAAGTGGAAAAAAAAAGACAGACAGACAGTCTATCTCAGTCTATCTGGCGTAAATTATTTGTTCGAGGCTTGCGGGCCCTGGGCGATGTTTAATCCGAACGGCACTGAGCGATGTAGGGGTGACTTAAAATTACGCGGGCGCGGGAAATTTAAAATTACAAGGTAGGTGTTGGTTTAGTTGTGTCATGTTGATCAAAAATTATAATAAAATAGTGGTTGTATAATTTGTTTTGGTGTTTATCGGATGTTTTCATTATAATAACGAGAGAATAATTGATTAATTATAAATTTTAAAAGTATTAAACGTGTTGTGACAAGTGATTCGTATTATTCGTAAGTATTTACGATTTTTTCTTGTGTGTGCATAGTTTTCACGAGATTTTTGTGTTTTGCGCATTCAAAAATTGTTTATTTCCCTTAAAATGATAACCACTCATTTAAAAATGTATTTTCACAAAACAAAATACACTTACTGTTGATGTATTAAATAATGACCTTCCACATTTCTTTGTGGTTAACCATTATTATCCATGATAAATTTGTATGAATTTATATCCATTGAATATCTTTTTGTCAATTATAATAAATAAATAATTCAATAAATTAAATTATATATACAAATAAAACCAACTAAAACCATACCAAACTGTAAGTATTGACGACTGTGTGAAAAATTATTAATTACCGCCAAATAAAATGTCACTTTGACTATGCGAAAATCCATAAATCCCGCCAAAAAATTTGAAAATTTGACAGGAGCGACATTCACCCTACTATTTCATCGAGCGACTTGGGCGACATTGGTGCGAGTCAACCGTGATTCCGAACGGGCAGAGTGAATCGCCGCGCGAATCGCTCGATGAATTCCGAACGCTTAGGATGACGCTCTAACATCGCCGAGCGATCGCCGAGCGTCTTTCCGAACGCTACCAAAAATGATGTTTTTCTTTTTATTTGTCTATGGAAAAAAATCTGTGGTCGTTTATCTATATTATAAATTTGAATGTTTGTATGTATGTGTTGAATGCGCTCCTAAACAGTTCATCCGATTGCGATGAAACTTTGGTGAACTGTCGAGAGTATACCAGGGATGGTTTCTGGATCAAAAAATTTTAACTTCCTCTTCTTCTTCATTGAGTTTTGGACTATCCTGGGAACCGTTCATCCGATTGCAATTAAACTTTGGTGAATTGTCGATCGTATGCCCATGATGATTTCTGAATTTAAAATATTTTCTTCTTCTTCTTCTTCATCGGGTATCAGGTCATTTTACATATGAAGGTGGACTAACCTGAGAACCGTTCATCCGATTGCAATGAAACTTTGGTGAATTGTCGAGCGTATGACCGGGATAGTTTCTGGATTAAAAAATTTTTCTTCTTCTTCTTCTTCATCGGGTATCAGGTCATTTTACCTATGAAGGTGGACTATCCTGGGAACCGTTCATTCAATTTCAATGAAACTTTGAAGAATTGTCGAGTGTATGCCCGGGATGGTTTCTGGATTAAAAAAAATTCTTCTTCTTCTTCTTCATCGGGTATCAGGTCATTTTACCGATGAAGGTGGACTATCATTGGAACCGTTCAATCAATTTCAATGAAACTTTGATGAATTGTCGAGCGTATGACCGGGACCTACTGAAGGGACGGGAGGTAATGAAGGGACGGGAGGTAATGAAGGGACGGGAGTAACTGAAGGGACGGGAGTAACTGAAGGGACGGGGGTAACTGAAGGGACGGGAGTAACTGAAGGGACGGGAGTAACTGAAGGGACGGGAGTAACTGAAGGGACGGGAGTAACTGAAGGGACGGGAGTAACTGAAGGGACGGGAGTAACTGAAGGGACGGGAGTAACTGAAGGGACGGGAGTAACTGAAGGGACGGGAGTAACTGAAGGGACGGGAGTAACTGAAGGAACGGGAGTAACTGAGGGAGGTACTGAAGGGACGGGAGGTACTGAAGGGACAGAAGGTACTGAAGGGACGGGAAGAACTGAAGGGATGGGAGGTATTGAAGAGTCTGAAGCGACGGGTGGTTATGGAGGACAATTTTTAATTATACAGGCAATACGAAGTTTGCCGGGTGTTCACTAGTAAAATATAACGTTATGTCATCTTATTATTACTATCCTCAGATTACTGAATTAAATCGATGATGAAAGTTCGAAATAATCGAATATTACTATCGTAAAACAACTTGAGCCAGCCATGTACATAAGTGCGCAGATCGCAATTTGTGTTTTTTGCTTGGTTGGAATATGTGCAAATCACCCTCATCCACGTGTAAAAGGGTCAAGAGGTTTGACGAAAACTATAACCAGGGGGGCAAGTCTGGTTCGACCGGCGAAATACCATGGATATATGTAATTATCGTGTGGAGTTCTATGTATGACATCTAAATATATTATAGAACTCCATATATTAATTATATCCATGATATGGGTAATCGTGAGGGTTTTGATTTCGCCGATTGAACCAGACTTGCCCCCCTGAGCAGAAAAATAGGATATTAATCAAAATATGACACTCCGCAGAAAAATAAAATATTTAGGAACATAATATAATAGTTACGTAGGTACTTCACAGAAAAATGAAATGACTAGCAGAATTATTTGATTCTAAACTAAAATTAATATGTTTAGCAGAATGTGATAAGGTAGGCATAGATTCCGATAAATAACTAAAGAATTTACATCGTGGAGATGGGTGGTTTGTACATTTACCAACCAAGCAAAATCACAAATTTGCGTTCTGTGCACCCAATCGGGACATGCTCGTGAAGAAACTAGCGCTGCAGATGTGTGATCAGTGATCAACAAGGCTTGCAGCAGTTGCAGTCGTCGCACTTTCACAAAAAATGACAAATCAAAATATAGCACAGTATCTATAAAACCTTCCAGTAATAATTATTAAATCACTGGATGCTTTGGATTTCGAGAGAGGCTAAAAAGTATCTTGTTGCCAATTTTATTACTCTACTGACAAGATGCTAAACATCAAACCAAATCATCTGTGATATCTGTTAATAATATTAACATACTAATCACCTCACTAGCTATTTTGGTTTGTCGTCCCTGGCTTTGTTCGCAAATTTGGCTATGCACTATGCAGATGACTGGACACTTGCAAACCAAGACCGTAGCTTCGAGATAGGAGAGTCCACCTATTTATATTTTTTTCAATTTTTAAAAAAAAAATATTTTTATGTAAGTACTTTTTTGTAATGATGAACCCAAGTAAGGAATATAATATACCTACTGACGCGACCTCTCCTGTTCGCGTTATTTTTATTTAAATACGGCGCCAAATCAGCTGACCACAAACAACATGACAGATGACAGTCGAAATTAGACACGCGGTTTGTCGACACGGACCGCGCTCACCGCGGCCGAGGGATGAAGGTCTGCATCCCTCGTGGCCAGAGCAGCTGCAAGCCGCACCAAAGGGAGTCGGTTAGGCTCGCTCCACATCAGCAGCCATGGACGTGACACCTGGAATGCCGAAATGGATCGGCGCACCACCATTCGGCGAGAGAGTCGCATTCCTGGACCGAAGCGGGTGCTGAGTTTGGAAAGTGTTCCAACGCTGTCGGGTCGCGCTGGACCCTGGAGCAACGGCCTGCATCTCCTTGAGACTCACGCCGCCGCCGTTCGCTCCCGTCAGTCGCCCGACCGGCATCTGCCGGTGTCTGGGACCCGAGGTCGCTGTCGCCGATAGCCTTGCCCCATCGCCCATCGACGACGGTCCATTCCGGCATTGGCGGTGCATCAGCACGCCCATGGCCGAGATGAGAAAATTATGTGTGCACCAAAACGACAATATTTGTGACATTTTGTTTTATTTCCGTGGTGATAATATTTCGGCTGTGTGCGATTTTTATTTAATTATTTAAACGTGTGACGTCCAATATTGACTCTATTTATTTTAATTTGTGACGTCCTTATTTATCGACAATTTTATTTATTTTATTAGACATTTTAATATTTTATTATATTATGACAAAATTGTGCCGTCTGACCATTAACAATTTGACATTCTTTTCTTTGTATAGTCAGACCACGATTGCATTAATTAATATTTTCTTTTAACCTAAATTGTGACATGAACCTGTGCATACCCATTATAATTGGGGGATTTGGAAACTGACTTGTTCCACTAATAATTGGGGCCCGACTTGACATTGACTTTAAAAGGTGAGCTCTACCTCTCAGCCCAAAAGGCTGAGAAGATGAGGAGGGTATCACTACAATAAACAATACTTATAGAAAAAAATAATGTTTGCAGAATAGCTGATCGAGAATATATTTTTTAAAGAATGAAAATGTCCTTGAACCACAATACTCATACATGTCATCTTTAGACGTAGGTATTTTCAAATAAGTTGATGCTGGTGGTATACAAGGTGGGTGAAATCGATCGAAGAAGGATTCAATAAACCACTGGATCGCGAGATTACTACTACTGCATACATAGTTAAATAGTGACCAATCAGCAATATTAAAAAAAAACCACTGTGATAAATTACTTAATTGTCTTTTCACACACTATACGTCCATGGGTATATTTATACCTACAGAGTAGGGACGAGGATCCATGACGCCATATTGCATTACATGTTGAAACGCCAAATTAATTGGTGCAAACCCAAGGGACAGCACCAGGAAAAAAAAATTATATTATATTGCACCGTGAGTGTAAAACCAAACTATGCGCAAATCCTATAAGTTGGAGGTATGGCAGTATAAAAATTTCACATTTTCGCAGATAAATTAAATTTACAAATACTTTCGGTGGTCATGCTTCTCCTCATATTTTAGAAGCAGCCTCCACTTACTTTCTAAAGATGACTGGATTACTCCTACATCTTCAATTATACCTAGAATTTGCACATAAGTAGGTACTTCGATTTGGCACTCACGGTGCGATATTATTAGGTATACAATTTGTAGGTGTATCTACCATTGAGGTGATATATTCACGAAAACAGCACTATTATACCAACCTACACTGTCCAAAAAATATAGTCGCTATCGCCAAATATCTGGAAATTTTTCGACGTGTAGGGGGATGGTTCGCGCAAACACGTGATCAAATAAACTAAGAATAAATCCCAAATTTGTCTTATGCGCATGGTGGAGAACACGGAAAACTTTTAACCGATATTGTTTCCTTTTTTCGTTTTGATTCCATGTCGTAGTGCTGAGATTCGTCAATACCTTTCATATTAATATACTTCGGACCAGCTTTATATGTATTACAGTGCCATGCCAAGAATGTGTAATATCTGGGAAGCATGTTTCAATGGAATGAACATTTAGGAAAGTCGCAGTCACCTACCCCACTCCATAGAAAACGTTATAATAGAAACAAGCGTTCTGTTCGTCCCCGGAGCGGCTGCTCGCCGAACGAAACAAGAACTACTATCATGCATATTTCATACCACTACGAACTCCACAAACGTGGAGGCCCGTTAATCATGGCGAGGGTTACCCTCCCAACAGTGCCACGGTAACACTAGACTATCACAGCCTATCACAGGTAGCTTTCGCCACGCCTGTAGTACTTTCAGTTCTTCGATTTCCACGCCAGTAGCAGCGTCCGCTACACCTGTCTCATAATGGAATGAACAGCTTGATAAGGAGATCGAAAGAAAATTTATGGCAGGAAACAGAGTGAATGACTAGTTATGAATGATCGCACGAAATGAGTTCGTTAAGAAGAATCTGTAATCGGACGATGTATGACAAGTAAGAAATGAGGAGATAAGGAAATAATGTAAGATGAAGAAAGGTTTCATTAATAGAATGAAAGTGAACACATTTAGATGGTTTGGCCACACGGGGAGAATAAATGAGGAACTCCTTACGAAGAAAATATACAGTTCGGACAGAAATGGAATGAGAGGTCGGGGTCGCCCAAGAAAAGGATGGCAAGCATGTGAACGATGTTCTGAAAGACGGAAATGTTAGAAGCGTGAACAATTAATAGACGGACATGTATAATACGATGCATGAATGTTGACAAGGACGATGGATGCGTGCCAGGATAAAAATAATATGGGGTTCGTTTCTCTCTGCCTACCCCGCGAGGAACATGGCGTGATGGTATGTATGTATGTAATTTCACGACGTGGAATTCTTTGTGGAATTCCAGTATAAATGATAATATTAAATACCTTAAAATAATTATTACACAATTATTTACATAACGTTCTTCCACTACATAATTTAAGTATACGCAAGATCATTGACGCGTTTCGCTAAAAGAGCATAAAAATTTCGCCAATGGTCGAGCGTATAGGTATTTAGTGGAAGAAATTTTATTTATTTATTTATTTCATTAGTACAATTAAATTATGAAACACAGACAGAATATGTTGGCACTTACAAAATGAATACAATTTATCAGTACCAACATCCAGTGGATAAGAACTATTCCAATAAACAGTGCTTGTGTCGGAATAGCTTTATATTAATTTTAAATGACACAGTCCTTAGGTACTTATCTATCACATTTTGTCTATCACATAATTAAAATATATCACAATATCAAATATACAACTATAATACCTACATCACAATTTATGAATATCTATCTAAACGTAAAACACAATAATTTATGAATATCTATCACAATAAGGTTTCAAGTATACAATCATCACGAGCGAACTACGTTTAGGATCATATAGGTTATATTTTATTTTTTTTACTTTTTATTTGTTTAGAAACTTAACAGCTATACATTTATAATACTTAATTGTAAATAAGAATACAAAAGAAATATCCAATTATAAAGTTTCACATGTTTGAATTATTATATATTATTGATGTTCGGTAGTCATTGTATGATGGTGAGTGTGTGTGGGGGAAAGGGAAGGGTAATGGATATAGGAAAGCGTTGATAAGGAAGGGATGAATGTTTAAGGAAAGTAGGTTTGATTTTTAACAGTAATATTACCAATAACCGCGCGTAATTGGCGTTTCATCGATGTCTGTGTGGAGTTAAATATATCAGGTTGGGGGTCAAGACTATTGTAATAATTTAAGCATCTGTTTACATAACTAGTTGCATGTAACACATGAGATCCAACTGTCGATAGCGATAGTATGTATACTTGAAGAATAAGAATCAAACTATAAACCAATAAATCAAAATTATAGAAAATTTTAACACATGTTGGTATGTATGTCAAGATAGGATAGTATGGAGGTCAGTCCTCTTTTCCTACCCGGAATATGAAAACTGCATGATGGTTCTGTATGTATGTTTGGAGATTAAGTATCAAACTATTAAGTCTTCTTACATATTGTATATAGGCGATTGCCATACAAATTGTATGAAGCAATGTCGTCACTAAATTCAATTTTTATAAAAATTGAGATGTACTTCTAAAATGTTAATATTTTTTATAGAAAATTAAATTATCTAGTTGGGGTGTTTCGGCTTTTGTCGATATTTTTAAAAGATTTGGAAATATAGGCAGTTAAACTCATAAATTTTTCATAATAAAATATTTTTCTTCGTAATAAATGTTCGAGAAAAGCTGGAATTTTTTTGAAAAAAAATATTTGAGATTTTGTGTTTGTCTATGTTTGCACCAATTTTCAGCGTTCTAGCTTTTATGGTTTACTGAGATATATGGAAAAATAAACCAAAAATTCAAAAGTTGATAACCCCTGACTGAAACAAAAATTCACCATTCTGAGTATTTTTTTTTGTAGGCCTATAACTTTTTATATATTCTGAAATTTTGGGCTCTGTGAATTGAGCGGATCAAAAGTTATAAAGGGGGGGGACAGACACACAAAACTCACATAAAATGTGTCGATGGCAGAGCGGTTAGCGCGCTGGGCTAGTAATCCAGTGGTCGCGAGTTCGAATCCTGCCTCGACCGATTTCGTTCACCTATAGCACAAGCATTTATTTGCTTATTTTAGGGAACGTAGGAAGATGTATATGTACTTGTTTAACAAGGACATATTCATTAAAAAAAAATGTTCTACTCCGAATTCTAAGTAAATCCATGTATCGGAACATATATGCTGCGAGGCCTCTAGTGTTCCTTCATACACGCATCTTGGCTTAATAATGTCGATTCATTCAGAGAATTGAATTCTCATGAACGAATCGATAGTTGGATTATTCTGTGCGTTATTTTGTTCTGCAGTGTGGTGTACCTACATATAGAAAAGGTGATTTTGGCGTGTTGTTTTCATGGGGCAGTTGAAAGAAATTTTTTGAAGTAGGTAAGAGCTGTCTATGTAAAGAATGGGTTTTATATCATTTCATAATTAAAAAAAAATACATTTTCAATGTTCATTGTTCATTTATTTCAATATTATCAATATTTGTTGTTAATAAGGACATATTCATTAATATAAAGAGCTGGCGTGCATCGTTTCGGTATAGATAAAGTTTTTTTTCTTTTACATAATGTAGCCCTAAGTATCATCCGTTCAAAAATATATTCCGGTGTCGACCCTGTTAAAATATTACAGCATCCTGCATGCTGTCGATAACAGAACAGATAGGTACATTTTTGTTTCCTTTTTGGTAACCAGTCATGCCAACCTTAAAATATCTCAAGGCCGTAAATATTATACACATTTTTCGGTTGTAGGTATATAGATTACTCAGTCTGAATACTAATATGTACCTTTAACATATACCTACCTATCTACATCAGGAATATGTAGCAAAATTATGTAAATTTAAAAATTAAGGAGACTACAATCATTGTACACAAGTAATCGATGTAACCCCTCTCCAATGATGCATAATATATATTCTTCGAAAAGATGTACGCCAACTATACGAGGCTACGCATCTTTTCAAATAATAAGTAGGTAAGTACTTAAATTTAAAAAAAATGAGAACACTTTTTTCAAAGTTTTCTTCGCGTTGAAATGAAGAGTAAAAAAATCAGTCTGTAGATTTTTTACATTCGTACTGCCGATTGTCAAACGAAGATGTTTTATACAGCAAACAAATTCAAATACTTAAATAACATAAATAATGAAACTTAAACAATCATTAAGTTTGTATGAAATTTCAAAATTGTTCAATTTTATCAAGCAGTTTTTACATGCAATGTCATCGGTAATACACAAATTCTGGATGTTTCAGAGGTTTAACTGCCCCCTAGACAACATGTCATTTAAGCTAAGCGTTATCTCGCTAAGCGATAGTAAATGTATGGAATTCCATACATTATTTTTTTCTGGTTCAGTTTGAGTCATCGCACTTGGAACTCCGCGAAAATGACACTAGAAATTCTTGTTGGAGGGTTCGGCGAAAACTACAAGTACATAGGGCGAAGGCTCGTTTTGAATCTCCAACACCAATATTGACGGGAGGGGGGAAGCTCCCCGTCAGCGGCTTGTCGGTACTTGATCCAAGTTCAATTCGGCGGGCCACCAAGTTTATAGTTGGCCTCTTAGTGGTTAGACGTATGAAATATGCATGTCCTTGTGTTGTCCGATAAGCATCCGCTCCGGAGATGAACATGACTTATAACGTTAACAATGGAGTGGGGTAGGAGACTGCGATAATCCTCTAGATACAAAATCAAAATTAAAATCGAATATTTCCTTGTAACATGTGCATATACATCATCATACATTCCCTAAATTAAGCATAAATGCTTGAGCTATAGGTGGACGAAATCGGTCGTGGCAGGAATCGAACTCGCGACCACTGAATTACAATATGTTTAAAGTTGCATATACGATGCCAGCTGATGACAGGTCATAAGCCCTATATGTTCTTTGATTCCCCGTGTTAGCGCCGATTGCCGATTGCAAATCGGGCTTACAGAATAATGGACTGTATATCGACATTTTTGAATTGAATTATTTATATGTAATTCGTGTCGAATGGGATTTGACCAAGGAGCGGTACTAACCTTTGATATCGTTCTCTTGATGCAATTCTCCTCTTCTCACATATAACAAAACATATAACTAGGGGGAAGGAAGCAGTTGTGGAAGGATTTTGACGGGAATTCAAAGGTATTTGATCTGTCCATAATTCGATATAAAACACCCCGGTTCTTCCATCATATTCCAATTTCGTCTCTATTGAGATGTTAAAAAAACACAATTAAAATATCCCTTTTTAAAAGTTCGTATGCTCCTTAATCCGCGTTTGAGGAAAACAAGACTACGTACTCGCGTTATCTACCCAAAATTGATTTATTTATTTTGTTCAGGGTGAATATCCGTTTGAGTATTGGTGTTAGCTAACACGGTATTGACAAGCGAACCGACAATAAATTGCATAACACTTTTGTTTTAAACATATTTTTGTCTGCACTTCGCTGTGTCCACTGATGGTGGTGTTTTATTTTATGTCTTGTATGGCAGTAAAAGTTGTGTAGCGCCCACGCAAACACCAGTTAAAAAGAGCATTAGAAATAATTGACGTTTTGTTATTTCTGAAAACAAAATTTTGCGCATGTTGTATTTTGGTAACACAATAAATTTAAATGACTCTGATGTCCACAAAATCAATACTGCAATAATGCAGGTTGTGAACTCACATTAAAATCATGTTTTGATGCATTTTTGCGAGTAGCGTACCTTCCTACCTAAAACCACACAGAAATTTATTATCTGAATATCATCTTCTTCTTCGTGTGTCCTGTCAGGTCCCCTCGACGTTGATGTTCTACTAACTTACTTCCGATGGCCATACAACTCCGGTAGAGCTTTAGCCTCCTGAACAATAGCTTTCCAAGCCTTCCTGTCAGCTGCCGTGGACTCCCAGTCATCACAAGCATTCAGCACGTTCAGATCTCGGGTAACATTGTCCATCAATCTCTGCCTTGGTCTTTCCAGGGGTCTCTTGCCCACAGGGTTATTTAGTTATTTAAAGAGTTACGTTGACGTTCACTTGAGGAAAAACTCTCCCTTGGGATAAATAAAATCTTAGTATACCTAATCATGGACAAAATCGAGAGAAAATGAGGTGTTGGCAGGAAGCAGATGTCTAGGCTTCGCAATGTACGGGGATAAGAACCGTGGAAAATCTGTTTTGAGCCTCTGCTGGAGATAAGGATCAAGTGTTCAAATCAACGTTGGGGGAACTATACTCGACACTAGAAGAAAATAAATAGAAAAATAATTAAATGAAATTGTGACAAAGACAATATTGAAAAGACGAGGTGTTTCATGGTATTTTCAGATATTATCAGATCATTAGTAGCAGTATACTGACCTCTAAAAATTATGTATGAAAAACCAAGAAAACGGATCTAAAACAAAGTTATGTGTGTTCTTTTTATTTTTTTCTCGGTGTGGGTACCGGTATGCTTAAAAAATCTTTTGAATAACATCAATAATTATATGAAATAATCGATTTTTGCATTAATCTAGGACAAAAAGATTTCGGAACAATGCCAGTGGCTGACAAAATATGAACACAATTATTTACAGGAAACGGACCCGAGACATCCTTTGTTTGGTCACAAACCACCGGTAGCAAGACTAAAATCAAGGAAAAGCTTTCTTAGAATTACATCCCCCCTAAAACTACCAACAGATAAGGCAAGAAAAGATCTTTGGCAAGCGGTGGAGATCAGGTCGACCTGTCGGACACTTAATAGCTTACGCGTCGGTGTCACCAGATGCAAAGAGAACATGCTAAGGTGAGGTATAAGGGTAGAAGAGGATGTTTCCTGCGATTGCGGCGAGATACAAACTGACGATCACCTCCTCATCTGTCAAGAAATGCCAGTGAGGTGCGACGCAGAGGACTTGAAGATGGTTAATGACAATGCCGTTGCGGTTGCTGTATTCTGGAGTGGGATGGCCTAGTGGTGAAGTACTCGGACTCGTAAAATAAGTAAGTAAGTATTGTTTATTCATTAATACGAAATATCCCACAATGTGGGGTAACCAGCAACATGTGTGCGGGTGTGTATCATTTCATAAAATAAAGCAAGACACAATCGTTTATCCCTAAACACCAGTCTCCTCTCACCTAAAAATGGCACTACATTCAGAATGTGTGCAGGTGAACCTCATCATTGCTGAACTATATGTGAGATGTTATTGTTGCCCGTTGTATTTTCGATTACCCGATAAATTTCATGTTGAAGTTATTATTATTGCTTTTCTGCAAATGTTTCGATATCGTTGAATGCCATCTTCAGGGGGCATAAAACTAATTTAAGACACGATATAAAACCAATATTACAACATATGATCGCCGGTGGCATTTGGAAATATACGGGAGACATAAATGATCTCCATCCTATCACTCGATCCTCACATTCGGTGATGATAACCGATTTAAATAAATTGAGCCCCGTAGCTGCTAGTGGTGAGACAAGCTGCACGTTTAGGGCATTATTAATAACACAACATATGTCAGCCCTCACTTCTGGCGCCAGTCAATGACACTCAGGGCTAACACAATATCATTTTATTACATAATTATTATTTTGAATATTTTGTAGCAGAAGACGCTTCTGTAGGGACCACGTCGAACGCATTGACAACAATAGATTTGTCAGACCGGCGAATAGAGGAAGGTCCTCCTCCCACGATAGTCCACCCTCCAATATAGGTCAAATGACCTTAATACACGAAGAAGAAGAAAAATCATTGTATCAAATTCTCAACGGCTATCACGTCAAAGGTGAATACGGCACATTCCTGATTTAAGAATTTATACTTTTGATTAGTTCCCGGGAAACTAACAGGTACCTACTATGTTAAATATTCAACCCACCCAATAACAAGTTGCCACATTATGGAGACTTGTGATATTTATCGTCTCACAGATCCAGACTGAAAACACAATTCAAAACTGTCTCCACCGGGAATCGAACCCGGGACCATTGGCTTAATTACATATTACCATACCATACCATACCATAACGCCATTTCCCTATTTGGGGTAGGCAGAGAGAACCGAACGTCAGACTCCTCTCTCTTGACATACATTCCTCGCTTCATTCACGTCCATACATCGTCTCATACACGCTCTTCTATTATTCTTACTTCTAACATCACCATCTTTCGAAATCCCATTTATGTGATCGTGCCAACTTTTTCTTGGCCGACCTCTACTTTTCGTTCCTCTTAGAGGAATTACATATTAGAATTATATAAAAGACAACAGAACGGAACCTAACCTAACCTAACATATCACAAAACAATAAGTAACAACGAATTTAAATGATGTGTCCATGAAACAAGGGAAAACCCATTAAAAACCACTCCAAAAATGCATGATTATAGGGGTAAGTAGGTATAACAAATATCTTAACTACTCTAAAAGATATCTCCAAGTATAATATTTTTACTCACAAGTATTGAAGAGTTCCATTACTTGTATCTCGGATCCCATCATAAGCTCATGACAAAATTTATATGAATCTACGCATAAAGTGACTCCTTTCCAACATAAAAATAATTTCCAACATCAAAATCAGTTGACGTCGTAAAAAATATTCGTCCATACGTCGGTCGTGCGGATGTTTAGGAAATTGATAATTTTCTCATAGATCATTATATTATCTTGAGCAAATTTATATTACGCCAATATAGTAAAGAATTATCGCTGAAGATGGGTACAAAAAAAAATCACGACGATTACTTCCTCTTTTTTTAAGTCAGTTACAGTAGGTAAGTATACTCGCGTCACCATATGATGGCATTTTTAAGTCAGTTACAGTAAGTAGGTATACTCGCGTCACCATATGATGGCATTTTTAAGTCAGTTACAGTAAGTAGGTATACTCGCGTCACCATATGATGGCATTTTTAAGTCAGTTACAGTAAGTAGGTATACTCGCGTCACCATATGATGGCATTTTTAAGTCAGTTACAGTAAGTAGGTATACTCGCGTCACCATATGATGGCATTTTTAAGTCAGTTACAGTAAGTAGGTATACTCGCGTCACCATATGATGGCATTTTTAAGTCAGTTACAGTAAGTAGGTATACTCGCGTCACCATATGATGGCATTTTTGACGTTTGGACATTTCTTTAAGTTCTGTAATCAATGACAGCAAAACGTGCATTCATTGTCTATGCCCATTTAATGAAGTACCGAATTCATCCCCCTACATTTCACTGTCAATAATAACGAATGTTTATGAGAGCTTAACTGCCATAAAGGCCATCATACGGCGACGCGAGTATAAGTACCATACCTTCATTTTGAACGCTCTGTGTATTGTTGATTATTTTTCATAGACAACGCTTAATATTTTTTCTCTGTAATTAATAATGTAAGTTCAATAACATCTAAAGATATTATAGAACTCCATATAATAATTATATCCATGATATAATTATTATATGGTAAGGGTTTTGATTTCGCCGGTTGGACCAGACTTGCCCTCCTGACATATTTTTCAGAGTCTTAAAATTTTCGTACAAATTATGCATGTATTGTAATAGAAATTCATTCATTCATTCATTCATACCATCACGGCATATCCCACAATGTGGGGTAACCAGCGAAAGGTGTGCGGGTGTGCATTGCCTTATAAAAGGGAGCACAACACATGTGTATACCCACACACCAGTCTCGTCTCACCTAAAAAGGCACTACATTCAGAATGGGTGGTGAACCTCATTGCTGAACTATGTCAGATGTTATTGTTGCCTGTTGTATTTTCGATTACCCGGCTCTTACGGGACACTCGAAAACAGTAATAGAAAAGAGTGGAAGCACTATTCTAAGCCGTTGCCTCACAGCTTAATAGAAATTTGCCTCACCATAATATGTTATTAAGAGTTGTAAACTTTTGAAAAAGAAAAAGTTTAGGTACTCTATCTAATGCAGTGCGTAGTGATAATGGTATTTATAAAAATATAGTTCAAGAACTACACAAGTTGTATATTTACGTTTAAATGTTTTCATTTGGTATGTATGTATCCCTGTTTTCCTATAGCAAATTATGAGCCTCCCAGCTAACTACACCCTCTTCAAATGATCTCACATTTCGAGTCAAATAATTATGGAGAACAAATACAGAATATATGGTTTAAGGAAAAATTTGCTTGCATAACATTCTGCACAAGAAATAAAAAGAAACACGTGCAAATTATTTAAGATGCATCCGTGGTTGATCAGGGCCGGGATGAAGGAAATACTTACCCGCCAGGATCGATAAAATAAGCATATGAGTGCCATATTTTACTAATGTGTCATATTAAACATACGACTTAGTTTGAATGTACATACATAGAAATGAATAAATTGCAAATTTATCAAATTGATTCTTTCCCACGAGGAAGATGCGATCGCTTCGATACCGGTGATATACAAATCACATTTTTTTACGTAATTTGTACAAAACCATTTATTCTTATTAATAAAAAAAACTATTTTATTTACAAGAAAATAATAAAAAAAAATAATGTCATCACATGTGAAGAGAGTTAAAAAGATTCGCTGAAGACCGACCGGAGTAGAGGTATGTAGGTATATACTAAAATATTATAAATTATGTAGACGCAATATGAACTTGAACTCGAGAAATATTGATAGATACTCCTATTTTGATTATAACTCGGGTTTTTAGCCGTTTTTTTTTTCCAAAATGTTATTAAAATGTATGAAAAAGGTCGTACGGAAAAAGGGTGAAAGTGTCTATTTATTGTCTATCATATATATTGTCTACTAGCCAAAAACTCATTTTATCAGAATTAAATGTAATGGTTTTCTAAGAAAGAATCAAAATGTGTTATTCTGTGATAAAAAGTCAATAAAACATATTTCTATGCTCTTTTAAAACAACTAAATCCAAAAAACTGCACTGCCTCTTTCATTGAATAAGGCATCCATATATTATGTACATATCAGATCATTTACCTTTTAATGCAATTGAAGATCCCTGATGCACGAGAAAACGAAAATGTAAAACATTATCTAAAGTAATAAAGCAATCAAAATGTTAGTGTATGTGTGTGTGTATGTGTGTGTTTGTCTCACGCCTTCTGAAAAACCAAGAGCATCTAAAAATCTAATTTAAGTGCGAACATGTACCTGTATACCTGATGCAGTGTCACGCTAAAAAGAATGCGATAAAAATGCTGAATTTTAAAAATATTTCAATAATTATTTTTTTCATACAAAATTTTCCAAGTCGTATCTGTCAAAAAAGTGTACATTTTGCACGCAAATATCTGTAAGTTTAAAAGTTAGAAGTAGGTATTTACACAAAAAAAATATATTTTGAAGTATAACTTAGCGTTTAAGTGAAAAACATGGTGAATATTTGGTATAATTATAATGTTTAACTTATTTTTAAAGTAAGCGTTTTGTACATAAACGCCGTCATTTTAATATCTTTTCATACAATATTTCATTTTCCCACCGAATGAATATGTTCTTGAAAATAATAAACCTTTGAAATAAATGTAATTATGAAATAATAAAATGAAACACAAGACATTACGGCAAGTTTTAAGACATATATTGTAAAAATATGTTATTTATTAGTAAAGATATAGGCATAATAAAATTGCATAATTTGTAAATAATATTTGATTTTTCTGACAATTTTCATTTTTATGGCATCGAACAAACCAATGTAGGTACCTACATATTCAAAAAATGTATCCCAACCATTCGATATTACTTACGTGTTCGAATCGTTTCCATGGCTACAGAAAGAATGTGATATTCAAATTAAATTTGTTATGAATAGAATTTCTTTAGAATATTGTTGTAGGTAGGTACCTACCTATTACTATTTACTTACAAATCAACAATAATATACTGATTTCCTATCGGAAAATTGTATGCGATGTGCTCCTAAACCGTTTGTCCGATTACAATGAAACTTTGGTGAATTGTCGAGCGTGTGCCCGGGATGGTTTCTGGATTTAAACTTTTTTCTTATTCTTCTTTTTCTTCGTGTATTTGGTCATTTAACCTATGAAGGGGGAGTATCCTGGGAGAAGAAGGTCCAACTGTCCTTCCATCTCTTCGCAGGTCTTCCAAGACGGTTTCTGGATATAAACTTTTTTCTTCTTCTTTTTCTTCATCGTGCATTTGGTCATTTTACCTATGAAGGTGGACTATCCTGGGAGAAGAAGGTCCAATTTTCCTTCCATATCTTCGCAGGTATCTGGATTTGAACTATTTTCTTCTTCTTCTTCGTGTATTTAGTCATTTTACCTATGAAGGTGGAGTATCCTGGGAAAAGAATGTCTTTTCATCTCTTCGCGGTTCTTCCAGGATGGTTTCTGGAATGAAACTTTTCTTAACCGACTGAAGAGACGGGATGTAATGAAGGGAAGGGACGTAATGAGGAATTGAAGGGACGGGAGGTACTGAAGGGCCTGAAGGGACGGGAGGTACTTAAGGGAACGTGTACCTGTATACCTGATGCAGTGTCAGGCTAAAAATAATGCGATTAAAATGCTGAATTTTAAAAATATTTCTATAATTATTTTTTTCATACAAAATTTTCCAAGTCGTATCTGTCAAGAAGTGTACATTTTGCACGCAAATATCTGTTAGTTTTAAAGTTAGAAGTACGTATTTACACGAAAAAATTTTACTTTCAAGTATAACTTAGCGTTTAAGTGAAAAACATGGTGAATATTTTGTATAATTATAATGTTTAACTTATTTTTAAAGTAAGCGTTTTGTACATAAATGCCGCCATTTTAATATCTTTTCATACAATATTTCATTTTCCTACCGAATGAATATGTTCTTGAAAATAATAAACCTTTGAAATAAATAAAATTATGAAATAATAAAATGAAACACAAGACATTACAGCAAGTTTTAAGACGTATATTGTAAAAGTCTGTTAATTATTAGTAAAGATATAGGCATAATAAAATTGCATAATTTGTATATAATATTTGATATTCCGGACAATTTTTATTTTTATGGCATCGAACAAACCAATGTAGGTACCTACATACATATTATTCAAAAAATGTCTACAAACCATTTGATATTTTTTACATGTTCTATGGTTACTATGGTAACGGACACATTCTGATATTCAAATAAAATTTGTAATAAATCGAATTCGAATTAATTTAGAACATCATTGTAGGTAGGTACCTACATACCTAATACTACTTGAAAACCAACAATATACTAAGTTCGTATAGGAAAATTATTAAACTATCTTAGGTTAACTACAATACACATGTCATTCAATCTACAAACTATTTCCTATAGTGAAATTCTTCTTTTATTTAAGTAGACCTTTGGGTGATTTTTTATACAAACTATTTCTTGGAGTTTAATTCTTCTTCCTCTTCTTTTGTGAAGTCATTTGGGACAGTTCATAAATAAACTATTTCCTATAGTCTAATTTTTCTTTTTCTTAATTTATGTAGACCTTGGGTGAGTTTTTATACAAACTATTTCCTATAGTCTAATTCATCTTCTTCCTCTTCTTTTATGTAGCCCTTTGGGTGAGTTTTTATACAAACTTATTCCTATTATCTAATTCTTTTTCTTCTTATTTTATGTAGACCTCTGGGCCAGTTTTGATACCAACTATTTCTTTTAACGTATTTCTTCTTTTTCTAATTTTATGTAGACCTTTGTTGAATTTTGTATAAACTAACTTCCTATAGTCTTATTTTTCCTCTTTTATGTAGACCAAGGGAGAGTTTTCATGCAAACTTTTCCTTAAGTCTAATTCTTCTTCGTCTTCTTTTATGTTTTACCTTTGCGTTAGTTTTTATACAATCTATTTCCTGCGTTAGTTTTTATACAATCTATTTCCTGACGTATAGTTATTCTTCTAATAACTATTCTAATAACTATGGGTCAGTTTTTATATTAACTACTTTCTATAGTCTAATTCTTCTTTTTCTTATTTTTTGTAGATCTTTTGGTTAGTTTTTATACAAACTATTTCCTTTAGTCTAATTCTTCGTTTTCTTATTTAATGTAGACGTTGGGTGAATTTTATATAAAATATTTCCAATATTTCAATTCATCTTCTTCTTCTTTTATGAAGACCATTTGGTCAGTTTTTTATATAATACATTTACTATTGTGTAATTCTTCTATTGCATCTTTTATGTAGACTTAAACATAAAAGATGCAATAGAAGAATTACACAATAGTTTTTAGTCAGGTTAGTTTTTGGGTTAGTTTTAAGTCTTATAGTCTATTGTATAGAAATATTATAAACAACATGCACACTTGACGAAAATACATAAAACGAATGGGATGTGACCATCACTAGAATCTTCTCAATACTTTTTTTCAATCGAAATTTACACCATTTATTATATCATCATATATTGCTTAATTTTCAATAACTACATATTTGATTTTGATGACAATATAATAAAAAATCGGGGTTGTGGCCATTACTGGACTCTTCACAACGTTTATATTCAAATTAAAAACTATTTAAGTCTTCTTCTGTAATGTAGATCAGTTTTATTGTGCAAAAATATAATAATCTATAGGTATGCACACTTGACGAAAAATATAAAAACGAATGGGATGTGACCAACACTAGAATCTTTTCAGTACTTTTGTTTATTTAATTTTTAAGCCATTTCCCATCATCCAAAATTACTAAATATTTAAAACACATTTGCGTTCGATGACAATATATAAAAATAGGGGTTGTGGCCAAATCCAAACTCTTTACAACGTTGTCTCTTTATAATCAGTCATATTTAAAACCATTGACCATAGTCCATGCGTGCAGAAATTGTATGTACCTACTTATATATAAAAACAAATGGGTTGTGGCCATCACTTGAACATTTTACATCGCTTAAATTCAATTAAATTTCAAACTACTTTTCATACTACGAATTAGCAAATATTTTTTGTGACAATATTATATAAACGATTGCTTATTCCTTCACTAATTTACATTCTTGGCCAACGGCGGGACATAAAAGCTAGTATATACTATATTGAAGGTGAAATCTGATCATTATTCAATTTGGAAATGTTTATTTTCGCCCTTGAGTATTGACAGTTTTGCACTGTCATCGATTAACATCTGGATTAGACTTCCCGAGAAATTTAATTCCCAGATCGCACGCTCGATTATGTGGGTCCTTAACCTTGCTCTGAGTATATATTTCCTTATTCCCGTCTTGAGGGCAATTCATCCATACAACAAATCGTTTATTTCAATTTATTTTTCATATCCTTCTTATCTCTGCATTCCTCTCCATACAGATATGTAACTATTACTGACGTCTGTATTTCAAATATACCCTTTGTAATCGAATATATTTTTATTATTGCATATACGCAAACATTGGATTTTTTTCCCTGTCGGGAGTCAAAGGTATTTTTTAACAGATTTTTAATTATCTCAATAGAGACGAAGTTGGAATATTTATTGTAGGAGAACCGGGAAATCAAGGCACCTACAGGGCTTACGACCTGTCATCGGCTGGTTTACGTGATCACTTTATGCGCTTGCGCAACGTTCACCAATTATGCCTTTTTAATGAGATCCCTATCAATTCAATTTTGAAACTTCTATATATTGTAATACTGAAATTCTTTTCGCTTGAAAATAAGGAATTTTTACTACAGCCATCTATGGGTGAAATTATGAACAACAATATTATTATTTTTTATTTATTTTGTTGTAACGCCATCTATTGAGAGAATTGGTTTTTTTGTAAATAATGAAAGCTACAATTCTTATATGAGAGGTGACAATGCATTTTTCGCATAGAAGTCACCCCTGAATTGCGCCAGACTTATAAGGTCATTTTTGTCTTATTTACCTACTTGTACCAATGTGTAAGTAATCGAATATATTTTTATTATTGCATATGCGCAAACATTGGATTTTTTTCCCTGTCGGGAGTCACCCCGACCCTTTGTATGTATTATTTAATCATCTTTTGAACGGGGTTAATCAATTCTAGAACGTGCATACTTACGCATCGCGGCATAACCCACAATGTGGGGTAACCAGCGACAGGTGTGCGGGTATGAATTACCTTATAAAAAGGAAGCACGACACATACGTGTATTCCCTCACACTGTCTCGTCTCACAAAGGCAGCATTCAGAATGTGTGGTGAACCTCATTGCTGAACTATGTGTGATGTTATTGTTGTCTGTTGTATTTTCTGTTACCGGCTCTTACGGGACACCTAAAACGATGATAATAGAAAAGAGTGGAAGCACTATTCTAAGTCGGTGCCTCACAGTAATTCTAGAACTGGATGTACCTATGATTGTATCAAAGCAATTTTCTTAAATCAAGTAGAAAAAATCGTGTTTTTTTCTCTACAAACATTCAGAAGTAAATGATTTCAAACTAATCATGATTTCAAAGTTCTTAATCAAAAAATATTATACGTCTTTCAAATAGCAGTAGCGGAATTGCTTATAGAATCCGAAAATCTTGGCTTGCCTATGAATATTATGTTAATAAATTCAAGACCTAATATTTTTTGACTGTTTTATTGAAACCATACTACAAGATTATAAAATGAACCGTATTGTTGATACGATGCTTGACTGGGCCACACATGTAAATATTATTTTGGTATGTGATTTTAATATATTCTCATGTCCGATGATATTGTCATCATCAAAAAAGATGGACCGATGATATTATCAAGACGGCGGAGAAAATGGATGCAGGTGACATCAAACAGACAAAGATGGAAGGAAATGGAAGAGGCCTATCTTCAGCAGTGGAGCGAAGAAGGCTGATAAAGAAGAAGAAGAAGAAGATTTTTTATTTTATTAACGTTGGGTTAGATATAAAAATAATATTATGAAGATTTTAATTGATTTATTAATAGCTAATATTTGTGAACTTAGGTATCTATGAATGGTGGTAGTTTTTAAGATAACTTGTGGAAAAAAAACTTATATGAAATTATTTTTTAGAGCCCTCAGAAATTATTTATTTATTTATTGATTCACGGCTCAAAGCCCTTTACAAAACAAAATATTATATGACCCGTCATAAACCAAAGAAATATAATTTATAAACATTCATAACATCTATACATATCAACGGTAGCAGAGCATAATATATGTATAAAAAAATAAAAACATATAAGAACGGTAAATTAAACACCAAAGTACATATGTACATTAAAAACCAAAGAATAAATAAATAAAAAAAAACTCAAATAAAAAATACCACATAGCATGAACATAAGGGTATTACTGACTGCATAATATAAAAATGAATGTTGTGAATAACTACCTACATACTTAGCCACACCGAATCAGAGAATGCTGCCAAATGTGATTATATATTACTATAATTATTGAATTAAATAAAATAAAAATCAAATGTACTAAAATATATAAAAATGTAAAAATATATAAAAATGTAAACAACTGACTAGGTACACAATCATTTGAGGTTATGTTTTTGAAAATGTTTTAATAAAGTATATTTATAGTCATTAAAAGAATTCAAGAAAGGTTCAGTCAGATAACCAAAGTCATCCCACACTAACTATTTATATAGGAGTGCTATATAAATAGTTAGTGTGGGATGTCTTACATACATACAAAAATTATAATTTGGCGGGTATTTCTTGTTAGAACATAGTATCGGACTAACAAGGTAAGATGAGCTAAAGTTATTATTAATTATCTTTTAGAGGAGCATGAGATCAGATACAATCCTTCTATCAGAGAGGTCATGAAGTTGGAGATAGTCTAGTAGTGGATCATAATTTAAATCCTGTGCAGGAATTTTCAGCTTATAATTCAAAAATCGCAAGAATTTGTGCTGTAGAGTTTCTATGGATGCAGAGTGCACGAAAATTAGTGGAAATAGTGGTAGTAGATTTTTTTTAAATATTGGGTTCTGACCCACAGCGGTATTGTTTTACAAAAGGATATAGAAATCAAGATCGTAGCCCTAATATTTTAGCTACAGTGATATGTAGTTTAGTCTGAAACCCAAAAGTCCGAATAACTTTTAAACATCGCTGAACATCCATGGAAGTTAAATCAATTGGTATTAAGGTGTCCTACCGCCCTGCTTCGGATGATTCACCCAATCAGAAACATCATTTACATGGTGTTTACGAGCCTTAAAACATTTGGTGTTTATTCAGAATCGGACTTCTAAAGTCTAAAAGTATGTAATTGTTTACACGGTGTTCGAGCCTTAACACATTTGGTGTTTATACAGAATCGGACTTCTAAAGTCTAAAAAGTAATTGTGTACACGGTGTTCGAGCCTTAACACATTTGGTGTTTATACAGAATCGGACTTCTAAAGTCTAAAAAGTAATTGTTTACACGGTGTTCGAGCCTTAACACATTTGGTGTTTATACAGAATCGGACTTCTAAAGTCTAAAAAGTAATTGTGTACACGGTGTTCGAGCCTTAACACATTTGGTGTTTATACAGAATCGGACTTCTAAAGTCTAAAAAGTAATTGTTTACACGGTGTTCGAGCCTTAACCCATTTGGTGTTTATACAGAATCGGACTTCTAAAGTCTAAAAAGTTATTGTTTACACGGTGTTCGAGCCTTAACACATTTGGTGTTTATGCAGAATCGGACTTGTACGGCGGTACTAATAACGAAAAAGTAGCGAGGTTGAACTATGGAATAGAGTGACTAAAACCTAACGGCCAAAAACCCTACTAATAACCAAGATTTAAAACTTCTATTTTATTCCATGGTTTATATCACCATGGTAACGCTAAACCATCCGGTCCCCTAGTTTAGTGGTGGAATAGCAATAGTGAATTCGTGACCTGTCAAAAGTCAAATAGACCGCGCGTATTGTATTTTGTCATTTTTAAAGAAATGCTTTTTTTTAATTATGGACAACAATCTGTATGATTATAGAATCGGCGATTTTGAAAGATCGTTTCAAGAAATTGAGCAGGTGGAAAGTTTTTTGATGACGCAAAATTTATAAGGTGTGTTCATAGGTGCGTTGTAATCCGTTTGTTGATTACGACGACATTAATTTTAGAAGAAAGTACAGATTTTCAAAGGCAGGAGTTAGACATCTCGTAGATTTATTTGGAAGAAGGCAAATAAATGAAGATATTTATTTTCCATTGACAATTGTTTTAAAATAAATGTAATAAGTTATGTTGAAATAAGTTAAATTATTGGGAATTCAATCAAAACGTGACGATACATAAACAGTAAACCGTCAAAACCAACAGTAAACAAACAAACAATGACAAACATAGAAATACGATGATTCTCGATAGATGTCATAGATGACGGCTAATAAAGTCATAGAGAATGAACAAAAAATAGCATAAAGTAAAGAAAAATTCCGAAATTCCCGTTAAATGGCTGCGTTCACACAACATTCATTCCGTATTCCATGGTTTACTTAGTCCTTGTACATTTTTACATTATTAGTAAGAACCCACTAAACCACGAATTAGTGCCTAATACGGGGTTTACGTAGTGCGAGGTTTAGTTGGCTAAAACGAGTTTTAACGAAAATGTTATTAGTACCGCTGGTAAAGTTTAAAAAGTAATTGTTCACACGGTGTTCGAACATTAACACCGTTTGATGTTTATAGAGAATCGGGCTTCTATTACACCTACTCTCAAAAGAGGTATAAGTTCTTATAAAAATAAGTATTATCAATCTATAAACCCTTTTCATCAGCCAATTATCATGTGTCACGACTGCGATTATGATAATGTATTGAAATTATTAGTGTTATGACAGAATATTTGTTAGATAAGTATTTTGAGCAAAACATAACTTTAGCTAACTTATTAGCGCCACTAATAGACTACAATTAAACTTAATATGATATTTTGTGCAATGGTTTTCAGTGCACAATTATAGCTGTGCATTATTGGCGCCGTTGAATTATACTAAATTAACCGTTTGATCAAGTCGTGATTACGCCAACATACAATAATTCATCATATTCATACTGAGGTTTAAGTAAATACACTAGTTATACCGAGGTATGAGTAAATACACTAGACAAAAAGATTTATAAAAAGAAATATATATACCTACTCGCTTAGACCCTATCTGATTTTGAAGGATATCTAATCAGTGCTTCTCCATTTTTTTTAACTGTCAAATATTTCAAAGAGCTCAGGAAACTTAAAATTTGATACTTTTATTTTCAAATTGTTAAAAAGGCACATCACTTTCACAAAATGGCATAGGAAAACTATCGAGCTTTCATAATAAAATTTTCAATCAAAAATAATTTAACATATTTCATGAAAATGTTGAATATTTTATGGAGTGACTTGGCAGTGAAGAGTATATCGTGGGTCACAGTCCACTCGTTTTAACATGGCTACGTAGGGGACACCAGCTTAGATTTGGCTCTATTGTAATCTTTCGAAGAAGCTCAATATGTAGCGCTGGATTTGCGATCTGTTCAGGAAAATATTAATTCGGAACTTAAAAAGACCCGGATTGTAAGAAGGTGGAAACAAAGAATTTGTTAGATCGTTCCACAGCCACAGATCGTATCCAGAACATACAAGGGCAGTTTCTCAGTTCCAGAATAATATGTAGTTTTGCAAGGGTTATCCGCTTTTTTGGCTATGTATCAAAGAGAAAAGCCTTGAGATCAATAATGCTGGGTATAAGCGTGTCTGGAAGAAGAGCGAAGGGGAGATCACCGATGAGATGGATCGACCAGGTCTAGGAAGAAAGCTGTTATACAATACAACATACTGGAGACCAAGGGGAGAAAGGCCAAGAAGAGCTTTGTACATACTGAGTACCTACACTTGGACCTATTGGGGATCACGACCCTTAGCAGCGAGAAAACGACACAAGAGAGAGAGAGAGAGAGAGAGAGAGAGAGAGAGAGAGAGAGAGAGAGAGAGAGAGAGAGAACAGACAGACGAAATAATAGAGATGAAATAGACGAATGTATTATGGAAAACCAATAAGTTCTATATCCAAAACACTTTAAAGGTGTGATATCAATATGAATTCGATCAACACAGAGGGGGAACATTTTTGAAAGATATCATGACTCATGCAATCATTTATTTGAAACATTGTCAAGTTGGAAGAAATTATATTTATTTATTTAATTATTTATCACACCATATTTTACAATGACACAAACAATAGACTACTGCTTCCCAACTAGGAAACCCTATTCTAGGGCTAGCAGTTTACAACTTTACAGGGACAATACACTTATGGACTGGGTGATGATTGTTTCCACTATTCATATATTGGGTAAGAATACAATCCAGATAGCTGCCCAAGGTCTGGAACCCCATGCCTGCCAGTTTGAAGCAGTGCAGATCCATCGAGGAATTCAAAAAGAAAACCAAAGAATACATCTTGCACAAAAATCCTCGATGTTTGATCTAAGTGGTGGGCACGGGTTGTTCCGGACTATGTATGGCGGAAAATTTTGTGTAGGTATTATTGTTTTATTAGAAAATTTTGTATCAAGATCACAGCCAAAAATCCCCTTAAGAAATTAGCAAATTGAATTTGAATTTCATTTTTACTAATGTTTGAAACCTTATTATATACATTTCAATGGTTTGTTATGCATATTCATACAATATATAATTTTAGCATTTTTTTTTCGCATAGTTAATACATCATTAATAAACTTTTTTTTTATAAATAAATAAATAAAATAAAAACTCAAAATATTTTATGTTTTACTCAAAGAGCATCGATATCATAATACGGAATGGTTACTAATTTCATTAATAAATTTAATTGAATTTGTAAATAAAATCGCCACTTATACGGGGTGTAAGGAATTCTTCAAAAATAATTATAAGTCATATTGTACCTACCTATGTAGTTTTTATTAACAGTAAATTACTGTCTGATCAGTAAAATTGAATTTTCACATCACGCATTTAAAACGTGTTACCATTCGGTAGCCAATGGTAATAAAAAAATAATAATGATCGATTTTACACCTGTCTTGTCTTGTCTGTCTGTCTGTATGAAATAAATCATTGGACATGGTCAGTGCTCAATCAATTAACAACTCTATATAGAGTACAAGTACATACATACATAGCCACCTACCCACTGTGTAATTACATCAATCGTCGCGACGCCCGACATGGCCGCCATATTGGTATTTATTGAAAGGTAAGAGATCAATTTTGTAATTAGTAATAAATAAATATATTGAGATCTACCCGCTATACAAAAAACGAGTGGGTTGTGGCCAACGCTATACTCCTCACTGCCAAGTCACTCCGCAAAATATTCAAATTTTGCATGGAAAATTTTCAACAATTGTTTAATATTTTTTTAATAATAAATAAAAATACATACAGTAACTCTGTAAAGACCACAAATTTGAATATTTACGATCGAACGTTTTCGAAGCTGACCGCTTCTTCCTCCGGACAAAATTATACTTTGTTTTTTTATTTATTTATAATTTAAAATGTGCCACAAAGTAGAATCTACATTATATGATGACAATATTTTTTTTTTATTTAAATATTTTACTTTTTACCAATTTTAAAACAAAATATTACAAATTTTAAGATTCCTGAGCTTTGGGTTACTTTGAAATATTTGACAGTTAAAAAATGAAAAGGACTATTCAGATATTCTTCAAAATCTAATGGGGTCTAAGGCTGCGTTTCTCGTACAAAAGTATAAGTAAAAGTATAGTTAAAATTTAATACATTTAATGCCGTCAATTGACACAATTTTGAACAATTTTATGAAAACAAAGTATTTTAACCATATTACTACCTAATGATACTTTTGTTAAAACAACCCAGCCTAGATATACAAATTTGCGAAATTTGAAAAGAATCGAATTAGTACTTAGGTACTTTAGTCTATATTCGATAAAGTAAAATAAACACGCCGTACATAGCACACAGCACATAGTACACAGCACACACATACAGATACATTGTGATGAAACTTTCAAAATACAATCTCAGCATGATACTAGTTGATAATTTGCATAAAAAATAGCATTAAAATTGCGAAATCATAACTCCCCACTATATTCCCTTGGGTTATAGTTTTTATAGCGCCGTTTAATGATTCAAGATCATTCCAGAACGCAGATAGCTCAGTCGCTACTCTACGATCCCATACCAAATCGTACTATCACGCCATTTCCCTGTTTGGGGTAGATAAAGAGAACCGAACGCCAGACTCCTTTATATTGACATACATTTCTCGCTTCATTCACGTCCATCCATTGTCTCACACACGCTCTTTTATTGTTCTCACTTCTAACGTCTTCATCTTTCAAAATTCCATTTATGAGATTGTGCCAACTGCCAACTTTTCCTTGGCCGACCTCTTCTTTTCGTTTTATCAGCCTTTTCTATTTTTTTTCTCAGACGGTCATCACTTACACTTTCTATGTGGCCAAACCACATATTTTCACCTTCTTCTTCTTCTTCTTCTTCTTCGTCAGCCATCTCTCCACTGCTGGATGTAGGCCTCCTCCAATGAACTCCATCTCTCTCGGTCCTGTGCTTTCCCCAGCCAACCTCTTCCCGCAGCCGGAATGATCACCTTACTTTCATCATCCATTCTCGTCTTATGTCCCCATTTCTTACTGTATCATGAGATGAAATTTAAAGGAGTTGCAATACCAATGTTTTAATAATAATAATTTTATTTTAGTAAAATAAAAAGAAAAACAGATAAAAGTAATAAAAAAGAAAAGAATAACAAATCAATATACAAAAACAAATTAATAGAACCGTAAATAACCGTAACAATATAACCGTATAAAAATATCTAATAATCACGTAAGTCACTGCATAATAAATTGATGGCCATATTTTGTGAATTGGAGAGTCAAGACACATACCAGCTATATACTTGAACAATGGAATTGCTAGACCCCCACATCCTTATTCTTGCATTACCTATTTTCTGTCTTTGGAGAGCGGCAAGACCTTGCGATCTGCAAACATCTTAGATACACTGACATGACTGAGAAAACGATCACTGACTGAGATGCAACTTACAAGTATGAAGGCAATATATTTTTTTATGTTAAACAAAATCTTTGTAGTGTGTAATATATTAAATATCACTACACTGACTACACCCTTCATTGCAGAGGAATGTTGATACTTTATTGTGATAGGTTTACTCTAAACAGACTTCTGAGCATATCCTATGGGAATTCACTTATTTCTCCGTGTCAACTTTCCGACAAGAACTCTACAACGATGTCCGAGGGAATTTCTTTGGACCCATTGGACATGCGGACCTTGTAGCCACGAAGGGCAACTTCAGGGTTTTCAAGACTTCTTGTCAAAAATATAATTCACTCTTATCTTCACTATCAGTGAACGGTGAGCCAATTGTTTCCACATGATTAGCTCTCTTTGGCACCTTAAATGCAGTGTCTGCAAATTTTTAGAGCTCTCCGGACTCTCTGTATGTTCTTTATGTATTCTTTCAGAGTTTTGCAAGGGGCCGTTATTAGTGCCCATAAGCAGAACGGGTGGTGATAGGAGAAGAACATATCAAATCACTGAAAACTTTCAAACAAACATTATAATAATACTTAATAATGAACAAATCCTTGCACCCTGCGCAAGTGGCGAGTTTATTGCCGTATGGTAATTTCTTCCAACTAACCAGTGTTTCCAACCCAGAGAAACAAAATTTGCGTGAGAAATAAATTTAAAGAAATTTCTCCTCCGCTGGGAATCGAACCCAGAACGCCCGCACAGAAACCGAACGGCTTACCAACTGTGTCGACATACATTCTTTAAATTAAGAAATTGCAGATGATATTGAAACCAAAATAAAAAAAACTCATTTTTACAAACGAGACAGTAGGTATATTTAACGTTTTGAAAATGTAATCCCGAATCCGCCTTTGGCAAAGCTTTCAATTTAGGTAAATATCCTTCTTTCTGCTTTGGTATAGGACATTGTACTGAAAGACACATAACCATTATAACTAATACCTATCCTTTTTTTCATGCTCAAATAAACACATAGTGACAATCGACAAATACAATCAAATGCAATCAACAAATTTTCACTTATGCCGACATTAGAAATCCTGTCTGATACGACTTGAATAGCAAATCATAGGATCAAGGATGAATGTACATAGATAGAGTTCCGTGCGTCAAGTTTGACATGCATGACCAAGGTACAGAGCAATAAATACATAATGAGATTAGGAGTAGGTGAATAACGAATGTCAACAGAAAGCTCAAGCTCTTGTCATTGGATATAAAAGACAGGTACTTTGAGATAGAATCATTTCATATTATTTGATAATTTGATACATTTCATGATTGAAATTGTAAAACTACGATGGATGAAAATAGTGGAAGCACAATTATAAGCCGGGCCTCACAGCTGAAATAAATTAACTTCTTTCACCAAATATCGAAAAATCACCCTAAGAACGTTTTTCCATCATAGATCTCTTCACCACTCTTCAGTTTAGACTCTTCGTCACATTCCTCTCCAATCTGCCCAGTATACTTACTTGCTTCGTCAGACGATTATCTTGCACTCGTTTTTTTTTCTATATGACCAAACTATCTTAAAGCATAATAAATTATATGCCCTCGAGAAAAGAAGAAAGATATCTGATGTCTATCTGCTTTATAAAATACTGAATAACCTTGTAGACAGCTCCTACCTACTCCGAAAAATCTCTTTCAACTGCCCAATGAGAACATCACGCCATAATCACCTTTTCTATACACCATAATGCAGAACAAATTACGCACAAAATAATTATGTAAACAGATGTATAAACTATTACAACAGTCTTGACCCCCAACCGGATATATATATTTAACTCCACACAGACATCGATGAAACATCAATTACGCGCAGTTATTGGTAATATTACTGGTTAAAAATCAAACCTACTTTCCTTAAACATTCATCCCTTCCTTATCAACGCTTTCCTATATCCATTACCCTTCCCTTTCCCCCACATACACTCACCATCATACAATAACTCAACTACTCAAAATCAATATAATGTAATTATGTGAAACTTCATAATTGGTTTATTTTTTGTATACTTATTTATAATTAAACATTAAAACTGTATAGCTTTTAAGTTTCCAAACAAATAAAAAATAAAAATAAAATAAAAATATCTCGTGAAATCTCTTTCGACGATAAGTGCAATTCTGTCCAATATCTTCATATCTTATCGTATTATATTTTTTTCTTTGCTATTTTAGCGATTGTAGTGCCTACTTTGACATATGGGTCTAGATGGGTCGATGGCAGAGCGGTTAGCGCGCTGGGCTAGTAATCCAGTGGTCGCGAGTTCGAATCCTGCCTCGACCGATTCCGTTCACCTATAGCACAAGCATTTATTTGCTTATTTTAGGGAACGTAGGAAGATGTATATGTACTTGTTTAACAAGGACATATTCATTTTTATATTTAAAAAAAGAAAAAAATATGCCAGTGAAACACGGATGTGGCAAAAGACGCAAGAAAGTCGAATAAATTTATGCTTTGAAATGCGATCACTAAGAAGAAAATTATATGATGAAAAAAACAAGGACATAAGGAGAGAATGCAAGATAAAGAAGGATATTATAATTAATATGAAAGTGAATGCCTTGAGGTGGTTTGGACATATTGAATGATAAACCACTGACCAAAAAAATGGATGTAAGAGATGGAGTAAACAGAAGAGGGTGCCCTAGAAAAAGATGGCATGACCATGTGAATGATATTTTGAAAGAAGGAAACATAAGAAACTTGAACAACCGATGACCGATTAGTCGATGCATGAATGTAAAGGAAGCCAAGAATGTGTGCAAAATTGTCGGCCTTCATGGCTTAGTGGGTTGGGTATCTGACTCCTGAGCTAAAGGTCCCGGGTTCGATTCCCGGTGGAGACACAGTTTTTAAATTGTGTTTTCAGTCTGGATCTGTGAGACGATAAATATCGTAAGTCTCCAGAATGTGGCAACTTGTTATTGGGTGCGTGTTAAATTAATATTTGACATAGTACCTGTTAGTTGCCCGAGAAGCAATATTAAATAAATAAATAAATAAAAATAGAGGAGTATGGCGCTCGGGTCTCTCTGCTTACCCCAAATATTGAAAAGACTAAATGTTTCGGAAATTCCTGAACTTATCGCGACCCTCTGTAGACATAGAATAATCTTGCGTCCTTTTATTTTTATCAGCCCAATTAGCTTGATTGAATTTACATAATATATTTATGTAATTCCATAGATTCATCCCGTTGTGTCTTCTCGTCGGAAATACCTGTACTGAACAAGTGAATGAATAAGTTAGTGTCGGGATTTGAACCCTTGACCTCAGCAATGCGCCGTCCAATGGCCTAACCGCATAACCACCATACCGCCACTATAAATAGTTTAAAATTATTATAACACTCGTAATATATAAGTATTTCATACTATCTCGACGCGAGATCGTATAAATAACGTCACCGTGTTAATCACGCCCCGTTATCTATGCGAAATCGCGTTAAAACGCATTTCTCAAAAAACGCACCAATTTCGCTAATGATCGTTACAAAAAAAGCTTTTTATCTCGAAAGTGCAGTTTGCATCGCGGCGACCTGCGGTTACCTCTCTGCAATAGTAATAATAATAATAATAATACCAAACGTCACAAAAGCGGGGAATTTTCGACGAAAGGTATCAACCAAACCCGCTGTCATAATTCAATGTCTAATCGACAAAGCGTACTTTTCTATTCGTGTATAATGTTTTGATTGAAGAACTTGTAGTGGTGGAGTCCAGTCGAGATACCGTAAAAGAACGATATATGAAAATCTTTAATCAGTTCCGATTGTTTTGTTGAGGAGGAGAGACGCGTGCTCGTATGACGCTCGTACGATCATTTCGATTTATTTATATCGCGGAATGACAGATTTCACAAACGAAATTGAGTTAATCGTATCTTAACTGATCGTGATTTGTTAAGTCGAAACAACAAACTCAAAACCTCCATTGTGTTAATCAAAAAAGTTTTTTTTTTATTTGTTTTATGTGAGTTTTTAAGTGTCGTTGTTCACTTTCGAATTTCGCTCCATAAATAATATATAATAATAATCAAAAGTGTCTGTGTAAAATAATAATATATTTTAAAGTCACTTTCGCAAACTTATTTATTGAAAAAATGTGCTAATTATTTCCTCAAAATAATTGTTCGTTTATATATGGTGTTCCAATTGATTGAACGAGTTATTTTGACATAAAAAATAACAAGTTTTGTTTACTTTTGTTTATTGAAAATTATCACTTAAAATCAACTGGAATTTGATAGAGGTAAAATTATATTTATTTTTGTTTTCTTACTTTGTCTAATTAATAGTTGGAAAATTTGAAATGTCTTTAAATTCAATGATTAATTGCAGTTGAAATCGGGTCCCTAACATTTATTACATATAATATTTATGAAGACTATGACAGAGTATAAATTAAAGATATAAAGTAAGAAGTTAGTTCATTCATTCATACCATCACGGCATATCCCACAATGTGTGGTAACCAGCGAAAGGTGTGCGGGTGTGCATTGCCTTATAAAAGGGAGAACAACACATCTATGTATACCCACACACCAGTTAACCAGTTTTTTTTTTGTTAGTAATCCAGTGAATGCGAGTTCGAATCCTGCCTCAACCGATTTCATTCACCTAGTAAAAGCATTTTCTTAATTTCGGGGATATATTATAAGGATGTAGATATATAATGTAGTTCTAAGGAAAAAAATATTGAGGTGGTTTGGCCACATACGAAGAATGAATGAATATTGTCTGATAAAGAAGATATTCAAAGGGGACATAAATGGGACAAGTGGCTGGGTTTGTTCAAGATAAGTATGGCCCAAGGAATGATACCTGTCTTGAAAGACGATGCATGAACGAAGATGATGTGATGGACGCTTTCCAAGATAGAAAAACGTGACTTACGATTCTTTCTGCCTAGCCCGTCAGGTGCATGCTGTGTTGATTTGATTATAAATATTTATTTATTATACTTTTGCTACTTTGACAAGTGAACGTTACATTTTGAGACTATAATTTATAATTTTAATAAAATTCATAAATTATACCAATATTCAATGACTCTTAGTATCAAGCAGACACTATGCAGAGGAGATTTTTCACCCATAGCTTTTTTTTGCTCTAAGTATTATGTTTTTTTTGTAAATATTTTTTTCTTTATTCCCATTGTTGTTTGTGATATTATCACTTTTTATATACGATTGATGTTGACATCAACTAATACAGTGTCACTGTCTTGAGATGCATTGAACCCGGCACAGGTTTTTGCCTAGTGCGGCATTGCAGATTCAATAATAATATTATTGTAATGTCATCATTGTTTGTATGAAGAAATAAATAAATAAATGTGCAAAATGGTAACCCAAAACCATTTGAAAGTTTAAAATGGTTTTTAGAACGAATTTCAAATACATAATACCTATTTTCAAAATGCGTAAAAAATAAAAATGATTTCATCGGTTAAACAATGAAAGAGGAAAAATATATTTATTTTTCAACAAATTTGTTACGTATTTTCAGTAACGCAATTTTCTTATTTAACATAGTTATTTACGCGGGAATAATGTTGCTAATGTAATTAGTTTTTTAATTTAATTTTAAGCGTCTAGGAAAAAATATAAAATTGAGATAATAATAAATTTTTTGCATTAAGAAAAACATTTCAAAATATAGGATCACTCGTAAAAAAGAGGATAGCCGCAAAACAATATATGTAGAATTGAATAGATATATTTCCAAGCATTGAGATAGCAAATAAACCCTTAACCCATTATTTTACATTATTGGCCTAATGTATTTCTTTCATTTAAACTAGGAACGTCTTATAAAAAATGGAAAATACCTACCCATTTCCATTTGAAATGAATTTACTTGAAACAAAGCACATCTCTGTATGTATGCACTTATATTTGGTTTATTTTCGTGTTATAGGTATTTTCTTTTTTAAGACCAACCTGTATTAATGTGGAAATTCATCTTAATGTTACTTCAATTTCCAATCAACTCTAGTTACAAGATTAAATATACTATTTCATTTTTTTATGTATTTTTCAAAATCTTCTCTAGACGATCCCATGGGAAAATGCCTCTCTATCTCAGGCAGTATGGAGTACCTAGCTCTCCATAGGTCTGGATGCCTGTCCAGGTTCAAATATTTCGGACCCACGACATATTTCTTCTGCCCACACCACGCCTTACCTCAATCTTTCCCATAATGATGAACTGCATTTATCCAAATACAATTTTATTCTTATGTGTTACTGAAAATAAGAAATATATGATTTTAAAATTTGATTGAAATAAAGGAGAATTAACTATTACAGAATACATATTTAAATTATTTAGTACAAATTAGTGGCAAAAACGCTACTTGCTCCGATTGAAAGATCACAGAAATCAATAATAAAGGTAATGCACAGAAGACCTAAAAGATACCCCACAGAACAAATATATATAGACAGTGGATATTTGGATGTTAGACAGTTCTATATGAGACTAATACTACGTTATAACGGCATAATCACTCAATGCAAAGTAACCAGTGACAGGTGTGCAGGTGTACACTACATATGCCTTTATTCACATACACCAGCCTCGTCACAACATTCAGGATTAGTGGAGAAACTTAGTAAATTGCTGAATTAGGTATCGAGATGTTGTTTCACCTTTTGTAGGTATTGTTAAAAATCTTAATTCAAAGCAGAATTAAGTATAACATACTCTCCAATTGAAAGAATGTCAATTTTATATATTAAATTTTTCCGAAAATTAATAACTTACCTCCAGCAACATTGTTACTGGATACATGTTTTTATTTTACTTTACCGGTCTGTCCGTACTGAAATTTTGCAATTTTTTGTGTACTATCGATGACAATACATGTTAAAACAGCTTAATTCATTTAATATTTTGATAAAACTATTATATTCCATACAATCGTGTTATTGTTTAAGTGCAGTTTATATCGTACCACAATAGATTCTGTATGTTCTGTATTTGCTTTATAAAACAACTGCGTTTGTCAATATGTGTTTGACATTGGCAGTATGAATGTAAACAATCTACGGACTGACGTGAAATATTTTTTTATTCTTCATTTCAAACTTAGTTAATTTTTTTTTTAATTTATTAAATAATATTTTTCAAATAAAATAATTTATTACCTCTTGAGGGAAATATCGCGATAGTATATTTATAGACAAATATATTTGTTATTTATTCCTTTGTGTATCTCGGTAGACAGCAATTTCTTTCATTTATATTTACATAATTCAACGATTTCATTCATCTTAATAAATATTTCTATTTGTACTTACTTACTACACAAGCAAGGAAGTATTTATATTGTGAGTAATTTACAATTTGCTCAATGAATTGAGTATTTCCTCTTTGTATTAAATTTGTAACAACTATTTGTGATAATTATTTTACCTCAGACATAACCTTTTCATATAGCTGTGTATACATTATGGTTATTTTGGTTGATTTATATATAAATATATTGTTCTTCTTCTTCGTTTAGTAGACCTAGTTGGTCTGTTCTTCAGAAACTATGCCTCCCGGGATGACGAAATCCAACTATCCTTCCATCTCTTGGGTGGTTTTCCGGGTAGACAGCGGCCAGAGGGGATTTCATTCCTCGCTATATACGCAAGTCTATCACTGTCCATCCTGGCCCCTCCTGTCTTCTTCACTTCTTCTGGATCTACTCCACCAAACGATCTCCTCTATTCCACGTGTTTTCCTTATTTGAACATTGCGAACACGATCTCGGAGAGTTTTTCCAGTGATTGACCTTTGAACCTTCATTTACATTGTCCTCAAGAGCCCCTTGGTTCGTACAGTGCCTGCTCGCGTTTCCACAGCATACCTCATGATCGGTCGCACGCATGTCTTATATATTCTAACCTCACTGTCAACACGCAAGTGTTTATTTTCCAGATAATATTTTTTAGACATCTAGATACGACAGATGCTTTATAAACTTGTTCGCGGACTTCAGTGTATAGGTCGTTATGGCTGCAGATCTCTACTCCTAAATATTTAAAACTCATTACTTGTTCCACAGGCTTATCATCAACAGTAAGCTTACACCTTGAAGGATGTTTGGATATAGTAATACTTTTTGTTTTACTGACTGATATAGCCATGTTTAGCCTCTGTGATACCACATGGAATATTTGATTATATAAATATATTTATTTAATTTTTTTTAGTAGGTAAGTAGGTTGTGAAAGGTAAAAACATAAAGGCAAGTTATCTTTTATATGAAGGGTTCTTTCAAACCACAAGTTAAATATCGATCCAAAATCTTGTACCCTACCTGTTGTTCAAAAAAAAAAAGTTTTCTTACGTGTGAACATAAAATTTCAATGATTATTGCTGCATATTTTTTCTTTCGTTAAATTTCAATAGGTATATAAAAAAAACAAGTAGAACTGCAAGTATGATAAAAGTAGAGAAGGAATGTGTAGTTTGCGACTTTGTCTGTTGGAAGGCTAGAACAATATTTATACTTCGGGAGTATGTATAAACGGAATGGAAGACCTGATAAAGATATTGAAAGAAAACTTATAATAATACCTAATAATAATGAACACTTCCTTGCACCCTAAGCAAGTGGCAAATTTATTGCCATATGACAATTTCTTCCAACTAACCAGTGTTTCCAACCCAGAAAAGGAACATTAGCGTGAGAAATTAATTCAAATAAATTTCTCCTCTGCTAAGAATTGAACCCAGGACGCCCGCATAGAAACCAAACGGCTTACCAACTGTGCCACGGCGGTCGGCGGTCAGTTATGGCAGATGATATAATGAACGGAGCACTCAGATTAGTAATAGTAGAGCCAAGTATCTCAAAGGAAGCCAAAATTGCCATACATAATGCTATCGTAGTAACTACTTTGATGATATGCCAGTGAAACATGGACGTGGCAAAAGACGCATGAAAGTAAAATAAATTCTGTGGAAATGAGATCGCTAAGAATAGTATGTAATAGAACGATATGTGATAGAATTAAAAATGAGGACATAAGGAGAAAATGCCAGAAAAAAAATAATATTATAAGTAAAATGAAAGTGAATTCCTTGAGGTGGTTTAGACATATTGAAAGAAAGAACGATGGACGACTGACCAATAAATGGGTATAAGCGATGTAGTGAATAGCATGGGCCACCCCAGAAAAGGATGGCATGACCATGTGAATGATATTTTGAAAGACGGAAATGTAAGAAGCTTTAACAATCGACGAGCATGTATAAGACTGTATGAGAAAGCCAGGAATGTGTGTAAAAATATATGAGAATGGCGCTCGGTTCTTTCTGCCTACCCCGTTAGGGACAACGTTTGATGGTATGTATGTATGTATTATTATTACTTACTTATTTTACCTGTCCGGCTGGTTCAAACCCTGCCACTCCAATATGCAGCGACTGCTATCGCCTTGTCGTTTCCCATAATTATGTCTCCAGGGTTGCATTCTTTCTCCATAAGTGGACACATCAGAAGGTGACTCTCATCCTGGGTTACGCCGCAGTGACATAGAGTATCATCTTCAGAGAGGTACCCTCATCTTGCGAGGTTCACTCTACATCGTGTGACACCGACCCTTAATCTGTTGATGGTAGTCCATATACAGTAGGGCAGGTCTTCTTCTATTGGGATACCCTCACGTGGATGCATCCACAGCCCCGCTCCAAGTTCCTGTTTCCATAGATCCTCTCTCATTTTTTGTGAGTTTTCAATAGGGGAGGTGCTCTTAATGAAGCTATTTCTGGACTTCAGACGTGAAGCTGTTGGTTGGTGGTGATATAGAGGGTGCCTATGATCATGACCTCTCTGCATCTGCAACTGTCCTTGTCGAGTGTGGGGTGGAGCGATTCCTACAATTGGATATAGTTTGCCAGTCGATGTATTATTATTATTATATTATTCAATTAATTCATACCATCACGGTATATCCCACGATGTAGGGTAAGCAACGATGGTGTACGGTTGTGCATTACCTTATAAAAGAAAGCACGACACGTTTGTATACCCACATAATATATACTATAGTTTTTTGATAATTTCCTATTTTAATATAGTATGTGTTGTTAAAGCAACACAAAAAAGTAGTTTGGCTGCGTCAGCGACCAGGGGCGAAGGCTTTAGTTAAAAGAAATGTGTGAACATTGATAAGCCATAACATCTACATACATAATAATGATATGTCAGCTGTGCATTCAAAGTAGGTACATACCTATGTAATATTATGTATGTATGTAGGTATGTAGGTAATTGTATTGGTATTTTGATTATTGCGCAGTTTCACATTTAACACAATAAAGCGATAACAGTATGTACCTACCTATATATGTAGGTACTTATGTATAGTTTGATTTATAGTCACAATAATATAAAGTGTATAAGATAATAATGAAAATAACTTCACTTACATTCATACATACTTACTTAATTTAGATTTATATTAATCATTCCACTTATGTAGGTATTACATAGTACGTATCTATATTAAAGACTTTTTGTTATAGTAAGTACATTATTTATAATAACCTTAGATCATTAAATTTTATCCTTACTCCTTGCAATAAACATAACAAAAATGACACTATACATGTGTATATGGTGACATGTGTAAACATTTTTTTAATAAAAGGTTGATAATCCCTGAATGCATTTTCTTATTAAAAGGTTGATAATCCCTAAATGCATTTTTTTATTAAAAGGTTGATATCCCTTAATGCATTTTTCTCACGAAAAGGTTGATAATCCATGAATGCATTTTTATTATTAAAGGGTTATAATCCCTGAATGCATTTTTCTTATTAAAAGCTTGATAATCCCAGATTGCGTTTTTTTATTAAAAGGTTGATAATCCCTGAATGCTTTTTTATTGATCCCATTTATTTTGTATACCTACATTTTTAAATCAAAATATTTTTTTCCAAAGAGCATTTTGAATGTCTTGACAACTACAATCGAAGAGAGAAAAAAGGAAATCAACCCTTAGTTTCACTTTTGGTATTAGTACCTAATTAATTACTATTTTTATATATACAAAAAAATATAAATGGACTCTACACATTTGATTTCAATGCGAAGATGATTGTAATTTGGGTTGTACAGAAGACAAAACATTTCATAGCCGAACATAAAAACCATACTGTTTAAATTTATGATATACATAATACATACATACGTCTTTACATAATACCTGTTCAAAATTTGTTCAAAAAGTATCATTAGGAACATTCCAATGACCTCTATTCTATAACTTTTTAAAATCCCAAAATGAAAGGTTAATTTATGCTATAAAATATATAAATAAACATCTACATAATAGGTATATAAAAAAATCACAGGCAAAAAAAAATTCACATAGTTTATCAATTAGGTTCACCACCCATTCTAAATGTAGAATCTTTTTAGGTGGACTGGTGTGTGGAGAAAAAAGCATGTGTGGCGCTTAATTTTATAAATGAATGCACAACCGCACACATGTCGCTGGTTAACCCCACATTATGAGATTTACCGTGGTGGTTTGAATGAATATATATTTATTAAATATATACTCACATCCAGGCTATCATAAAATATAACTATATTAAGACCATGATGATGATGTACACAAATATACACAATTATTACCCTCTAATGTATGCAATGAAATTAAAAATGCACTCAAATACATGAAAAATAATAATGGTCCAGGTGAAGATCAAGTGACAAGCGACATGATAAAGTTGGGTGGGGAAGAAATCATTGAAGCAATAAAAATACTCCTAAGCAAGTGCGTAGAACTGGAGGTCATACCTGAAAAGTGGCAAAATTCTGAAGTTATACTATTGTATAAAAAAGGGGATCCTGAGAACTCCTGAGGGAATTATCGACCAATAAGTCTGTTATCCCATACTTATAAACTTCTCACTAAAATTGTCACAAATCGTTTAACACCTAAACTGGATTTCTACCAACCAATTGAACAAGCTGGCTTTAGAAAATATTTTGGAACTACAGACCATATCCAAACTCTGCGCCTACTAATTGAGAAAACTACTGAATATAATATAACAATTCATCTTGCATTCATCGACTATTAAAAAGCATTTGACTCTGTAGAACAATGTGAAATAATAAACGCATTAAATGATGCGAGAATTGACTCCAGATATTCAAGGCTTATCAAATTTATATATGAACACGCCACCATGGATGTAAGAATCGATGAAAACACAAAAACAGAAAAAATCAATATAAAAAGAGGTGTCAGACAAGGAGATACCATATCACCTAAACTATTTACTTTGGTTTTGGAGGGCATATTTAAAACTTTGAACTGGGAAGACAAGGGAATAAAAATAAATGGAACAAACTTAAACCACCTCCGTTTTGCATATGACATAGTGCTTATAAGTGATGATCTGGAAGAACTCCATATTATGATAAAAGAACTCCACGATGCTTCCCTAATGGTCGGCCTGGAAATTAATATTAACAAAACAAAAATCATGAGTCCATCTAACAGCACTATCACAATTGATAATAAAATAATTGAAGCTGTTGAAGAATATATATACCTTGGACACAAGATAAAATTAGGAAAGGATAACCAGACAGCAGAAATACCCAGAAGGATCGGACTAGGTTGGGCAGCCTTTGGGAAACTTAAACATGTCCTAAAAAACAGAGATATTCCCACATGTCTGAAAAGAAAAGTGTTTGAAACATGTATCCTGCCTGTGCTTATGTATGGTCTGGAAACTATCACGCTAACTGCGAGGACCATACAGAAGCTAAAATGCACCCAGAGATCCATGGAAAGGCAAATGATAGGCGTAAGTCTAAGAGACAAAATTAGAAATGAAGACGCCAGACAAAAGTTGTTGATGTCATGGATCGAGTTGCAAAACTTAAATGGCAATAGGCAGGTCATGTTACCAGACAGGGTACGGACAGATGGGCACCCAGAATTCTAAATTGGAGACCATGGGATATGAAAAGGGGAATAGGCCGGCCCCAGAAAAGGTGGACCGATGATATTGTCCCTGTCGCTGGAAGCGGATGGGTTCGAAAAGCCCAGAAAAAAGACGAGTGGAAGATTTTAGAAGAGGCCTACATCCAGCAGTGGAGAGATGGCTGAGAAAGAAGAAGAAGAAGAATGTATGCAATATGAACAAATATTGTATATCAACATATCTGCTATTTTATACAATATTATTTCGCAAAAAAAAAGAAAGTTTTTGAGTTTTTTTTTTCATAGCAATAAAATTAATTAAAAAATATAAAATCAATAGGTTTTCATTTTCTCGTTCGTTTAAAGTAAAGCTCGTCGTTCAAAGTACAATCAGCAAGACTATGGAATAGTCTAAGTCCGGATATTGCGTCGTCTAACTCATTTTATATTTTCAAGAAAAAATAAAGGAATATTTATCCCTGAACACGTGATCCCGATTTCCTCTCCTTGTCCTTACCCTATCCTTTTTCTGCTATGATGTTATATTTAATATTTATCTTAGTGTAATGTATATTTTCTTTGTTTTTTCGCTTTCTTACTATTTGTAATCTACTTTGTACAAAAAGATAAATAAAAAAATATGTTTACATTTGTAAAATCTTTAAACTCACATATTTTTTTACAGAAACATGTGAAGTCAGAATCAACGCAGAAAAGAATCAGTGAGTTACGTGAATCGAAAAAAAAAAACATGTCCGTCGATTGACACCTGTGTGCGGGAAGACATAAAAAGTGCTGTATTAATTACACCCCTTTGGACCGAGTCCGGTCGACAGGGAAGAGTGAGACGGGATACTACATTGTAGCGCATCTAGACTATAGCACAAGTGCGACAAGGATGACGAACCTCAGCCGAATTAGGGTTGTGGTCCTGGGTGGGCGAAGAGTTGGCAAATCAGGTAAGTCAATTTTTTTTGTTTTTTTTAGTCTGTTCTCACCGCTATCCCCTCGTAATAACACTTATTGTGTTACACAGTCGTGTTTTGTGTATCATTTTAATATAGTTTAAACATTTCAAGTTGTTAAACGTTATTATGTTTTTTTATACATATAATATACCATAATGTCGTGTCTCTGATGGGATAGGCAGATAAAACTGAAAACCACAAATTTTATGACGACACCATATTTTATTGATCTTTATGCCACTTCACCTCATGCAAGTATTCACATGCTGTTAAAATAATAATATAATTCATATTTTATCGATTCTTATGCCACTTCACCTCATGCAGGTATTCTCAGGCTGTTAAGATAATAATATAATTTATATTTTATTGATCCTTATGCCACTTCACCTCATGCAGGTATTTTCAGGCTGTTAATATAATAATATAATTCATATTTTATTGATATTTATGTCACTTCATCTCATGCAGGTAGGTTCTCAGTACTTAACAAATAAAATAGAATATAGTATTATTCCACAGATTCGATTTAGTATGACCGAACGTTTCCGCCGAGGTGCCTCGGCGTAATAAACATTATAAATATTTAAGGAGTGTTGGATTAGTCTTGTCAAATTTAGTTCTTGCCGACCGCTTTGGCACAGTCGGTAAGCCGTTTGGTTTCTGTGTGGGCGTCCTGGGTTCGATTCCCAGCAGAGGATAAATTTATTTAAATTCATTTATCACGCTATATTGCTTCTCTGGGCTTAAAACACTGGTTAGTTGGAAGAAATTGCCATACGGCAATAAACTCGCCATTTGCGCAGCAGGGTGCAAGGAAGTGTTCATTATTTTTATTAAATTTAGTTTCATTAAGACCTCGATACTGCCGAGTCAGCTCGGCGAAAACGTTCGGTTATAATAAAGATTATTTTTGGAATAGGACTGTGTTCTATTTTATTTTTTAATTTTTCAAAAATATATGTATGTACCTATGTCTGTGGTATGGATGCTTTAATAGATTTTTAACAACCGCGCGCACGACCATACTGTAAACTCACCAAAACAATTGAACCAGGTAATTTTGCAGACTTTTTGAATGATTTTTTTCTTTGAGCTTTTGCCGCGTGTGCGTGTCATCAATCATTACAATCATCATCATCATCTTGCTGAGTCATTCTTTAAGAGTTGAGTTAAGAGATCGCGAAGGTTAAGAAAAGAAATAATAATGTTAATAATACTTACATATTTTTGAATGTAGACCGTTGGCACAATTGCGAAACATTCGGCAAAACTGAACCAATTTACTGCGAGTCCTTTTTATAATGAAAGTGTATAATTATCTTCACTGTGAAATTTCACGGGGTTGGTTCTCAGTCGCAAAATGTGAAACGGACCGCCTATTGTTCTCAACCTTTTCGCGCTGAGCGACCACATCCGGACCGATGTAAGATAAGTTTTAATGATTTTGTTTATAAGTTTGTTTAAAGGACCTTTTTTTGGTTATCGCTTAGTGGCTTAGCCGATTTTTTTTTTCGACTTCCTCAATATAATTACCAAAGGGGCAAGTCTGGTTCGACCGGCGAAATCAAAAACCTAGTGATTACCCATATCATGGATATAATTATCGTATGGAGTTCTATGAAATCTAAAGATATTGTAGAACTCCATATAATAATTATATTCATGATATGGGTAATCACGAGGGTTTTGATTTCGCCGATTGAACCAGACTTGCCCCCCGTATCGGTCCATATCTATTCGATTGTCGACCGCCGTCGCATAGTGTTAAGTCGTCTGATTTATATGATGGCGTTCTGGGTTCCGTTTATGCGGCCAAAGTATACGGTTTTACGTCTCTTGACGTCTATTTCATCTATAAATACATTTTTTTTAAATAAAATTTTATTAATTTATTTAGAAAACAAGCAGGACACAATGTTAAAGGTAAATAATAAAATATGATAATATAAAAAGTATGATTAGTTCATTGTATCCCCATAAAGTGATTTCACATTAGAGTAAATAGGTACCGAAAGTGAATTTTATATAAAAGTGGCAAATAAGATTATTAAGAGTATGTTGAGGCTTTCTCAATGATTGATTTTCTATTCCTAATTTTCCCATTCAATTCCTATTCATAATCCTGTCCCAAACATCCTAGCTTGTATGCATCTATTTATTTGCTTAATTAATAATGATTGTTTTTTTTTGTTTTTATCCTTAGTTGGTTTTACTCTTTTGTCATTTTGTACACATATTTGGAACTTTTTTTATTTTTGTATACAAAAAGGTAATAAAAAGATAGCTATATATCTTTTTGTAAAACCGTATTTTAGTAATTGGTGTTACAATCTTGGTTTTTAGTTGTTCATTCATTTTGAGATGTTATGTTTAGTCCTAAAAAACAGAGATATTCCCACATGTCTGAAAAGAAAAGGGTTTGAAACATGTATCCTGCCTGTGCTTACGTATGGTCTGGAAACTATCACGCTAACTGCGAGGACCATACAGAAGCTAAAATGCACTCAGAGATCTATGGAAAGGCAAATGATAGGCGTAAGTCTAAGAGACAAAATTAGAAATGAAGAAATCAGACGCCAGACAAAAGTTGTTGATGTCATGTATCGAGTTGCAAAACTTAAATGGCAATGGGCAGGTCATGTTGCCAGACAGTGTACGGACAGATGGGCACCCAGAATTCTAAATTGGAGACCATGGGATATGAAAAGGGGAATAGGCCGGCCCCAGAAAAGGTGGGCCGATGATATTGTCCCTGTCGCTGGAAGCGGATGGGTTCGAAAAGCCCAGAAAAAAGACGAGTGGAAGATTTTAGAAGAGGCCTACATCCAGCAGTGGAGAGATGGCTGAGAAAGAAGAAGAAGAAGAAGATGTTTATTTAAAAAAAAAACTGTATGTAACCTTGAATAAATAAATAAAATTCTATATTTATTTTATGCTATGGGTTAAAAATCTTCTCTATATGTAGCATATGTTATGTCAGTATTATATTGTATGTATGCTAGATAGATTATGGATTAATGCGTACCTACTATTTATCTGCATGTGATTATATTGTATGTATGCGAGATAGATTATGGATTAATGCGTACCTACTATTTATCTGCATGTGATTATATTGTATGTATGCGAGATAGATTATGGATTAATGCGTACCTACTATTTATCTGCATGTGATTATATTGTATGTATGCGAGATAGATTATGGATTAATGCGTACCTACTATTTATCTGCATGTGATTATATTGCATGTATGCGAGATAGATTATGGATTAATGCGTACCTACTATTTATCTGCATGTGATTATATTGTATGTATGCGAGATAGATTATGGATTAATGCGTACCTACTATTTATCTGCATGTGATTATATTGTATGTATGCGAGATAGATTATGGATTAATGCGTACCTACTATTTATCTGCATGTGATTATATTCCCACTTTTTCTTCATTGGGATATTAAATTTATAAAAAAGTGAGTCAAAAAGTGAATTATGTGAATCTATTCCATTTTAACAAAACTTTATTTGAGAACTAGTGTAAATATTATTATGATAACAATAATTTCACATTGATACCTGTTGAGGAATCTAGAACGTGTCACAGAGTGCCACAATACAATATAATATAATATATATATAATATATTATGGAGTGTCTGATTCAATATGGTTGAATTTATTTATATATATGGAGTGACAATTCACTGTAATTCATTAAATATGCGATTAACTTTCGTTATAAATATTTATACTCGCACTTTTAATTTTGTTTACACTGACAGCGTTTACTATGTAGAATTCCATTTTTAAAATAAATTAAACACTTGTTTTTCTTTCTACATTTATTTTTACTCTCCAGAACGACCGTTTCGCCTGGTGAAGGCCTTTTCAACTGGTGAAGTACATGGTGTGGTTTTTTCTTATATACTATTACATTAGATGGAATTTATACAAAGCAAAAAAGGTGGGTGGTTGTTACAGTTTAAGAATTATATCCATTTCTAATCTCTTATTCTTACCTGAGAATTTTTACCTAATTACAGCTGTGGGGAATTGTCATCTTTGGGATATACCCACATTTATTGCCTAGGTATCTACTTACTAAATATGAGAATTGAGAAATTTATACTCGCCACTGCTACGTAATTGTAGGTATAGAATATTAAGTCCTTTCTTTTGATTCTCAAGTAATATTATGTTTAATTGAGTTTGGTTCCCCCTTCTAAGGGTTACGAATGTCAGATGGCAGTCGCTTCAATGTAATAACCAGACTCGCCAATTCCAGGATCATGGTCAAAGCGTACCCCGATAGAAACGGGACAAAAGCGCTAAGGGGAAAGAAAGACACCACATAGTAAAGACTATACAGAACTAACATAAGCTTCGACTTTAGGCCAGAGGATTGGTACATCAAATCATAAAATCTTACACCATAATGATGTATACGTAGGTGGGTCATTTTCAAATTTTGTACAGCTAATCTTGTTCCTCTAGAAATAAAAATCCTTTATAATTTATTACGTCAAAACCTTATTTTTAATCACATAAATACAAAATGCATCGCAGTAGTGAACATTTAATATAAACAATAATAATATTGAATCTGTTTTGCCACTTTTTTAAAAGTAGCAATGTGGTTATTCCTCGTAACAGAGTTGTTTTTCCTACAAACTCAATAAAGTTAGCAAAAATATAAATAGATTTTGAATATGTTTTTTAAACACGTAATTCATAAATCTGTAGTGTCTACCCTCTAACTTTTATTGATTTATAAGAGAATATCAAGTTATATTATTCTGAATATACTGCACCGGTGTCTGGGACACGTTGAGTTTATAGGAGAAACAACTCTGTTACGAGGAAGTACCACATTCTTATTTTAAAAAAAGTGGAAAAATAGATTCAAGATTATTATTAATTTTTACTACTGCGATGTATGCTAAAAGATGAGGTTTTGACATAACTAATTATAAAGGTTTTTTTTCACGAGGGACAAGATTAGCTGAACTTAATTTGCAAACGATCTTTCTACGGATATCAAATGGTTCGAAATCACACTCCGAACAATTAATAATTATGATTCAATTGAAAAATTTTACAACTTGTTTTAATATAGGTATCTACCTACATTGAATTATTTTTTGACGAATAATTCGATGAAACTCCATGATATAAGCAGATATAAGATATCCCAAATAAACAAACAGTTCAACTTCTATTACTTATATATTATACCGGTATCGATCTGTCAATATCATACGTTTGGTTTCATTTATTTATTTATAACAATCGTCGTCTTCTTCCTCTCTTTTTAGTCTTGTTGGCCTGTTAAAGTCCTGCGTCAGTTTCCATTCTGTCACGATCTGACCTTCCATCTTTTAGAGGACGTCCTGGAAATCTGCTTTCCCGATGAACATTTACCCTGATCACTGACGGATCATTCTTGACACGTGGTTGTTCCAGAACCTTCTTCTCCGTCGACCCTATCTTACGATATCCTCAACTTCGCGCAGGCTTCGGATCTCTGTGTTTTGTATTCTATCATGATTATCAGAGGTTTGCTAGCCATGTTTTTAAGTAAAATAAAACATATAGCCACGCTATTTCCCTAATATTTGGGGTAAGCAGAATGAACCGAGCGTCAAAATCCTCTATATATATTGAAATACATGTCTCCTATAATTCTGACTTCGTTTGTTCCCATGTTTCAAAATCTCATTTATATAATCATGCCAACTCTTTCTCAACAAGCCCTTATATCTAGTTCCACTCTTCAGTCTTTTATACTTTCTTTGTCAGGCGTTCATTGTTCATTCTCTTTTAATCTCGCATTCTCGTCTGATATCCTCATTCCTTATCCTATCATAGATTGTTTTGTCACAAAATCGTCTCATAGACCTCATTTCCACAGCGTTAATTCTACTTTCATGCATCTTCAGTCATGTCCACGTATCACTTGCATAGAATATGTGTTTATTTATTTTTTGTTACCGTTAGCTGTGAAAAATGTCTGCATCATATGTGTCCATTTGAAGTGTAATTTGTTTTCCATTTGAAGTCTAATTTGTTTTAAAAAATAAAAATCGATTGGTAGAAACAATTCCACAGAAGTGTCTTTTAAGTCTCATTTGGATATTGATGAATCTGAAATAAGATAAAACAATCAGTATAAATACGACAAAACAGAGTTTTAATACTTCCGCGAAATACATAAAAATAACATTGAGTTTATGAAATACATGATGTCATGGAAAAAATAAAATAAACATATTTTATACCAATGTAATATGAATTAAAATATGTAAGTAAATAAGAAATGAATTATTGAAGTCGGTCGTACTATATATGAATGTATAACGTAGTTACAGTACAATGAGATGTGAGAATTCCACTTCATATATAGGAACATGATATATTATAAATCCATCGCATAAAACGTATATAACTAGCTGGCTACTTGTTGAGATGGCTGACGTCTTAGAAAGAGCTGGCGCCAAATACCTGACTGTTTCACATTTCCTTGTTCGTACTCAGTCAGTTCTTACATACTTGGTACATATTGGTGTATATGTGTGTCTGTGATGTATACCACAGCCGATGCAAATTGGCAGTCGTTGGATGTCGCTACCAATTACAGCAGTGAATGTAGTCACAGGAATAACACTTTTTACTCTTCGCCGTTTTTAACGTGTATCGTATGGTCTATGGAACAGAAGTCACCAGAGTGATGGTTAGAGATGCGACAATTACAGTATTTTCCTGCAAACGTCATCATAAGACCAAGAACAAAGGTGTAAGACTAATAGTCAATATCACAGAGGTTAGGCACATCAACTCTCAAGTCTGTAGTAGATTGCACAATGATATATAAAAATAATAGATACGTTTCTTGGGGGGGGGGGGGGGCACTGCTGCTAACGTAGGTACTTATTTTTCAATTTGATATACCATCATTATTTCTTATAAAATCGTTTCGAAAAAAATAATTTAGATAGTTTGGGTATTAATAAAGAAAAATATATCTTTACTTTTTGATAATGTTCTGTATAAATTCTTGTAGAAAAATAATGGCATACCCCGATTTTCAACGTTTATCTTATATTTTTAGTAAAGTATAAGGCTATTAATTAAAGAAGACAAAAATATCTAGAAAAATATGATATGACGTTGCATTAATGCAACGTCATTAGTAAATAAACCTAAAAAACATTTATTTTCCATTCAGCGCCATTGCGAAATAAAAGTTCTTTTGGTTTATTAACTTAACCTGATGCATTAATGCAACGTTACATCGTATTTATCCAGATATTTTGATCTTCTTTAATTTATAAAAAAATATAATGCTCTATATCTTATAGTTTTTTAGAAATTTAAGATCAATGTCAAAAATCGGGGTATGCTTATTATTTTCCTACAGGAATATATGTATACAGAACATAATTAAAAAGTTAAGGTATATTTTACTTTATAAATATCCAAAATAACTAGGTTATTTTTTTCAAAATGATTCGTTTTGTAGTAATGATGCAAATTCAAATTAAAAAAAATAGGTTCGTTGACAGCAGTCACCCTCTTAATATTAACCACCATATCTGTATGAAAATATTTATGAAATCTTGTCCATTTCTTCCCATTATGTGGGGATTGGTCCTCTCGTACCTAATCGTTCGCCAAGTCTCTCTCCCATGTGCGTCTCCTTCGCGTAAGTCTGCCTCCCGCAACTGTCTTCTGAAGGTGTAGTGCCACGCTGTCAGCAGTCTGCCTGGTCTTCTGGCCTGGGTATCTATTCTCCAATATCGCACAGTAAATGTCGTATTCGACTATGTCGCTTAATAAATGTCGTATGGTAGGCTTTTAGCCTATTCTTGAAATCATTCGTCATTAAAATCGTTCGACATTGAAATGTCACAAGAAAGAATAGGCAACATAGCATTTGGGATGCGTTTGAAATATTTTTGGAGCATTTATTGCATATTTTTGCTGTTTTTTTTTCTATGGTTGTCAACACACAGCCATTTTCGATGCAATTATATGATAGATTTCTAAGCACTTAACGTATTGTTCATTATGACCCTTTCTGAATTCTCGAACAATTAGTCATTAATATTATAAAAAAAATATCAGAAAACAACTACAAAATTTAAATTTACTTTGGTAACTTGTCAAATAATTAGTCTCTTACTTTTACATGTAAGAGACAAATTATTTGCAAATAAAGAACACATACAAACAAGACAAATATAAAGAAATATTGTGTAGGTACCTATATTGAAATATTCAATAGAAAACAAATACAAAACATATTAATGTAGAAATATGTGATAAGTAAAAAAGAACATTAAACAAAACTTGTTTATGGAATTCGTTACAAAATAGGAACATTTACAAAACTTATAAATGGAGATATATTAACAAAGTGAAATAATCCAATGTTTTAAAATTTTTTCGTCATCCATGTATTTTTATATGTACTGTTAAATAGATAAAATAACTTATTCGTCGAATTGCCATTGTGACTACAAAAGACAACATAACGAAAATACTTGTTGATACAGACGCTTGCCGTATGTAAATGCAATATGGCGACCATTTTTGACAGATACAATCATGCGACATTGAATGTCGAGTGGTCCTATGCCACTCGTCAAAATCTCGAATGATTTTCATTCGACTATGTCGCATGCGAGACTCAAGAATAGCATATTCTATAAATCGTGCGAAAGTAATAATAATATGTCGTATACGACATCGATAGTGCGAGATTGGAGAATAGGGTCCCTGAACTTCGTATCGTTCTACGTATCACATTGGCCTTATGACGTGTCCTTACCATCTCAATCTACTTACGAGGAACTTATCGGTGAGCGGGACCACGCCAAGGATTCCTCAGACATGGAAATTCAACATTCTGTTTATCATAGTAAATATGAACATAACTGAAAATATTTATTTAAGTGACCCAAATATTTTAAATAATGAGTATATATGTTGAAGAAGTAAAGAAGTTTCATTATAACTGTCCAAAAAGGTGACGAATTATCTCTGGAAGGTAGATATTATGTAGGTAGGTAAGTACTCGAAGAGCCATGAGGAAAAATAGCAAAAATATTTATCCCGTGACTCAGAAACACTTCTCATAAAATGAATTCTGGATAAATTTTGTATGGGAGAACAAAGGAATCAAGGTTAATCAATTTCTTTACATTCATTCATTCATACAATCACGGCATATCTCACAGTGTGGGGTAACCATCGATGGGTGTACGGGTGTGCAATACCCACAGAATAATAAAACTATAGAATACTCATTCCCATACAATAAATACCTCGCTGAAAAAGTGAAGCCGTTTTATTGGCCGGCTCGTGTCAATATATGTATGACTCTGCTGGTAGACATTGTTCGTATAGTACTACTCGTTATGACTGCGTAAATAATTTTGCAAGCAGTTAAAAAATTCCCTATTTGGAGAACGAATCACGCAGACGGCCAAATGATTACTGAATGCTCGTATCAAAATGTTGACCAAATTAGTCAACATAAAGCAGTCGCGTTTACTGCAGGCTAAAGAGTATTCTATACTCTTAATATTCTATGGCAAAACCTTATAAAATGAAGAACGGCACATGCGTGTCTCCCCAGTCGCCAGTCTCGTCTCATATAACTGCATTCGGATTGGCCAGTTAATGGTGAACCTCATTGGTAAGATATTATTGTTGCCTGTTGTATTTTCGATTACCCGGCTCTTATGGGGCACTCGAAAACGATGATAACAGAAAAGAGTAGCACAGTTGTTAAGCCGTTTGGTTTCTGTGCGGGCGTCCTGGGTTCGATTCCCAGCAGAGGAGAAATTTATTTAAATTCATTTCTCACGCTAATATTGCTTTTCTGGGCTGGAAACACTGGTTAGTTGGAAGAAATTGCCATACGGAAATAAACTCGCCACTTGCGCAGAGTGCAAGGAAGTGTTCATTATTATTATTATTATTAAAGTGGAAGCACTATTCTACGCCGCCGGTGCGGCGCCTCGTAGCAAAATTTTATGTACCTATTTAATTGTTCAATAAAATTTTATTCATCCTTTGAAGAGAAAGTTGGTACCTACTTGATGAAATTCCATTTTTTTAATTAATGTAAAAATATATATTTTTTAATAATTAATAAATTTTATTTGACAATGACTGATTTTGTGCAATGGTCATTGACGGTTATATTAACCTTTAATACAAAGTTATTACAAATTAATTTAATTATAAAGATTAATTTTTAATTTTTCCCCATTTAAATTACCTATTGTTCTAGTGTCCTATTCCTATACAATGAAACTAAAAATAGAAAATTACAGATTTATCAAAATATGGGAATGAGACCAATTTTAAAATGCAATAGATATACAAAAATAAACCTAATGCTAATAAATAAACTAAAATTAATGACAGTAAAGTAATACATTATAAACAACACATAAACTTTGAATTACAAACTAAAAAATAATATGCAGAAAAATATATTATTAAATGTCAATGTTCACACTTACCCTTCGAGAGGATGTCAGGATTCTAGACTTCCAAAAACGAGATTAACATGTACACAAAATATTTAAAACCATATAGGTCTCATAATGTATAATATTTTACCACCAAACATTAAAGAAACCACAAATCTTGAGAAGAACCTGGTCAGTTTCGTTTTTTGCGCAACAAAAATAATTGACACATTTATTACAGAAACGAGAAATAGAAATAAGAAATTGTATATAGGATGCAGAAGGAATATAAATCAGATATTTCTTGAAAGTTAAACCTCTCGCAAATCATACGAAAACCTTTTTTGCACTACTAATTCATCGGTGAAACGAGGAATAGAAACAGGAAATTGAAGGATGTATAAGAATTATTTATCAGAAATTACCCGTTGAGCTCATGTGGATTGCTGCTATTTTTAGTTGGTTGTATTTGCAAAAACGGCAGAGAAGGTAAGTTTAAATGTATGGTATATCACAGGATTGCAGTAAAAAACAGTGGGTAATTGCGAGTGCGCCTTGGAATGTACATAGTATGTTGCAGCAGCATACCTCTACGGTGAAACATATTGTCTGATCATTACACGCCAAAGAAATAACTCCTGCATCGTCATGTTCTCCCGTGAAATAATTACCAAACTAAAAAAATAAATGATTTAATCTAAAGCTGTAAATGTTTTTGCTGAACTCGTAGGCCAATCGTAAAGTCCATTGCAGCAGATCATGATGAGTATATTATAAACATGGGCACGTTGCAAAATTGCTGGCAAATTTTAAGCCACGCTATTATTATCCGATTCTTGTCCCGTCCTTTTCACACAATTCTCTATTATTTAAATAAAAAATAAATAATTGCTGATTCATATCATAAACGTTAATGGTGGGTCGGTAGCAGAAAACTCAGCGCGTTGGCTTAGTAATCCAGTAATGTCGATTTAGAACCCCATACTGCCTCGACCGAATTCGTTAATTTATGTTTAATGTACATATGAAAGTAAATAATGTTGTGTTGAACAAGGACATATTCATTTGAAAATTGCAAAATACTTACCTCAACGATTGGAGTTGGTATTTGGTAGAAAGATATTGGCATTAGGTAATAATCCCGCTATTGTGCATTATTACCTATATCATTGATTTTGGGATGGAAAATGAGTACCTACATTAATAAATATTTGTAATATTTAATTATTTTAGATCAAGAAATAACATTAGGTTATAGATCTACTACACAAGATATATCAGGATGATCCCGTAGTGTATGAACATTTTGTAATAACATTCAAAGGATTTCAATTAAATTAATATTATTGTTGCATAGATTTATATCAATTCGTTCAATTACAAATGAAATAGGTATATCATAATGTGTCAATTTTGATAACGAAAAAATCATTTTATCTGAGATCAATGTACTGAATAAAATCGCCGAAGACCCAACAAAGTGGAGGAAAGGATACGTCGCTTTGCTGCCAACCATTCACCAAGATAAAAAAGAAGAAAAAGAAACGTGGCTTTGTATTTGAAATCATAGTATTCTTGCTAATATTAAAGGTTTATTATTAGAACTTTGCTAAGTTTTTAGTTCAATATATATACAATACAACTAAGAAGAAGATGCATTAAGTTATTTTCATACATATAAGAATCGTGTTACTCAACGCATCTTATGAGTCGATAGAGTCTCCAATGAAAGAGTTCTAAATATGGTTTATTTATTTGTTTATTTTATATACAAAACGAGTGGGTTAAGGCAACACTGAACTTTCCACATTAAGTTAGTGTAGGTACGCATTGTTTCTTCTTGAAAAGTTGACAATCATTAAATGTGCTTATTATTCAATACATGATGGAGAAAGAGAGTCACTGACCACTGTCAAGAGGCACAAAGCCGCACATTTTGGTCATATATTTCGTGGTGATAAATATGCCCTTCTCCAACTTATAGTGGAGGAAGAGATAGAATGGGGCGTTAAAGAATGTCGTGGCTTAAAAATCTCAAGCAATGGTTTGGGATTCCGGATGCGGATCCACTAATTAGGTCGGCGCAAGATCAGGATGAGTTTGGTGTGATGGTCGCCAACCTCAATAAATTAGGAGCGGTACAAGAAGAAGAAGAATAATCTACTCAGCATATCATAGAGAGTTATAAAAATAAACCAAAATAGCGGTGAATTCTTCTTTTCGATGGCGCTGAAGTCCAAAACGATCCTTGACCTTCTTCAACGACTGTCTTCAATTGCTCATTTGCTCAGCTACCGTTCTCCTGTTTGAAAATTTCAAGAGCTGGGCTGCATTCCTGTTAATGTCGTCTTCCCATCTTAACTTTGTTTTCCCAATCTCTCTCCTAGTGCTTATCCAACTCTTGATTTGTTCAAGAAAATTTATTTCTCTTAACATATCAAGAAAGTATCAAGTCAAGACACGCGAGATTTGTATGTCACGTCTATATTGTTCACTTTGAAGTAAAAAAAAACACAAACTTAGAGGCTTCCCAGCATATATATTCTATATATATGGACTTTAAAATTTAGTGTGTCTGTGTATGTCCTCCTACACCCCCCCCCCTTATAACTTTTTACCCGCTCAATACACATAGCCCAAAATATCAGAATATTTAGAAATTTATAGGTCTCCAAAACTTTAATACTTGGAATTTTTGTTGAAATTTTGTTTTGTTGAGGTTTATCAACTTTTGAATTATCACTTTATTTTTCCATATATCTCAAAAACCATAAAATCTAGAACGCTGAAAATTAGTATAAATATAGACAAATACAAAATCTCATATTCATTTTTTCAAAAAAGTTCCAGTTTTTCAAACATTTTTCATTAAGAGAAACATTTTTTATGACAATTTATATGTTATAAGTAAGTAATTTAGTGACGACATCGTTTCATACAATTTGTAAGGCAGTAAACACTAAACAATATCTTACTCAATAGTTTGACAAAACTTAATTTCTAAACATACATACATACCATCAAGGTGTTTTCATATTCTGGGTAGGAAAAACTGACCTCCATACTATCCTATGCTGATATACATACCTACATGTTTGTATAGAAAACAAAATATCTTAAAATATTTGTTATTTTGTGTTTAAGTATTTATAGTTTGGTACGTATTCTTCAATTATACTTTCTATCGCCATCGACAGTTGGATCGCATGTGTTACATGCAACTAGTAATAATCAAAAATACAGGTTTTCCACTTAAGCAAAGTCTCAAGTATTTTCTTATATAACTTGACATACCTACCTCCCAATTAAGCACAAGTTTCCTTGGAGATTTTTTTAAATTTAAATTTTACACCCGTGCACCGTTTAAAACGAAAGCGCTTGTGATGTGGACAGCTGATAAAAAAGAACAATGTTTCTCTGAAACAATCAATTAGTTTTATACCTATAATATTTAAACAGTGTAAGTACCTAAAGTTATTGTATGCGCTGCAAATTCACGATGTTTAAATTATTGTTGCCTACCAAAATAATCCGAGATAACTATTCCTTAATCAGTGATGTACAGAGCCCATTTTTGGTCATGGATATAGTATTTACATGACCAAGAATGCTTTAGTCTGCAGTGGCCAAGTATAACGGTTCTTCCTTGTATTTATTTATATACCTCAGTTGTATAGATAGACATCTGACTCCTGCGCTGTTAGCCAATGGTTCACAGCTATGTATCTACGATCATTTAAGTCTAAATTTATGATATTTATTTTAAAATAATGTTCACCAGAGTTTTAAATCTCAAAGAATTTTTCTGTCCAACTAGTATTTACGTATTGCACGCAGACAAGTAAGAAACGAGTAAATTTTCGCTGGCGCTAGAAATCGAACTTTGGGCGCCGACAACGAACGAAACCAATTTACCACAATAACACAGCGGTGGTTCATAATTGAACATCCGACTTGAATTGATTAGGATTAATTAATGTGCGACTTTTATTAATATGAGCGACGTGTTTGATTATAATTAATTCAATTTTTTAAGTAGGTACCTATGTATGATTATTAATAATAGTGATTTCTTAATCACCAATCAGTTCTTTACCCTCAACTACTATAGAATAGTGTAGAGTCACTTCATAACTTTTAAACGTAATTTTGCGTTAATTTCTAAACGGGTATCATGTAGAGAATGTATTATGCATGCCTACTATAAGTTTAATGTGATGTGTTTGTGTATATGGCGTATAGTGTTTTGTGTCCATGCACATCCTCTCCATGTTCAAAAACTATGTATTTTTATTTTATTATATTTTATTTATTTACAGAACCAACACTTAACAATATATTTATTAATTGCTATAAACCTTTTTAAGGTAATTTTTAATATGTAGAATAAAATATTGAGATATTAAGTAATTGCTAAAAAAAAGGTTATTACAAGGAATAAGAGAAAGAAAAAAATAAGTTGGTTATAAAATATGGCATCAATATTGACTTTGAGACGATTAGTTTTTAATAGACAAATAAAATATTATTTTTCATCGAAATTTTTGGAACTTTGTAGAAGATCATTTTTTGTTTTATTCTCTTTAACCACATCTTCCAAAATTTTCAAAATGCTCTCACGCTCTGGAAAATTGAGCTATGATTTTTTTGTATTCAGAATGTGTATAATATTATAAGTTAATCAGCCATGTCTATTTTTGAAACTAATTTAGTGAAAAGGCTAGTATTGGTCATAACTACCAGATTCCATTTCATATCATTCTATTTATCATGTACAGTGATAATTATTTTTTTACTAAGTAGGTAGGTACTCTATAATAGGATGAAAAAAAATGTTTTATCAAATTCGTAGACCATTCCCGCAGATGCGATAAAAAAATTAAATGACCAAGACCGTAGTAAATTTGGTAAATTATTTGTCCATCACTATGGGTACTTAGGTAATTGAACAAATAATAATTTATTATACCAGTGATAAATTTATTACAACAGATAACAATTAAACATACAAGAAAATACTAATTTGTAAACATTTTATATTTCAACACTTCACATCACGAACTGCTATTTAACTCGGTGGTGTGATGTGACCAACTGCATACTCTCCGTATCAAATTGTTGGCAATCAATTTATTACATTCATTTATTTTATTTATTTATGGATAAAGAAATCACTTCCCACTAACCATATCAGCGTGAAGCGTTACATAATTTTTTTTTATTTTTTTTTGGGTTATACCACTTCTCCTCTAACCATAATTGAACCCATCACCCGTATAAGGGTATATATCATACATTTGGTCAAAAACAACTTTTTTAACAGAAAAAGGTTCTATATCACAGGACAACGTAAAATTATTTTATTAATCCCTTATAATGGCAACCCAAAACACTTTTTTTGTCTATGAAAGGTAGTGGTTAGGCATACAAATGTATTAACTTTTTTATCAAAAAAATGTGTTTTTCTCAATAAATTTTTATGCCATATACACCCTTATACGTGTGATGGGTTCAATTGTTGCGCGCGAACGTTGTAACTTTAGCTGATTTAAAATAATAAGTATATAACAATAAATAGGCTGATCAGAGCGATAAGGGAAAGACGGAGGGAATTGATACAAACATACATGTAAATACCATCTCACCATGTCCCTTACAAGGAAGCAGAGAGAATCGAGCGTCCTACTCCTCTATTTTTGCGCACATTCCTGCCCCCTAGACAACGTGTCATTTAGCTCAAAAAAAGAAACAAGAAGATATTAAACATCCAACAATAATTCTGAGAAATAATATTAAATAATATAACTACACGCTACACAAGCTGGTTCGAGGAGAGGATTGTCTTTACATTGCATCTTATTTTAAGACAAATAAACTCTAAAACATTTCTCTTTTTTATTACTTAGATTAAATTCAAAGAAGAAATCTTGATTTTGTTTTTTATTTGATTTGTGACTCAAGTCAAATAATATTGTTACTGAGTATATACGTTGAGAAGACCACAGAGCAAATTTTAATGTCAAACTGCTACATAACATAAATGACAACAACGGGTGTGCATATTATGGTAGAAATAATATTAGAATAATAACATATCAAAATTTACTGTATCAGTTTATACTTTTGTGTTTAAGATATTGGTAACTACGTAATATTGTAATTTACTGTGTTGTGATGTCTGGTGTCCGCTCTATGTAACTATGTATAACCAAAATGTCAAATATTTGGCTTGGTAAAATTGTAAACTGCTAGCCCTAGAACAGGGTTACCTAGTTGGGCAGCAGTAATCTTCATAATAGTCTTTGTGATAAAGGTGTGAAAAATAAATAAAATAAAATAAATGTATGGAAGTGACAGTTGTCACGTGACTGGCAACTGTCACTTCCATACATTGAGTTATCTTTTCTATTTTCTATTTTTGAGCTAAATGACACGTTGTCTAGGGGGGCTAGCTTCCATTACATCCATGCATCGTCTCATACATGGTCGTTGATTGTTCAAGCTTCTTATGTTACCTTCTTTCATCATTCAGATATCCGTGCAATCCCGTTCTGGGCGGGCACCTGCTATTCACTCCATGTCTTACACCCATGTATATTTTTGGTCAGCCGTTCATCTCTTTCTTTCAATATGCCCAAACAACCTCAGTATCATCCAAAGGGTATGTAACATTTACAATGTTTTTTAAGAATGTTGATATTTTTAGACATACTAAAATAAAATATAAAAATGCTATCTCTGAGATCCTTAGAGGTTTACGATAGCTGATTCCTGCTTTGTTCTTTCTGACTGCGAATGCCACAACCTTCTTTTACCCCTTTTTGTCCTTATTCATCTGAATTTTGAGTATCTACTAAATTGTTTTACACTGTGCAGCTTAAAAAGATAGTGTAGTATCCGCAAGCAAAATTGTTCTATGATTTATTGTTAAAATTGAATTTGTTGTAATATCTGTTTTGTATGACTGTATGTTTGTTAGGTTTAAATAAAATAAAAAAAATAAAAAAATACCTATTTATTACATTCTCAATATTTATCCATAATATCCTATAATTGTATCCTTCAGGATGCTCTGTAGGTAGATTGTTGAAAGGTGATCCTTTATCTGAAGTTTATTGAAAGTGCACTACTCCATACAATTCTCTCACACGGGACTATTTTGTTTATTTATTTTATTTTTATAATAATACATTTTTTTCCTTTCAATTAAAAACAAAATATTAGGTACATAATATTATTTTATTTTTTATTTTACCTGACTTCTCGGGCAACTTACAGGTACTATATAAAATATTAATTTAAAACGCACCCAATAACAAGTTGCCACATTCTAGAGACTTACGATATTAATCGTCTCACAATCCAGACTGACACAATTAAAAACTGTGTCTCCACCGGGAATCGTACCAGGGACCTTTGGATCAGCAGTCAGATACCTAAAACACAAATTAAAATTATATTATGTTAAAATAACATTTTTTTATCTTTATATACCAGATATTATACTATAGTCATAACTCCTCACTAGGTAAAAACCTGTTCGGAGTCAGTCTATATAATACGTCTTTTAGTTTGCATTTTTGATTGGTAGTTATGTGAATATATTTTTGGTGGTTAATATATATTTTTTAATAATCTCTGCCTGCTTGTCTTATCCAAATTTCGATGTTTCTTTTAAATGTTTTCAAGAAACTGTTTTATCTAAGGCTGGGTTGTTTCAATAAAAGTATCGGTTATAGTATAGTTAAAAAAATTATACATAATTTGATTTCATAAAATTGTTCAAAATTGAGTAGTTCGACAGCATAAGAATTCAATGAAACAACCAAAAATATTGCACAATTTTATGAAATCAAAGTATTTAAACTATACTTTTGCATTAATATTTGTTCCAGAAACACAACCGTGTTGTAGTAATGTTCCAGAAACACAACCGTGTTGAAGTAATGTTCAAGAAACACAGCCTAAGTCCATAATTTGACTCCAAAATATAGAAAGTTTCTTTGTCCGAATGTTTCTCAAGTCTAAATATTAAGATTTTATCCTGTTTTGTCTGTCTAGTTTGTCTATGTTTTTATATATGTGTGTACAAGCTATAACTCAATGGTACAAGCGTGCTTTGCATATAAAACTATGATAAATACTGTCGATTCATTAAGAGAAATAAATTCTCCTGAATAAATCGACAATTGGAATATTATGTATACAAGACAGTAAAGTTACAAGTTGGCGAGATGATAAACAAAAAAAAACACACAATATTATATTTTTAAACAAAACAATTGTCGTTAAATTTTAAGCATTACTTTACACTTAAACCCAAATAAATCTTGGTTATTTCCAGATGCACGGGACGGTGCACGTTGGTAATTACGTGACATACGCAAAGAATTGGTACAAGGGTCTCACTGTACCTATCTACTTGCAGATAAGCATATAATATACCAACATGTGTACGTAGGGTTATATAATATACATACCAATGCATGCGATTTGAGCGTAGAATCGAACCAATTAGCGAAAAAATCACAACCAAAAAAATGCCAATGTTTTTTTTTTGCAAAAGGTCAATGCACTAAAAACATTCCTTTTATATACACATTTTTATTCAACTTCACCTGTCTTTCTGTACTGGAATTTTGCAATTGACTATTAACTAACTTCCTGACCAGTTAGAGTTCTGAAACTTACAGAATTTGTGTATTTACGGAGACAATCTGTGTAAACAGCTTGATTCAGTTTTGTATCTCGTACAAAACTTAGTGTAATTGTTTGGGTTACAACTATTTATATCGTTTCACAATAGATTATGTATGTTCTGTATTTTGATTTGTTTGCTGTATAAAACAACTGCGTTTGACATTTTGTTTTATACATTGGCAGTATGAATGTAAACAATCTACGGACTGACTTGAATATTTTTTTATTCTTCATTTCAACCTGAAATAACATTGAAAAGTGTGTCGTCAAAATTATTCAAACTATTGATCACTAAAATTATTATGCATTATCTACTCTCCATTCAGCTCAATTGTTTAACACTAGTTGCATGTAACACGTGAGATCCAACTGTCGATAGCAATAGTATGTATAGTTGAAGAATACAAATCAAACTATAAACCCATAAATCCAAATTATTGAAAATTTTAACACATGTTGGGATGTATGTCAAGATAGGACAGCATGGAGGTCAGTCCTCTTTTCCTTCCCGGAATATGAAAACAGCATGATGGTTCTGTATGTATGTTTGGATATTAAGATCCTATCAAACTATTAAGTCTTCTTACATATTGTGTATAGGCGACTGCCATATAAATTGTATGAAGCGATGTCGTCACTAAATTCAATTTTTATAAAAATTGTTAAAAAAAAATTGAGATGTACAAATACAATGTTAATATTTTTATATAGAAAATTAAATAATCTAGTTGGGGTGTTTCGGCTTTTTTCGATATTTTTAAAAAGTTTGGAAATATAAGCAGTTAAACTCATAAATTTATCATAAAAAAAATATTTATCTTAATAAAAAAAGGTTGAGAAACCCTGGAATTTTTGAAAAAATTAATTTGAGATTTTGTATTTGTCTATATTTATACCAATTTTCAGCGTTCTAGCTTTTATGGTTTCTGAGATATATGGAAAAATAAACCAAAATTTCAAAAGTTGATAACCCCTGACTGAAAAAAAATTCACAATTCTGAGTATAAAAAATTGAGCGGATCAAAAGTTATAAGGGGGACACACACACACACACCCACACATACCACACACACACACACACACACCACACACACACACACACACACACACACACACACACACACACACACAGACACACACACAAAACTCACATAAAATGTTCTACTCCGAATTCTGAGTAAATCCATGTATGGGAACATATATGCTGCGAGGCCTCTAGTTCGTGTTATTAGCATGCAAAAAGTCCACTACACCATACAAAATTTTCCTTCGTACACGCATCTTGGCTTAATAATGTCGATTCATTAAGAGAATTGAATTCTCATGAACGAATCGACAGTTGAATAAATTTGAATGTATGTATCTATGTATGTATGTGTTGAATGCGCTCCTAAACCGTTCATCCGATTGCAATGAAACTTTGGTGAATTGTCGAGAGTATGCCCGGGATAGTTTTTAGATTAAAAAAAATTTCTTCTTCTTCTTGTTCATCGGGTATTAGGTAATCGGGCACTGTTGGTAAGCCGTTCGGTTTCTGTGCGGGCGTCCTGGGTTCGATTCCCAGTAGAGGAGAAATATATTTAAATTCATTTCTCACGCAAATATTGCTTCTCTGGGCTGGAAACACTGGTTAGTTGGAAGAAATTGACATACGGCAATAAACTCGCCACTTGCGCATGGTGCAAGGAAGTGTTTATTATTATTATTATTATTAGGTCATTTTACCTATGATGGTAAAATGACCTAATACTCTGGAAGAAGAAACTCCAACTATCCTTCCATCTCTTCGCAGGTCTTCCAGGACAGTTTCTGGATTTAAACTTTTTTCTTCTTCTTCTTCATCGTGTATTTGATCATTTTACCAATGAAGGTGGAGTATCCTGGAAGAATAAGGTCCAACTGTCCTTTCATCTCTTCGCAGGTCTTCCAGGACGGTTTCTGGATTCAAACTTTTTTCTTCTTCTTCTTCTTTATCGTGTATTTGTTCATTTTACCTTAGAATCCTGGAAAAAGAAGGTCCAAGTGTCCTTTCATCTCTTCGCAGGTCTTCCCAGTATTGTTTCGGGAATTAAACTTTTTCTTAACCTACTGAAGGGACGGCAGATAATGAAGGGAAGGAAGTTAGTGAAGGGCCTTAAAGGAACGGGTGGTACTGAAGGGTCAGAAGCGACGGGTGGTACTGAAGGAACGGGAGGTACTGAAGGGACGGGTGGTACTGAAGGGACGGGAGGTACTGATGGGACGGGAGGTACTGAACGGCCTGAAGGGACGGGTGGTACTGAAGGGACGGGAGGTACTGAAGGGTCTGAAGCGACGGGTGGTAATGAATGACCGTTTTTAATTATACAGGCAATACGAAGTTTGCCGAGGATCACTAGTAATGACCTACTTAAAACCGAACTCTTTTTCTTATAAATCAAATCATCTTCAATATTCTTGGTGATTTTAAAAATAATAGGTTCCACCGAGATTTGAACTCGGATCGCTGGATTCAGAGTCCAGAGTGCTAACCGTTACACCATGGAACCTGTAATCGCTACTCTTAATAAAATGCATATTAAACGATATGATATATTTATATGTATCATCGAGAAATTATCAAATACACTTATAATGTATTGTAAAAGTGAATGGCAATATCTTCACCACGATAATATTATTTTATTGATAGGTACTTCGTTCATTCATTTGACTTTTTCGCGTCTTATGAAGCGTCTTTATGTCGGTTCCATGGTGTAATGGTTAGCACTCTGGACTTTGAATCCAGCGATCCGAGTTCAAATCTCGGTGGAACCTTGGAAGTTTTTTTTTATTTTATTTGTTTTTTAATATTATTTTATTATATTTTAATTTAATTTTTAAATATGAATATCATTTAACCTACTGTTTTTTAATGTAAACTTTAAACCTGGATTTTTTTTACATACCTACATGTTTCAAAAACATATTTACAATAATAAACTAATTTAAACTTTTTTTATTTATATACACAAGTCTAAAGTGAACTTATTTTCATAAGTCAATTTCTTCCAATCAATGCAAAACACCTTGAAGCCAAGCAAATCGGTGCGAATTTTTTAAGAACGAACTGTCTATATTATATTATCTTCCATAATAATCGCTAGTTTTATACATAAAAAGATTATATTAGGTATTTGTTCATATAATAATTGTAATTTTTTTTTATCTTTATTTTATATTGTATGTATATATTTAGGTACACAAATTATTTTTTTCTAATATAATGTATACCTACTCACACACAGGCATTGCATTTGTGGGAGTTTTGGTAAATTGAATTCAACTTTGTAATTATCTTTGAATTTTTTGTATTTTTTTTTGTTTTCTTTAATTATGTAACATGTGCCTAAATAAAAATAAATAAATAAAAATATTGAAAATTTGTGAAGAATATTTTCACATATGAATAAATATACTAAATTTAATTAAGATGTCGTCCGATATGACAAATAATTTGAAATTTAAGAATTGAATGGTTGATTTAATTGAACTTAAGAGTCAATAAAAACTATATTCTCACTTAAATAAACCTAACTGAAATATCGTTTTAGTTAAAAAAGGATATTATTTTTCATTGTTTAATTACCGACTGACAATATTCAAAAGATATGTAACCATCGTAGTGTCATAATTCATATAATTGTTTATTTTTTTCTCATTTTTTTCCTTTTTCGCAAAAAATCTTAATTGTTTTATAAATTTTGTGCTGTCTTGATTTGATCTGAGACTTGACTGAATAAAGATATGACTGACGGATCATATCATTCTATGCTCTGTCAGTTCAGTGTTCCCAAGTGTATTTCCCAAGTATTTCAGATTATTTGTGCAATTAACAAATAAAAATTATAAGACACCTACATACACAATATAAATAAATAAATAAAAAAATATGTATATGCATATCATGACGACTCCAATTCCATTTTTTAATATATGTACAATAGGTAAGTTTTTATTATTCAGACACTTTTTAAAAATGGAAATATACTAATATGTACACTGCTAGCCCTAGATGATTATTTAAATGATGTGATATATAAATAAACAAAATAAAAAAATAAAATCGATTTTGTTTCAAATCAGAATTCTTATTGCTATATTCGGGAACTATGACAGAGGAGATCGTCAGATTCACATACCTAATAAAAATTCTTTAATGGAATTGGATAGAGCCAATTAAGCGGTTTCCTTTGATAGTGGTTTCATTATTAAATGGAATAAATTGTCTTCTGCAGTGCGTGGAGTTTAGAGTTTTGGGGCCTTCAGTAAATTGCTTAAAACTTCTCTGTTCCGCAGAGAACAAATAAGCAAAAGCGCCCTTGGAACGGTATTTTACCATAAAACGGCGCTATATAAATATATTAATTATAATACAAGGTGTCTCAAAACTGTGCTCGGTATCCCCTCAAAACCACGAGGAAGAGGCAGTCCACCGCGGCCGGCGACATGGTGGACGAGTATCGAGAGGGAGCTGGCGGCACAAGGCGTCCCACAGGAGACGACCGAGAATAGCAGATCATGGCGACTGTTGATTAAGAGGCCCAACCCCGGGCCTTTTAGTGGAGGGCAGGAAATGATGATGATGATTAATACGAGGTGTCTCAAAAGAAAGTTTATATTTGAATTCAGAGCATTATGTGGAGATGTTAGACGACTTCTTGGTGCCTGAACTGCAAAACTTTCCTGGCTTTAACCAAAGAACATGGTTCCAGCAGGACGGAACAACGTCACCGACGTCCAATACATCTCTGCCACGATTTGAAAATTTCCCAGGCAAATTGATCTCCAGGAGAGGTGACATAAATTGACCTCCACGCAGTCCTGAATTAACCCCTATGGACTTTTACTATGGGGTTATCTTGAATCTAAAGTTTACTCCAATAAACCGTCGCATTTGAAAGAAAATATCCGTCACGAAATGGTAGCCATCACTGAGTCCACCTGCCGAGCCGTCATAAGTAATTTTACTGTTGGATTAAATGAGTGCTGCGAACGCGAGGGTCTACATTTGGACGATATTATTTTTAAGAAATAAATTCCCAAATTGTGTACTTTAATAATTAATAAACATTTTTTCGATACACGGCTTACTTTTTTTTAATCGATCTACTAAATATGAACTTTCTTTTGAGACAGCCTGTATTATTAACAAGAAAACAGGGACCTACCGATTTATGTATTTATTAAGTAAAAATAATATGTTTTTAGGCATTGTTTCAATAATATTATAACTGTTACGAATACTAACAAAGTCGTTAGTACCTATTTGAAATATAAAAACGCCTTTGCATGCATCGTGATAATAAAGTCATATTATTTAATTCAATTACGAGTATTAGAGGAAGATTAAAGCCGATGATTCGGTTAATAAATGAAAGTGGAAGTTGATGATAGTGTTAAAGATAAGGTATGGAAGTGAGCAATGGACACTGACTGAACATTGTAACAAATAATGGTGTTTATTTTATGTTTGTATAAAGAGAAGCTGCTGTTAGTTTGATATTATCTGAATAGTTTATTAGAATACCTTCTATTTAATCTATAAGTCTTAATTAAAATCGGATGAGTAAACATTATAAATTTACACACGACACAAAAACCTTGACAATACACCAATTTCACACATTATTTTATTAGAATTGAACTCTGATCAGTCCTAAAGAGGCAATATTTTTTTAGAAATGTTTAACATTAAGCCTAAAAGCAATCAGTGAGTTTCCCGTGAAAATAGATCAAGTACCTACATATTACATTCCTTATTAGTACATAGGCTATATGATATATTTTGAAAATCTTTTTCCTAGTACCCTCAAAAGATACCTACGTCTTAACAATGTTAATGAAAGATTGTATTGACATATTTATTCTATTGCATAAGTTTTCGATTTTCGAAATACTTTTCTTGTATAATTTGTTTAAGTAAAAACTTTATTGTTATTTTTTATTGTAACTAAAAACTACAAGGCGTATAATGAAATAGATTCTTACAATCTATCTGCTGTTTTTTTTTATTGAACGCAGTTGTTTTATGTAACAAACAGATGGGTCGGTGGCAGAGCGGTTAGTGCGCTGGGCTAGTAATCCAATGGTCGCGAGTTCGAATCCTGCCTCGACCGATTTCGTTCACCTATAGCACAAGCATTTATTTGCTTATTTTAGGGAACGTAGGAAGATGTATATGTACTTGTTTAACAAGGACATATTCATTTTTATTTAAAAAAAATAAATAAATAAAGATAAATTCAAATACGGAACATGTTAAATAAAAATACACATTCTTCTGTGAACCAATTTAAGTGGTACATAAACAATTAGGTACTCTTTGCAACATGTGAAAAGAAAATTTGTTATGATATTTTTATCATAGATCAACAACTGTTCAATGAATCTTTTAAATGAAAATTTAATGAATTACTGTCATATTTTGACCTCTGAACGTTCACAAGTACAAATTGAAATGTAAAGTAATTTCATATTTGATTGCATATCAATATTGATTTCTTCTTTAGACGCAACGGACTCGATATGCATAATTATTGTATATTGAACATAGTTTCATGTTTGTTATCACTTAAGATTCAATAAAATATATGTAAAACAAATTTAATTATAAAGTGGTTTCTTTGCAAAATCCATTTACGAATGAATAAGTTAACTGGTAATGTTCAATAAAAATAATAATCCTTTTGTTTATTCTGATTTCATTCACTGTAATGTTTTTGTTTTAATTTTAACTGCCAACAATTTGCATTATTGAATTTTTTTAATTTTTCGTTATTAATGAATATTTTTAGTAATAATAATAAACACTTCCTTGCACCCTACGGTAGTGGCTAGTTTTTTACCCAGTGTTTCCAGCCCAGACAAGCGATATTGCGTAAGAAATGAATTTAAATCAATTTCTCCTCTGCCGGGGATCGAAACCAGGACGCCCGCACAGAAACCAAAAGACCCACTAACTATTCGTATTTTAAGGATTAAACATTTTTATATTATTTTAAGGACTACCCAATATTTAACATTTTCATATTATTTTAAATATTATTTTTTACGCGGCGCTGGCCGATTTACTTATGATATAAATAACAATTAAGCACTAAAAATAATAACACTCAATTATTATTATTACCATTATACACTTCCTCAAAAGAATTAGCAGATCAATGCGTAAATTGTAATTTATTTAAAAGAGCAAACTAAAATGCAACAAACGCATCATCAAGCTTTCAATTGGGAATAGTTCACCCATCCAGATACTTAACATATCAAAGGATTAGGCTCTGAGGAGGTCTCTATACTACCTAACAACCCTACTGATTCCCGAATATTAACGTTTAAAAAATCTTTAACGATTCTACATGTATTCATAATTACCGTTTTTTGCATTTTTATTATTAAATTTTTCGATAAATTTATAATTTCTAAATTACGGATTAACGATTTTGGAATAATGCCAGTGGCTGAAATAATGAACGGTAATATTATTGTTTTACGAGAATGACAAAGTCTTTTAATCTCGTTACCTAAAGCGGTGTATTTTCTAATATTTTCATCAAATGTTTTCATTTGTGATTTTTAATTATCCTATTCATTCATTCATTTATTGAATTATCCTATTTAAAACATTGTTTATCCCTTTCAAAATGAAATTATGATTATAAAAAGGCAATCATCGCTTTTTGAAATCAAATTTCTCAAGTATGTAAAACTGTGTGTTTCTAAAAGAAATGCCATAAATATATTTAACAAATCTATAGTGATTAAGCATACACAATTTTAAAATTTAGCATTATTCCCCTTAAAGGAAAACAAAGAAATATATCTTTTATTACATTTTTTATTAAATTACGTATCCCATAGCATACAGAAAATTCCAATTCCCATTATCGATTCATTATCTTCGATCGTTAGGATCAACGGAAATTTATTAACTGCTACACAAGTTCATACAGAAAAATATAGTTATACTGCAATCCCCCACAATATCTAATTATTTTTCACACTCACTATAGAGTTGTGCTGCACAGTTTAGAGCGCTGTTGACTGCATATACACATTGATCAACGTCTTTAGCACAAATAGTCCTGTATAGGGACTGGCTGTCTTACAAAAAAAATACAGATTTTTTTCTTAAAGAGTAAATAAAATCAAAAGGAATGTTCTGTTTTCCTTTTGTTTTTTTTAATTTCAAGTCAGGTTTGTTATAATCAATCTCTTTTTTTACATCCGCCTTTCCACCCAAGACACAATTCATTCTCATTGTAATATTGCTAAAAACAAATGGAAATATCTGTGGAAAATATCTTCTGAAACCAAAGGAACATACTACTATAATATCCAATTAAACATTCCATATTTTTTAACAGATTTTTAATTATCTCAATAGAGACGAAGTTGGAATATTTCTTGTAGGAGAACCGGGAAATCAAGGCACCTACAGGGCTTACGACCTGTCATCGGCTGGTTTACGTGATCACTTTATGCGCTTGCGCAACGTTCACCAATTATGCCTTTTAATGAGATCCCTATCAATTCAATTTTGAAAGTTCTATATATTGTAATGCTGAAATTCTTATCGCTTGAAAATAAGGAATTTTTACTACAGCCATCTATGTGTGAAATCATGAACAACATTCTTATTATTTTTATTTATTTTTGTTGTAACGCCATCTATTGAGAGAATTGTTTTTCTGTAAATAATGAGAGCAACAATTCTTATACCTGAGGTGACAAATGCATTTTTCGCATAGAAGTCACCCTGAATTGCGCCAGACTCATAAGGTCATTTTTGTCTTATTTACCTACTTGTACCAATGTGTAAGTAATCGAATATTTTTTTTTACTGGAAACACTTGATCACGTGTTCTTTGAATGTCCGATGCACTACGAATATGACATTATATCCCAACTTAAAAAGTCCCTCTACCCGTAAACATGTCGCATCTCTTATCGCTTAACTCTATTTATTACGCAATAACTAAATTTATCTCAATCTTCTTCCTCTTCTTCTTCTTCCATAATCTCTCCAAAATCGTCTTCTTTGCCTGCTCCACCTTACAATATCCTCCACATTGCAGGTTCCGTGGATCTCCTCGTTGAGGTTGCTGTCTCTGAGGGTTCTGCCCAAGATAGGTCTTAGGCCCAGAATCATAGTCGCAAAATAGGTACTTAGATGAGTTTGAGTTACAGATTTGTAATCATAGAACTTTATTTCTCACAGAAGTCATAAAAAATCGTTACTCATCTCCCGTGAGTTTGAGTCACCAAAATCGGTGACTTTAGACGCTGAGCATGCTTTGAACTGTCAAAATCGTTTACAAATCTAGTTCTATTTTAATTTTTATTCGATATAAAAACTGGTGAATTTCGATCTATTATTTTTGTGGTGAACATAAAATTATAACCATTAAACAGGGAGCATTAAAATGTCTGATATATTTGAGTTTTTGCAAGATATTGACAATATTGGGAATACAGATGTGATTAATTTCTCCGATGAATCATTTGCCGCAAGGCGAATGAGACGCCGCAAATGTTATATTCGAAATATGATAAACCCTTTCGAATTTTATGAAAACTGTGAATTTAAAAAGCGTTACAGATTTTATAGAGAAACTGTCCTCACTGCCATATTGCCGCTTATTCACGATGGATTGCGAAAAATCAACAACAGAGGCATGCCTATATGCCTATAACGCCTGAAATTCAAATATTGATAGCCCTGATATTCTATAGTACAGAAATTGCTCGGCGATCCACTCCCAAGCATCCTGTTTTTGCTAATTAAAGACTGATATATTTTCTTATTTTCTACAATAGTAATTTTCTTCCCCAATAATTCCATTAAAAATGTTAATCATATGCAGTATTCCTTTTAGCATTCATTATTAATTATTATTATAAAAATAAACAAAACGCGAAAGAAGCAAGCAGATGTTTTGAACTCAAATGACAGTTTAAATTCATAGATTGAAGAGAGTAGATAGGGATTTCAAAGACAAATTTTAAAAAGAAGCCATAGAAAATTTATGAAATTCCTACAGTTTGAGAACTATCAAACTCAACTGAGTTTGAGTCGTTATCTCAGCTCAAACACGTCAGATTTTTTACTATGTTTACCGAAAAACCTACTCAGCTAAGAAAGTCTTTAGCTATGCTCTCCTGAGGCACTGTTGAGACCTGACTCAACTCATGTTTATGATTCTGGGCCTTAGTGTTTTCATCTCTGTTGTTCTAAGTAGCTGTTTTGTTCTCACCGTGTCTGCCCTTGCTTCAACTTCATAAGTCATTATGGGTCTGATGCAGGTTTTATATATTCGGACCTTACTCTCAACTAGCATATGTTTATTGGCCCAAACAATGTCCCTCATGCATCCGGAGATAACTGCAACTTTATTAGTCTGTTCTTTGACTTCTTTATAGAGATCATTACAACTAGATATCTCCACACCTAGGTATTTAAAAGTTATAACCTGTTCTATTGGTATCTCAATCAATAGTATTAATCTGTAATTCGTAATATTCATTAGTATATTTTTATTTTTTCTTCCATTTGGCACAAATCACTCTTCTAAGGGTGGGTTGCCTTGTATTATAAAAAAAAAATCAACAATTTTTCTGTTTCTAATCATTTTAATCAGGTATAAACTCTTTTGACCACACGACAGTTAACACTTAGTAACGCGGAACTTAATAGTGTATTTGACGGTTTTAACATATTTATTTATTTTTACTTTCTGTACATATAAACAGTACACTGGCGGGCTTATTGCCTAATGGCAATTTCTTCCAGCCAACCATAGTTAATGTTAAATATACAAAACAGTGTGTAATATACATATATCATGTCTTCAGTCACTTGGTCGATTTGGATCAAATGATATATACCCTCTTATATAAAATTGTTTACGATTTCCCAAGAATTTACATTGAAAATATTAAGTACTCATTTAACTGTATATTTTTTGGGTTATTCGTCATAATATGGAGCAATGCAATAAACATCGGCGTGTTGAGTCATTGGCAAAAATTGAAGTAAACGTTACAATATAAAGCACTTTATGTAGGCAATAGGTATGTGGAGTATACTTTATTTAAGGAGTTACAATAAATTACAAATGAAACAATATAAATGTATTTATCTACTCTGACTTTCCCTTTAAGTACAACCAACGATAAGAAGTCACACACAGACTCACATAATAATATGTAGGTATAATGAATACTCTAAAAGTTTTATTTGCATCTTATTTATGGCTCTTAGCAAGCAGCGAAATCTTTGCAGATAAATTCAGCGAAAATCAATAAAGAATTATTCTTGCCGGTATAAATAAGGTTTTCATCCACTTTCACTGGGATTATTATGAAATAATTGTACCTTTATTGTGTTATAAATAAAGAAATACCTACAACTTACAGAAAGGTCATTCGATGATTATATTTGTGTCCTTTGATAAACGACGGGAGAACTTTGGCACTTGCAAATGGAAAACACTTATTTCCTCATATTATTTCATCGTATATGGTACATCAGTTATCAACACGTTTACAAAATCGAAAATTTTAACAACTTTTCATATATTTGATTTAAGAGGGTTATATAATGCCAAATCTAGTGACAAAAAACATGATATATTAAAACCGCCTACTACACTATGAAGTTACGTGTTAGTAATGGTGTATTTATAACTATTGCGTGTATTTAACGCATTTATACGTGATTTATTTGATCGGAAACCAAAAATTTGTCTTCTTTGCATTTTTTTAAGAATAAACTGACTTGAAATGAAAAAAAAACTCTATCGTTCATTCACTTTGATTGCATACACTCTTTAAGAGGGTGACTGCTGCCAACGTACCTATTTTTTCAATTTGATATACCATCATTATTACTAAACGAATCATTTTGAAAAAAATAACCTAGTTAGTTTGGATATTAATAAAGAGAAATATACCTTAACTTTTTGATTATGTTCTGTATATATTCTTGTAGGAAAATAATAAGCATACCCCGATTTTAGATATTTATCTTAAATTTCTAAAAAAATATAAGGTATAGAGCAATATTTTTTTTATAAATTAAAGAAGAACAAAATACCTGGAAAAATATGATATGACGTTGCATTAACGCATCAGATTAAGTAAATAAACCAAAAAAACTTTTATTACGCAATGGCGCTGAATGAAAAATAAATGTTTTTTAGGTTTATTTACTAAACCTGAAGCATTAATGCAACGTCACATCATATTTTTCTAGATATTTTTGTCTTCTTTAATTTAAAAAAAAATATATTACTCTACGCCTTATAGTTTATTAAAAATATATGATAAACTTTGAAAATCGGGGTATGCCATTATTTTTCTACAAGAATTTATCAAATTGAAAAATAGGTACGTTGGCAGCAGTCCCCCCCTTAGGCATTATTTTATTATCTAAGACACACGGATATATGGAGTAACTTAGAAAAGAGTTGTAAAAATATTTTTAATAAATTGTTTTTATGAATTTTTACTGAATTTTTAAATTGTGTGACCAAAATTCACTAGAGAAATATTGAAAATACCGATGGTATTTTTTTAGAAACACACTGCTTAAAATATTTGAGAAAATTGATTTCAAAAAGCGATTTTTAGACTTAAATGCCCTCTAAATGAAAACCTCGTCTATATTTCTCACTCTCCACAACTATATTTATTTATTTACCTTTTATCACACCATATTTATAATGACAACAATAAGTAGATTACTGTTGCCCAACTAGTAAATCCTGTTCTAGGGTTAGAACATAATTTCCCAGTGAAATCATAAATCTGCACTATAATAGTGCAGATTTTTGATTTCACAATTTTAAAGCGTACTAGGGGCTCCGCCCCTGGCCGCTTCGCGGCCCAACCCCGGTTTGGCGCTACGCGCCATTTTTTTTTGGCGCTACGCGCCTTTATTTGTGCGCTGCTCGCATTTCTTTAGGCGCTACGCGCCATTTGTTTTACGCCACGCAAACCGAGGACGGGCCGCGAAGCGGCCAGGGGCGGAGCCCCTAGTTTTATATTACAATGAGTAGAAATTATACGCAAAAAAAGGGAAAACGTAAAATGAGGGTATGTTAAAACCGGGGTTGGAGTTGAATAATGAAACTTGTGAACTCAAATTGTAGGATACTTGTATTACATATACATACCATGTCTCTAACAAAGAGAACATAACGCCACAAATATGTTCACCTTATATCTCTTTCAAAAAATTAGGTTGATAAATGAAATATAGAAATTTTATCAAATATTTTCTATTTCTAAACAACTTTACTGTCTTCCATATTGGTATGTTTTTGAGTATAATATGGTATATTTTTTCTAGCAATTGTTGAACACATTTCCTACTTATTTAGTTTTACCTAGTTAAAAGAACTCTTATTTTATTTTATTTATTTTATTTTATTGATTTTATAGAACCAAAAGTTAAAAGACTAAAAAGATATTTTTACAACTCTTAAAAGATATTTTTATATCTGAATACATTTTTAATGTATGTACCTATGTAAATATATTATGTACTGATGGTTCTGTACACCAATAAAATAAAACAATGTTTATTAGGTGATATTTCAAAAATCCGTCTGTTCTATTAGTATTATCAGAAAGAACAGACAAAGAAAACTGATAAACTTCAAAAATATAATTTTAGTGAGAAAAAAACAGATCATAATATTTCCTTGTAAACAATGTTTCCTGTCCATGCAACAGTTAATTTTTTTTCCTATTCCTCGCAGATAATGAAAAAGTGTTTTATACAAAAAAGTTTTTCTAAATAAATAAATTTGAATATGGCATCAGTAAAAATGTACATACTTATTTGTCAAAATGTTGTTCAAAGCATACATATGAGAGTACAAAATGTGTATAAATCAATTTAAAATCTCTTTAAATACAATATTTTCTGTATAACATCCATTTGAAATAATTCCTTGTTTTGAACCTTCTATAATTTGTACTTTTAATGCAGATTGTGAGCGTACCCTGGAACACCCGACATATAATTGTCCATGAGTAAATACTGGTTCTGGCAGTAGAAGTCCAACGCGATCAAAAGTTTGTCCTTGTGACTTATTCAAGGTCATACAATATGCTAATTTAATAGGAAACTGTTTTCTACACATATTAAAAGGTATTGTTTTATCAGATGTTGTATTTAAACAAATGCGAGGAATGAAATGTATCGTTCCCTGTTTTTCACCTGTTACAATTTCTGCTTGTATAATATTAGTACTCATATGTTTTACAACCATTCTTGTTCCATTACAAAGGCCATCTCCGATAGATAAATTTCTGAGAAGGATTATGATTGCTCCAATTTTAAGATTTAAAGAGTGTAACGGAAAACCATTTGGATTTATACTGTTTAAAAATTCTACTGGATAATTAACTTGCTCATTTACATCTAATTGACCATTGTCATTAATAATATAGTCTAAAGAATGGTATGTATGCATTGTACCTTGTAGCCTTCCCAGTACATCTTCATTAACCATTCGAGCATGATCATTTTTAGGGCATAATATTGCTCGTTTACACATTATTGGTACATCTGAAACTGAATGACTTTCATTGTATATGCTTTGAATAACATTTTGACAAACACTATCATTTGGGATAAGCACCGATGACTCTTGCTTTCCTGCAACAGAAGGAAGCTGTCCATTACCTAAATCTAAAAGCCACTGTGAAAATATGCTTTCCCCTTCTAAAGCTCTTATATTGGTTTTTAAATGGAAGGTAATAAATTTTCTCCAATGTTTACTATTTTTAATGGACATTGCAACTAATTGACCTCGAGAGGCTCTACGACAAACTGGAAGAATCTGTCTAAAATCTCCACCTAAAACAATAACTTTATTACCAAAAATATAATCATTACCCATTATATCGCGAATAGTACGTTCAATAATATCTAAGGCTACTACGGGAGCCATCGGTGCTTCATCCCAAATGATAACGTCAGCATCTTTTATAATTTTACGGTTCTTTGAGGTAATTCTGCAAGTAGTATTATCCTGTAAATCAAGAGGTAAATTAAAAGCTGTGTGACACGTCACTCCACCTGGAAGTAAAATAGCTGCAATTCCTGTCCAAGCAACGGATAAAACTTTCTTTCCTCTTCCTCTTAAAGTATGTATAAGAGTCTTGTATAGGAAAGTTTTACCTGTTCCACCAGGACCATCGATGAAAAAACATCTATTTCCATCACGTTCATCTGAAAATACTTTGGAAGAAATAACTTCGAATGCATTGCGTTGTTCATCATTAAGCTTATTCGCCATTTCAGCACCTAAAGAAAACTCTAACATAAAATTTAAATCTTCAATTTCATGAAAATCACTGCTGCTATCTGGTTCCGGCAACCCTTGTAAACTGCAAGAAGAATTTTCTTTCATTAGTGCGTTTTGTATGTACAGAAGTGAACAATTAACAGCAACTTCTTCTATAGCTCCTCGCTGGACAAAATCTTCAGACATTAAACTCTTGAAATCATTCCACAGCTCCAATGGATCTGTTGGGAGACAATGAATCATTAATAATACAAATAAATCTCGAAGAGCTCTAGGCATCATATATGATGACGCTTCTGCCATGCAATTATGCCATTCCCTGTTGTCGTGGATTAGTCCTAGTTCTCGAGCTGCATCACGAAATGTGGGCAGTAAATTACCACCTACAGTCCGCAATGATTCATATGATGTAGCGCCAGTCACCTGTAAAAGAATAAGCCTTAGATGATATAATTCTACGTTTCTGGGAGAAACTGATGCAAGGCGCCCAATAATCTTATCGCCACCACGTTGTCTCTTAGTCCATTTCTTATTAACTGAAAACACATAAAAATTTGGTATATCTTGATACTTGATTGTGCGTGCATCGGTGTCTTCTAGGTTAAGTTGGAACCACGCAGTTAAAGTTGTGTTTCTTGAGGTTGCTGCTCTAAGAGCTTCTTCTTCTCGTCCTTCTGAAAAATATATAGGCTGACCATTAGGCAAATGTACTGACAAAAGCAAAATAGCATGAGAATGACCATATATTGGATTTTCCATGATTCTCCATGCAGCTTCTGGTGCGCTTACATATCGACAGTTAATATACTCACATATTTCATCATATACCAGAGTCTCATTGCGTTCAACATTTTGATGTATTTGTATCCGGGCACAATCAAACCCTTTTGATATATATTTATGAATATACTTAATACTAAGAACCGAAGAACAAATTTCTACATTAATGTGAGCATTATATTTTTGACTAAGATAAGGATTATATGGAACGACAAAACGATTATCAATACGTATTCCTCGAACAATATGATTACCAGAAAAATTATCGCGTCTCCGATATTCTGGATACCCTCCTACATTATTATTGGTGTCATCTCTGAAATTCTTTGGAAATTTTTTAGAACACTTACCATCAACCATACACACTGAATTTGGATTTAGTATACCGCAAGGTCCATGAATATTATGTTTCAAAATTATGTCATACAAACCATGAAAACTTCGATCGGGTAATTCAGCACTCACAACTGTGTCAATATCTGAAGTTGTGCGAAATTTGTCCTGCTCACACAACGTAAATACTCCATGAAGATGGGGAAGACCTCGTTTCTGCTCTTCTATAACATAAACCCAACACAACACTTTACCAAATATATGTTTTTCAGTCATATCTCTTATAAACTCTTCCACTTTTAACTGAAAAACCCGGGCCACTAAATCAGGCCTATCCGATGTAGTTTGATTTGGTAATAATTCATTCTGGATTTCTGGCCACTTTGGGTTACAGGTAAAAGTGATGAACAAATCTGGACGACCAAATTTTCTAACCATAGCCATAGAGTCTTGGTAAAGTTTATTCATATGACGTGGCCCACCAATAAATGTAGAAGGAAGAATTATTATATTACCTGCTCGTCCACTTTCAATAGCCAAATTCTGTACATAATCCTGTAGACCCTGGTAGCATTCAACTCTCAAATGTTGTTGATTTTCTCTTATGTACTTTAAACGAAGTGATTCACAAACTATGTATGCATGAATTATATATTGTTGGAAAAGCTTGCCAGCAAAATGTATTGGATTGAAGACCTCCCTACGTACTGCTATTTTACTCGAATAAAATTGCATAGTTGTTACAGATTGACGACGATTTGTTTGAAAATTTGGATGATGCTGAATACCAGTCGTCCATCCATACTCGCCTGAGGGAAATAACAATGGAAAAACCATGGGGTCCAGATGTTTTGATAACATATTTATGCGCTGGAGGCCTTCAATATTTCTTGGGTGAACAGCTACATCTACATCAAATGGTATCTGACCTTCATGATCTGCGACATATACAATGGCAATGTCACTATTGTGAGATGGAGCATTATACCTTCTTTGATCATCTGCTTCTGACCGTGTGAATAGGAGTCTAACATCTCTCATTGGGCCGCCATTAATTGCAACTCGAGCTTCTTCTTCTTCTACAGCTTCTTTTAACCTTTTATACTGGAGAGCATACGGACTTACACGACGAATGACATTATCAATCGTAAACATAATATTTTGTTGACACCTTGCATTTGATGGGTGTCTCATACGTACCCTTACAGCTTCATCGGCATCATAAACATACAGCTGTGCATAAGATGGAGTTTCTCCGTCAATCTGCATACTTCTTGAAGTTCTATGATATACTTCACCTGAAATTTTCAAACAGTATGGTCCGGTACCAGGTACGTCTGCAATCTGAGCGCCAAAGGATGCAAAAGCATTAGCACTATTGTATTGACGAATAAATTCTCTAAAATTTTTGGATTCATTGCAGCTTCCTAACAATAATGCTTTCAATTCTTCCGGATATGTTGACAGTACTTGAGGTGACACTTTGCCACTGTGGCAACAACTATGTAATAGTTTGCCCTTTTCAGCATTAAAATGAACCGCTCTGCAATTCTCCACTGTACACAGCTTGTCCATGCGACCCATATCATGCTGATCTGGAAGAAAATTATGAGGTGTATTAATAATTGCACACTTAAAATAAGTGACAGAATTTCTTCTGCCTGCATTCATACTTCTATCTCGCTGCTCTTGCATAACATTTTCCACTCTTCGCCTAGAATTCCTACGATCTCGCTGTTCTTGTGTTATATTTTCCACACGCTCCCTCGTATTCCTACGTTCTCGTTGTTCTTGCGTCATATTTTCCACTCTTTTCGCTGTTCTTGTGTCATATTTTCCACACGTTCTCTTGCATTCCTACGATCTCGTTGTTCTTGCGTTATATTTTCCACTCTTCGTCTAGCATTTCGACGATCTCGTAGCTCTTGTGTCACTCTTCGCCTAGCTGTTCGCTGTTCTGTCATATCTCGCTCATCCAGATCTAGCTGTTCCGTCATATCTCGCTCATCCATCTCTTGATTGTTTTGATTGTAAGTATCCATGGAGTTTCGGTAAAAACCTGCAACAAACAAAATAACACCAAATAATTAGATAATGATGTTAAAAATAAATATTTTGAACGATCAAAGTTAAAATATGACTTTTAAACTCACGTCAAAGCCATAGATTAGATTGTTTTAACGCGTTCCATAGAGAGTTCGTACAGAATGGTGCCATAATTTAAATACGTATTCCGCAGATTTATTAATAACGTTTGATAAAATTGATGTTTAAAATTCCTTTTTGAACAATAATATTGTCAATTGATATTTAAAATACATTTTAAACGATAATTTTGTACTTTTTCGATTCAATTTATTTTTTATATTGGAGAAATATTTAGAATGCGTAAAATAAAATTGGGTAAAATTATTTTACTGGCAATACGCGCACATGCTAAGCGGCCACGACCACGTACAGATTGTGGAGGGAGACGTATTCAATATAATAGATTTCATTAATTACTCAACAAGTCGGCTTTCGCGGCTCATTCAGTTCTTGGCCTTGAAATTCCGAAATTTCTTGGCCAAAGTTAGCGGGTTCGATTCCCAATAAAAAGACAGTATTTAATATATTGTGTTTTCAGACTGGATTTATGAGAGATTTTAGGTACATGTTATTTAAATTTCAGTGTACCTGGTAGTTAAAAATTAAAGTATATTGTATACAAGTGCATACTATGAGTCTTGTGGTGTTTTATTTTATGGCGTATTACGTTTGGTATAATATGGCGAACTATAAAATTAATATTGTGTTCTCAGTAGTCTCAACAAACCAAACATAAGCTCCATGGGCATATTGATTAGTTCAAATTTGTATAGTTCCATAACTTTTAAAGGTTTTCCATAAGTAGACGTCATGCGTTAATTTCTTCTATATGGATCGAATATATTTTTAATTGCATATACGCAAACATTGGATTTTTTTCCCTGTCGGTTCCTGGTTCTTCTATAATATCCCAACTTCGTCTCTATTCAGATGTTATTGTCAGTGAAAATAAAAAAATCCTTTATATGATCTCTCAACACTTTCATATTGCTGTCAGTTCCAGGTAAACTGAGTTTTATAATGTTTTAAAAAAATACAATAGGTATGTATCATAAAAATCTATTCAAACATTGTTTACTTTCGCAAAGAAAAAAGTTTTCACTAATTTAAGATTATAGCAATCTTTTGTAGTATTTTTCTATTGACAATTGCACTTTTATATCCCGATATTACGTTGTTAATCCTGATATTATGAGTTTTCTTTTCCTTCATATCCTGACATCTGTTGTTTGGTCACTACTCCGCCTAGGCACCTTTATTTTCACTGTATTCATTCAACTTCTAGACGTTTTTTTTCTCAATATATTCAAGTTTAATGTCCCCCTTAGCGATCATATATATTTTTATGGCGTGAGGATTATGGCGCCCGAATTGTAAATTTGTAGTTTTAATACAAGCAATAAATTTAAATAGTATGGTATTAAATTTTTATATAATGAAAACAGATTTGATTACGACCGTTGAATATAATAATTGTGTGGTTTATTATATTGAATTAATCCGTTAAATTTTTTTATCGATTTCGTTTGATTAATTTTGCGAAATCTCTGTTGAAATAGGTACATTTAATTATAATAATTATTATTGAAATATCTAAGGCGTTATTGGAAATGTCTGAGTTATATTTTGTGAAGCGGAATATTTTTGGCATGTGCGAATTTGATCGCCATGATATAAACTAGTATGTAGAGAATATTTTATTTATTTATAATAATTTGTGGCCATCGTTTGAGTTTTATTTCCCAGCTGAGGGAAACTTTATTTGAATAATTTCTCACGCAAATTTTTACTATTTCTCTTAAAAGGACAGTTGTTTCTTCATATGAGGACATTACATAAAATTATATTTATCTAATTTGATTTTGCCTATATGTGGATAAGTAAATCATTTTTTTTAGGCCATTATTCGTCCAGTGTTCGACATAGGCCTCCCCTTTCAACCTCCATGCTTTCCTTTCCCTCGCCACCCTGTACCATTGACCTCCTGCCACTCGTTTGATGTCGTCAGACCATCTTGTGATACCATCAATAGTAGTTTCTTAACATATCTTCTTCTCGTGCTGCCCCTAACGGAGGTTGGCAAACATCACACCAAACTCATCCCGATCTTCTGCCAGCTTATTAGTGACGCCGCATCCGGAATCTCAAACTACATTCTGAGACTTTCACGATATCCTTTTATGCTCCGTAATTCGTCTTTCCTCTATCTTTCCCTCTACTATTAGTTGTAGAAGGGCTTATTTATCACGTAATAGATTTTCTAGTTGTAGAAGGGCTTATTTATCACGTAATAGATTTTCTAGTTGTAGAAGGGCTTATTTATCACGTTATAGATTTTCTAGTTGTAGAAGGGCTTATTTATCACGTAATAGATTTTCTAGTTGTAGAAGGGCTTATTTATCACGTAATGGATTTTCTAGTTGTAGAAGGGCTTATTTATCACGTAATAGATTTTCTAGTTGTAGAAGGGCATATACATCACATAACTCACATTTTTATCAAAATAATTTATATACGGTACCTCCTTAAAATATTTGAAGCAACTCTCTATCGAATACAAATCGCAAATACATTAATGTGAAAAGTTTCTAGTTTAACTTGTGCTATAGGTAGGTATGTATGTAAAGCCTCCAATAAATCATAATATTATAATTTAGTGATATTACTACTACCAGTGAGGTGATATTATTTATGTAATTAATTCGATATACTTATCAAATCCTATCAAACTTATGTATATTTGGATATTCTTATATGAACATACATATATCTATTACTTTCTCTTCATTAGTTATATTTTTATATATATTACATTATATATAGCCCTCCCACATCCATCATTTCAGGTATCTATAAACAAAAAAACGATTTCCTTTAATAACCATAATGAAATTTGGATTTTTTGGATCAGTGAAAGTTTCATTTTTTATCCACACCTACATTTTATTTTATATTATGGCAAAATAATTTATTTTATTTTTATTTTATGGCAACTAATAGGTGCTATATCAAATAATTATTTAAAACGCACCCAATAACAAGTTGACACATTCTGGAGACTTACGATATTTATCGTCTCCAGATCTAGACTAAAAACACAATTAAAAACTGTGTCTCCACCGGGAATCGAACCCGGGACCCTCGTATCAGCAGTCAGATACCCAACCAGCTGAACCATGAATGACGACTACAATGTATCTTAAAAAAGGTCCATTTATATATTTAAATTCATTTCTCATGCAAATATTGCTTCTCTGGGCTGGAAGCACTGTTGTGTTGGCAGAAATTGCCATACGGCAATAAGCTCGCCACTTTTGCAAGGTGCAAGGAAGTGTCTATTATTATTATTACCCCATTATACACAAAACCAAAATTTTAATTTTATTTCAAAACAATGGTGCGGTGGAGTAGGTAGATCTAGAAGAAGATTCTAATGAGACCACATATGTAGGATAAAAGGTGACAGACTTGCATTACACTGAGGCTAATGAGATGCCTTCTGAACATCGTCCGCCTGGAAGACCACCTAAGAGATGAAGAACAGTTGGAATTCATCATTTCAGGAAGTATAGTTTCTGTAATTGACCAATCACAGACCATGAGGTTTAAAAAATCTTTATTCACAATAGCAATTATAATAGGAATCTTTGGAAACATTAAACTTCTCAAGCCCTTTTCTAATAGATACTACTTTTTACTGTTTTTTTTAATGACCAAACACTTAACGCTGTCTAACTTACGTCCAAAACACGTTCAAAATGCAAACAACCTGCATAATTTATATTTGCCAGATGGTAAAAATTCATATTTTTATGCGGTTTCATTTTCAGTCCAAGAAATACCGAAGAGTTATAAATATTCTTAATCCTTTATCGGCATGACTTTTTGAGAGGATTTCGTTTTACCTTGCAAAATTGACAATTGTAATTCAAGGAAGTGTTTCGTAGCAGGTTCTCCGAATCTTTCTTCAAATCCTCGGCGTGAAAAAAGATTGGTTGGTATCCACCCATACAAAATTCTGCCAGATACTTTCATACAATGTTAATATACTGGTTTCAGGAGACGCGACGCCAAGTCAAAATTATTATTTTGTAAGAGATAAATCAAACGGCTGGACAGGCGGAAATCCCTTAATCCCAGATATTGACTCTCATTATGACAATTGCAATAAATTTCAAATAAATATTAACTTTATGTCAACCGAATGTCGACCCTAATCATGCAACTGACGCGTATTGTAAAATATACCGTATTATGTCTTCTTGTATATTTAAATTAACCCTTATCTTTAACTTCACTTGTCGGCCTATATAAGAAGTCTGTCTATACTGCAATCGATTTTAACTTAATTCCCGACCATTTAGAGATCTGAAACTATTAAAACTGCCGGTACCTATTTAGGTATAGTAGCTGATATTAATAATTCCAGTTGCATAATACCAATTACGCTTAAATTCATTAAAAAAAACAGATGTGCGGGTGTGCGTTACCTGATGATGAACCTCATAGCTAATAGAAAACAATGATAATAGAAAAGATGGAAAGCACTTTTCTTTCCGGTGCCTCACAGCAAGTTGAATGATTTTGGGTATGGGTACACTATTTCGCGAAATGTTTCTATTTTTTTCCAGACATATGAATACAATGATATTCTACAGAATCAAGCATCTCGGATGTAAGTCCATGATACATGGAAGATAATTATTTCGTATCATCTATGAACTCCATTGTTGAATTTCTGCACTTCAAGATTGTGAAGCATGTTCATTTATTATCGTTCGCGTCATCTTACACCATAAAATGCCATCGCTATTGTACAACACATTATACAATCTTTAATATTACCCACGATCGATTTCATCTTCAATTCTAATCTTCACTGGGTTGTGAAGTTACGCGCTCCTCGGCTATTCAACTGTCAAACTAATGCGATTGATACTTTTTCATTCTGTCGATACAAATCGATTTCAACGTTAAAAGTCAATAAACCCCAAACGTAGATTTGAACTTTCTAATCTTTTATTGAAGCTTAAACGATTCATCAAAGATTACTATACAAGTATTTTTAAAGAACCTACTTGTGAAATTGACTAAAATTAAGTCGTTTGAAAATATCGACGTTTTATTATTTTTGTATTGCTTCACTGCCAAATATCAGGTACTACTAGGTACTTCAAATATCAATTAAATCCTAATTCGTTTCATTTAGGCACAATATTCATAAAGAAATTCAACTGACACATAAATGGTTAATATTGGTTTAAAAAATAACACTTAGTCGATCTCGCAAAATTAAAACAAAAAAGCATCAGAATTCAGAAAGACGAAATGAAATGCAAAGAAATGAAAATTGTAATAATCTTTTGTAGAATTTCCCATATGATATTTCTTGGATTGGCCATGTTGTTGCTAATTCCTGTCAATAAACAGAAGACTTTGTTACAATTGCATGAAGCATTGGCGTGTGTTTGTTCTTTTGATTATTTCAATGCCTTTGTCCTGTATAAATCTTATGTCAAATCCAATTTTCTACTTTCTATCGCAGAAATCTACCGTTGTAAATAAATAAAGATTCCTTGTTTACAATGCAAAAATTGGTCCTTTTGTAGCGTGGAGTAATTTCAATATATCACTTAAATTCACTTGTATGAATTATATTAATATCTTCTGTCCTTTGCAACAATGGTGTCATTAGAGAGTTTTGCTTTGTGTGGTGTAATAATTCCATATTATTGCTGATATTATTCATGTATGTTAGTATCTTGAGTTTATTGTGAATTATTGATTTAGTATCATATTGTCAGTCAACAATGGAATATTGATTGACAATAATTAATATATCATCGGCAATATTCATCTCTTCTCAATGTATCATATACAACTATCCGTAGAGGGTTAATTACCGCGACCCTGCGGTACTCCACAGATATACTCGTGCAAGTACAATTTGCCCAGTAACGCAAGTACATTTTGCCCACTAACACAAGCACATTTGCCCAGTAACACAAGTACATTTTGCCCAGTAACAGATGTACATTTTGCCATTTTTTATTATAAAATACATAAATTGAATATTTTATCATGAGGGCTATTGAAAAAGTTAATTAAGTTGAGATTCGGACTTTCGAAATAATTTAGATCAAACTGAATTGTTTCCAATTTTTTCGACTGTTACTTAAAATAAGAAAAGAATAAATTTTAAACTTTATTCCGCATTTAAATATGTACACTCAACCACTGATGTGTTTCCTTTAAAGAGCATCTACAGAATGGTCAAATCCTTAAAATGGTCATCCATACTGTGGATGCTTTTTGAGCGAAACGCATTGGTGGTCAAGTGTATTTATAAGTGGAAGAAAGTTAATAATTGAGTTATTTACTTATTTTTAGTATTTTTTTTATATTATCTTGTAATATTTTTTAAAATTAATTGAATAATTATATAAATCTATATAAAAATTAATGGCGATTTCATAGTCATCTTTGATATTAACTTATTTTCATGATTGATTTTTCATAAAAATTAAGATTGGATTATAATTGAGTTACATTTTAAGATTAAGACAAGATAATAACGTTTTAAAAACGTGTCACGAGAAGCAGCCCTACTGATTGATTATTCGGGATTTAGTATGAGCAATGTGAAATATTTCGGAACTGTGATATCCTATGATTTGTCACAAAAAATGCGAAAATTTATAACTTGTTTCATGTTATAGGGTATTGAAATTCCAAAATATCGAAATTTAGATCATTTTTCATTATAAAAGGTTACTTAAGCATAAAAATACGTTATAATTTTTATTATAGGTGAAAAACCAGGTTGTCCTGTACTTGTATTTGATGTTGCGTCATTAATTAAGAAAGATTCATACTGACGATGCTTTTCGCGGACAAAAGATGCAAAACCACACTCGGCGCCGATACGTAATGTAGTTATAGGTACATATATATATATATATATATATATATATATATATATATATATATATATATATATATATATATATATGTATAGAATAATAAATTGTAATTTGTTCATTTTATTAACAAATTTATTGCTGTTACAGCGATAATTATCGATGAAAAATACCAACATGTTCAATCTTGTTTTGTCTCTCTCTCTCTTCAACACTCGGACCAGTGATTAAAGTTTATTTATTTTTTATTACTTATCTTTACATTAATAAATATTACTTACACTCACACTACTCGGGTATTGTGCGAACCGTCTTGTTGTATATACATATTACAACTGATTAACGACTAGTAATTTATTTATTAATGTTATTATTATTACTTTTTAATTTTCTTATTTTGCTAATTATCTTTAATTGAAGTACAGTAGACCCCGCTTATTGTTACTTATTAGTTAAACGCATTCGTTATTTCCCGCCTGGACTACTGTAATGGTATCTTCGCAAACCTCCCAAATCTTGAGCTAAACAAACTTCAATCCGTCTTCAACCCTGCTGCTAAGCTAATTACCGGAGCCGCGAAATTCTCACACATATCCCACCATCTACGAAATCTTCACTGGCTAAAAGTGCCAGAGAGAATCAAGTACAAATTGTGTTTGTTGACTTTCAAAGCGATTGATTGGCAAGTTAACTGAAATAAATATGTAGAGTCAACACTACATCCTTCGGTGATCGGGCTTTTCCTGTGGCTGGACCAGCCTCGTGGAATAAACTACAACCTGAAATGAGGCAAATCGACAATTTAGCACTATTCAGGAAACACCTGAAAACTCATTTCATTATTTATTTACTTTTTGTTTGACATTGGCATATATGCTTCTCTCCGCCATCGGCTGCGTCATTTCTCGGCTATTCAATGCCCCGGTTCCATCCAGTCAGCCAGTGTACGGCCTCCGTCATGGATTTCCATCCATCCCCCCGGATATCTCCTCGTCAGGCATTCCTCTACCAGGTGTTGGACAGTCTGGTTAATTGCTCCACAGTCACACTCCGGAGAATCCCTTTTGCCCCATTTCCATATGAGGTGATTACAGCCGCTTATTGTCTTCTTCTTCTTCTTCTTTTGAATAGACCTTCAGGTCTGTTTTTTAAGAGGCCTGCTCTTCCTGCGAAGTGGACCCCCAGCTATCCCTCCATCTTTTTGGCGGTCTACCGCGAGGGCGGGTTCCGTGAGGCTGATTGTGAAGCACGATATGAGGAAGTCTGGTGCTGTCCATCCTTTAGACATGACCATACCAGTCCCTCCTCCGCTGCCTGCTCCATCTGATGATATCGTCAACCTCACATAGTTCCCTTATTCTGGAGTTCCTCACTCGGTCTCTCAGGGTTTTGCCTGCAATTGCTCTCAATGTCCTCATTTCTGAAGTCCTCAACATTTGTTTGCTTCTGACTGTGTCTGCTCGTGCCTCTATACCGTATGTCATCACTGGTCTTACGCATGCTATGTAGATTCTTACTTTGCTTTTAATGGCCATATCCTCATTTTTCCAAATAATGGATTTTAGGGCGCCCGAGACTGCAGCTGCCTTATTGACTTGGCTCTGAATTTCTTCACAGAGGTCAGCATCTTCTGTTATGTCAATTCCTAGGTATCTAAAGGTATTAACCTCTATTGTGATCCGCTTATTGTTATCACATTAAAACAAACATACATACAATCTTGGCAAGCCACAGGTGTGCCGGTTTGCATCACCTTGTAAAACACACCAGTTTCGTGTTACTTAAAAAGGCACTACTATATAAATTATTATGATGATGGGTTATTCAGATGGGTCGATGGCAGAGCAGTTCGAATCCTGCCTCGACCGATTTCGTTCACCTATAGCACAGGCATTTATTCTTAATACCTATAGATAATTTAGGAAGATGTATATGTACTTATTACAAGGACGTAATATTATTTTTAAATAATAAAAAAAATGAAAATAAAATAGACAGATTTATTTTAATTTTTTTTATTTATTTATTTATTGTTCCTGGTTCGATTCACGGTGGAGAGACAATTTTTAATTTTGTTTTCAGTCTGGATCTGTGTGACAACTTGTTATTGGGTGCGCGTTAAATTAATATTCGACATAGTAACTGTTATTTGTCCGGGAAGTAATAAATAAATAAATCAAAAATTAGTAGTTAGGTACATTCATTTATTCAAATCATTATATGAAATATTATGTTTGTTTATTTATCAACAAACAGTTAAGCTTGATCTAAGAAACAAAAACTTTGAGATTTGTAATCCAATGGAAACGGACGGATACGAACTCTCCATCGACCGATCAGGTCAACCTGTAGCACAAGTATTTGCTTAGTCGAAGGAATGTATGAGGATGTATGTAAAATGTCTTGTTTCAAGACATTTTACATACATTCTCATACATTCCTACATTGTCTTTGTCAAACAAGTACATAAAAATCTTCCTACATTCACTAAATTAAGCATATATGCTTGTGCTATAGGTGAACGAAATAGGTCGAGGCAGGATTCGAATTCGTTCTTAGCAAAAAAATATGAACTCGTCCAGAAAATAAGTGGACATAAAATCAGTGGGTCTTTTCTAACTTTTGAACGTTCAAATAAATATGGATCAACTGTACCTATTTGTAAGGAATTTTTAAATATTGAATCTTTTGATTGAGTAATATCATTTTATATTAAATTAACCATCAAATTTTATTTGCAGACTTGTGCGGTTAGTATATATTTTAATTATATACAATTTAATTACATTTCCTTTATTGTTAGCGTTATTGACGATGATTAAGATAAAGTAGCCATTATATAAGTTACGGCGTTATAGTAGAAATGGCAGAAGACGCACAAAATCACAAGCGTCTGGTGACAGACGGGTCAAGGGACGGAAGTCGGAAATACGCGTGCGCACAAATATTTAACCGAAAAAATAAAAAATGATAAATAATATTAAAAATAGTAGGGATATTACAACCACGTTAATAAAATGTTGAGAAATATATTTTTTTTGTAAAAATTTGACCAAATTCGAATACATAATAAACTTATTCCTAACCTCAAATGGAAAAGATGTTGATAGCATTTTTCCTGCGACCAATTTCCATTCAATTTATAAAGCAAATCGCTCACACGAGTCGCTGTAATTATTAAAGACTAACTGAAACTAACCAAAAAATCAAGGGGAATGAGATTTATGCACACATCATACTATTATTTCGTTGAATTATTTTATTGTATCATTTTATTGTATCCCAAATAATTTTCCCTTGATACATCTGTCGCCAGACGCTTAGTCACAAGAGCAGAATTATACACTTCAGCCCCCCTAGACAACGTGTCATTTTGCTCAAGAAAAGAAACAAGAAAAGATAATTCAATGTATGGAAGTGACAGTTGACAGTCACGTGACAACTGTCACTTCCATACATTGAATTATCTTTTCTTGAGCTAAATGACACGTTGTCTAGGCACCCAGGTACCATCACATCATGTCCCTAGTCGGGATAAGTAGAGAGAATCGAGCGTTACACACTTGTGTATTTGAAAACATTATTTGCGTCACTCACATGCACGATGTGAGGCACCGACTTAGAATAGTGTTTCCACTTTTTTCCGTGTCCGGTAAAAGCCGGGTAATCAAAAATACAACAGGCAAAATAAAATTTCACATTGTTCAACAATGAGGTTCACCACCTATTTGAACGCGTAACGCATGTGTCGTGATTTATTTTATAAGTTAATGACACCCGCATACCTATCGCTGGTTACCGTAATCGTTTTTATATATATAGGTACAAAGAAGAACAAAGTTTTTGGTATCTACCATTGATTTACCGATTACAATAAATATACTTATGTACTATGGGAAATAAATAAAGTTTCTATTGATTTAAAAATTATTGTAAATGATCACTTTCATTGTATCTGAACGAGAGGCGCATTTATTGATTGCCAAATGGTAATTTCTTTCAACTGACCAGTGCTTCCACTCAGAGTAACAAAAAATGCTAGAGAAATGATTTAGAAAAAATACATAGTTGAATACAAGTAACATGCTATGGCCATCTAACTATTTTAAGATGGCCAATATTTATATACTAACATTTTTTATGTTTATGAATCCCCAACAGTAGTATTTTTTTACATAAATAAAAAAAATATTAAGTCATATTTTTTTTAAAAGCTTGTCAGTTTTAGTAGTCCTTTTTAATTCGCGCCTGGAGCGAAGGATAGGATTACTGCACCCTTGTCCTGGATCTGCTCATACGCAATATCTATTTATTTATAATTATTTTTACTAATCTATTCTTTTTATTTTATTACAATTTTACAATATTTCAACAATTTTAACATTTTTTTTAAAACAAATAACATTTACGTTTCTCGGTAGAGTTTTGAATAAGATAGATGATTTATAGTTAGATTTTTGTTTTATATATTTGTTTTATTTATTTTGATTATTTTATTTATTTTAATTATTTTATTTATATTAGGTATTATTTTATTTATTTTGATTATTATATTTATTTAATTTTTATGATTATTATATTTATTTTAAGCGGCGCTGGCCGATTTACTAATGATATTAATAACAATTAAGCACTACAAATAATAACACTCAATTATTATTATTACCATTATACACTTCCTCAAAAGAATTAGCAGATCAATGCGTAAATTGTAAATTATTTAAAAGAGCAAAATAAAAAGCAACAAACGCATCATCAAGCTTTCAATTAGGAATAGTTCACCCATCCAGATACTTAACATATCAAAGGATTAGGCTCTGAGGAGGTCTCTATACTACCTAACAACCCTACTGATTCCCGAATATTAACGTTTAAAATTTTTTTAATGATTCTACATGTATTCATTATTACCGTTTTTTGCATTTTTATTATTTATTATATTATTATGATTTATTTTATTCATTTCAACTAGGAAATCCTGTTCTAGGGCTAGCAGTTTACAATTTTTATTGACAATTATATGCAATTATGATTACATGAAAATTCTTCGAAACACAATTGTTCGAATGCGCAATTGTACGAATAACAATTTTTCGAAAATCAGTTATCAGAATGACAATTGTCCGAAAGCAAATTATTCGAACTAACATTTGTTGGAAAACCAATTGACCGAATTTAATATATTTTTGTGTCATTATGTTGCCTCCTTTGACATATTTGTTGCCAGTAAAATATATTCGATGAAGACTATTATTACTTGTTGTATTATTGTTGGGTACGTATGTTTGCACATTTTTAATAACTGATGTTTGACAGCGCGGGATAGCCTAGTTTGTACACCAGTTTATGTTTATCTAGTATTCACACCAATTTAGTTATTTTATTTTAATATTATAGTTACTTTTTTAAATATACAATACAACTGGCTCACGCCAGTCGCAATTATAACTACAAATAAACCTAACCAACCTATTTTCACCAAAGTTTTGTAGGTTTAGGTTTAAAAAATAGGTGTACATCCTAGGATATCTGACAGCGCGGTGCGTCGCCATGTTATTTATTCCATAGATTTTTATTAAACATAGTATACTATGTAGATGTAGTACTCCGTGCAAAAAGTGAGTCATTTGTTTTCGATTCATACAAAATTTGCTAACTACGACATCTAGTATATTATAATAAAAATCTATGGTTTATTCCTCTCACAATACTACCAACATGACGTCATAAAAATTCGAACAATTGTAAATTCTGATAATTGTGTGTTCGGAAAATTGTTTTTCGAAAAAATGTGATTCGAATAATTGCCATTCGTAAAATTGATTTTCGTAAAATTGAGCATTCGAATAAATGTTTTTCGAATAATTTTCCTGTCACCGCAATTATGAACCAGATGATTGACCTATTATTCTTTTCCTTCATCGTATATAAGGTCATTAGTTTTACCTGTTTATTAAGGTGGACAATTCTGGATGGAGGAAGCCTAATTGTTTTCTTATGTCTTCGCAGGTCTTTCGGGTAATCTTATGTTATTCTTTTTTTTTCTTTACAATTTTGACCAAATTATATTTTGCTCGATACATGCGTTTGGCGCGGTCTTTCCAGAAGCGTCTGCTGCTACGTCCCCGTCTTAATAATATTGTCTATTTTTAATATTTGTGTTTCAATGCGATATGAAAAATCACACACCTACACGAATAACACAATTTAATATTATTAACAATTACGTATTTATCCTTTCATTTTCATTGGCATTTCGAAGCATAATTCAATTAATATAAATATCGCATATTCTTGTGTCAACATGTTAAATGAAGTGTGCGCTTGTTTTATTGTTAAAATACAAAGTGTGAAATGCAATATAATATGTAGGTATGTACTATTTTTGTTTAGTTAAGTTGCCGTAGTTAAGTCAGGCATTTATACATCCATGAAGTCAGGCGACCTCGCATCGCGCAATGGCACCGTGCGACGGTGGCGCCTCACTCGGGCATAATAACAATTAACATAGTAATATTCTTATTGACTTTGAACTTGGTTCACATAAAAACATTGGCTGTTGCACTGTGCGAGATGTCAATAATTATTCCACTGTATACAGACCATAGAATAAAGATATATATTGATACAAACTGATAGACGATGCAACATGGACACAACTAATTTATTTTAAGCATCCATATTACATATAGAAAAACAAACTAGATGGCGATGGTGTTCTCAGCTTATTTTCAAGCGGTGTTAATTTATTGTAGCTCTATTCATCATTTGTATGTTGTACATTAACATTTACAGAATTTCGCAGTCTCTTACCCTACTCTATTGGGAACGCTTCAGAACTTGTAGCTCTATTCATTCCCGGAGCGGTAGCTCATCGGACAAAACAAGGAACTACTATCAGACATATTTCATACCACTGCAACTAAGAGTCCAATCACGAGCGTGGAGCCCTCAAAGAATTCTCCGTCCGCGATACTTATATCATAGTTATAATTTTCTTGTGTATTCATAAATTTGTCAAATGGAGTAAACCAACAATACTGTAAGTCCTACTAATTCAGTTTATCAATCCTATAATCTATTTCATATTTATCTTGGAATCAAATCACATTGTCATAATGAATTCAAAGTGTAGATCTTTAATTGAACACGTTACTGATTTTATCTAGTCATATCCTACTGATAGTATAGGGAGTGTTAATATAAATATAATTAAAACTTAACAATTAAATCGTTTCATTATATTAACACATATTACTATCGGAAGAGACGCCGAATGATGCATAAAATGCACCTATTGAAATGTGCGATGCTCGATTATCTTTGCTTACCATACTAAGGACATGACGTAGTCAATAAAAGGACGTAGTACCTACGTAAGTTTTCGTCCCATAATTAATAAAAATTACACGTTTCATACAAAAGTGAAGGTTAATGATAAGCTAATATCTTTCACCATTCTCTTCTCAAGTCATATTAAAGAACTGTGTTATAGGTTTAATGTGTTATACCTAATGTTTAATGGTTGGTATATTGCTTTCGTAAACATTACAATTTATTATATAGTGTTTTTTTTCACTCCAATCGCGTCAATTAATCTCTATATTATGTATAAGGTAGCCGTAAATCGTTTTGAGTGTTAATTATTGATTATTGTGACGTGTTTATATTACAAAAATTGTAGGTGTAGCGTCAGACTTGTCATTCAATGTCTGGCTACAGATTTGTTATGTTGATTTAATATAATGGACTTACTATATATTGTTTTCCTGGAAAGGTTTTCGATATGGACTTACTCCAAATGTTCCTGGTTTGGTTTTCAATATGGACTTACTCCAAATATTGTTCCTGGTTTGGTTTTCAATATGGACTTACTCCAAATATTGTTCCTGGTTTGGTTTTCAATATGGACTTACTCCAAATATTGTTCCTGGTTTGGTTTTCAATATGGACTTACTCAAGATGTTCCTGGTCTGGTTAGAAATTCTCACTCATTCATTCACACCATTACAGCATATCCCGCAATGTGGACGCATCTCACACTCGTCTCACCTTAAAACACATTACCATAGGAATTAGTGGAGAACCTCATTCCTGAATTATGTGAGATTTTATTTTGCCTGTTGTAGGTATTTTCAACACCCGAAAACGATGATAATAGAAAAGGATGGAAGAACTATTCTAAACCGGTGCCTCCTAGCACATAAAATAATATCATTATATTTATTCAGTTTTGTTTGTTTTCTTTGATCTCCACTCAGGTTTTATGGTAATAAAAGTTGTTCCAAGAACATACGACAATCGTGACAGTTGGTTGGTTGTACCATTTGTGTTTAAAGCTTCTTAGTTTTGTCATTAACATAATCCCATGGTCAAATAATAGTCTGTGGGTAATAAAAGAAAATATAATCTTCATTTTGCATTCACGGGTAAGAGTACCTACTCGTATAGTTAAGTCGAATGTTCTGATTTTATTATTTACTGACCTTGTTTCACTTTTGATATCAGCTTCACATGAATCTAGGACTCGCGTATAATTTATCAATATTATCACGTATATACGGCCAGTTGTTGCGATGATCCCTATACTCGCTCGGTTACGAAATCAAGGCTTAACTTTTAAGGTAGATTAAGTTGTTTTGCCAAATTGCTTGTCAAAACATAGCTACTTAATGTCAGTTACGTTACGAAATTTTAAATTGTTAAATAGTATTATGGACTCCTCATGGACTCCCACTTCTTCGATCTAGAGAAGAAAGAACCCTAGCCATTTTACCTCACTGCACTGAATATTATTCATCTTCCTTTACCATTAAAACAATAATACGGTTCACTCTTACCTTCGCTTTCTGTGAACGGTGAGCCAGCTGTTTTTTTATATTTATTTAGCTCTCTTAGGCACTTCAAGTGCAGTGTCTGCAAGGTTTTATAGCTCTTCGGACTCTTCTTATGCTCTTTATGTGTTCTTTCAGTTTTGCAAGATAATATAAACAGAACGAGTGGTGGTGGAGGAAGCACAGTTGGGCGGCAGAAGTATGCTAGCTTGCTATCATTGTAGACTTTGTATGGTGTGGTATGATAAATAAATAATTGGGGCACGTAGAGTAGACAAGCTCCGCGCGCTGTGCCCCGGGTAACGCCAAAAGTCTACTCAATAGGAGGCTGAACAATTTTGCAATAAAATCTCCCAGCCATAGTGAATCTAATAAAATAAAAGAATGAAACGAATAAGGAGAGATAAAAAGAAACAAAAAAGCACTTTTCAGAGCTACTTGACAAGGAATGTTGGGCCATCAGCACACATTCTGCAAATTAACGTAGAAGGACTGAGTAAATCCAAATCAGAATATATTTCTAAATTAGCTATTGACGAGAATGTATCAATTCTGACTCTTCAAGAAACTCACACAAAAGATGAAAATGATATTCAAGGTCGGGGCTCTATTCCTGGATACAAATTGGCTGAAGCTCTACACCATGAAAAATATGGCATTGCAACATATATCAAGAGTTCAATTAATGAATGGTCCCTTGTAACAAAGAAAGCAGATGACAATGTTATGAGCATTACAATCAAAGTAAATAGTATCTACATAACTAATGTATATAAACCCCCAAATGTCAAATGGCCAAATGATGTCCTACCACCTATGCCACACCCTGCAGTTACACTAGGAGACTTTAATAGCCACCATACAAGATGGGGATACCAATCTTCAGATCCCAATGGAGATCAGTTAGCAGAGTGGGCAGACTACAACAATAAATATCTTGTTTTTGACGCTAAAGATAAAGGCTCCTTCCACTCAGCACGCTGGAACACGTACACCAATCCTGACCTCTGCTTTGTTTCTACGGACGAAAATGCAATTCCCATACCAACAACAAAACGAGTACTCCAGGGGTTCCCACATAGCCAACATAGACCAATTATCATCACTATTGGAATAGCTATACCAGTAGTAAATTCTAAACCAATAGCCCGATGGAACTTCAATAAAGCAAATTGGGCAGGCTTTGCTTCGGAATGTGATAAAAGTATAAGGTTTATCCCCCCTAGAGCTGAAAACTATGAAAGATTTACTAAACTGTTAATCAGTACCGCTAAAAAGTTCATCCCTAGGGGATACCGTAAAGAATACATACCAGGATGGAACGAAGAGACCCAAAAACTATATGATGACTACACAAAAAATGGAAACCAGTACCTTGCTACTGCAATACTCAAATCCTTGGACGAAAGCCGCAGAAAGAAATGGATGGAGACCATGGAAAGCCTTAATTTCAAAAGAACAAGCAAAAAAGCGTGGAGACTTTTAAAAAATCTTGGTAGTAGCCAGCCAAGTAAACCAAACAACTGCAACATTAATCCAAATTTAATTTCTAACAAAATAATAACTACTTCAAAAATCGCTGGAGACAAGCACTTTTCTCAGCTCATCCGAAAATCTCTTACATCAAAAAAGCAAAACCTTCAATCAAATACCACATATTGCAGACCATTTGAACAGGATGACCTTGAAAAAGCAATAAAAATGATAAAAAAGGGAAAAGCCTGTGGCCTTGATAATATATTTCCAGAGTTTATTACCTACGCAGGACCAAATATCAGACACTGGCTCCTGAACTTCTATAATGACATATTATCAACAGGAAAACTACCCAAAGCTTTCAAGAAGTCGAAGATAATTGCTGTACTTAAACCAAACAAATCTCCAGAGGCTCCCGAAAATTACCGTCCTATCGCCCTTCTCAGCATCTGCCTCAAAGTGTTTGAAAGACTGATATACAACAGAATTATGCCAGATATTGATAAAATAATACCCATTACCCAAGCAGGATTTCGAGCTCACCGTAACTGTTGTGATCAAGTACTGGCCTTAGCTACACACATAGAAAAGGGCTTTGAGAAGAAGCTGAAAACTGGGGTTGCTTTCATAGATTTAACAGCAGCATATGATACTGTTTGGAGACAGGGACTCCTTTCCAAACTTGCGGATGTAATTCCCTCAAAGGCTATGTTTACTGTTATAAACAACATGCTGAGTAATAGACAATTTACTGTTCACTTGGGAGATAAGATTAGTAAACCACGAATGCTCAACAATGGACTACCTCAGGGATCAGTTCTTTCCCCACTGCTTTTCAATTTGTATATTAGTGATATCCCATCAACACAGTGCAAACAGTTCTCATATGCAGATGATCTGGGCATAGCTACACAAAAACTGTCTTTTAAAGAATGCGAAGTTCAACTTGAATCAGACCTTCAAAAGTTACAGAGCTACTTTTATAAATGGAGACTTAAACCAAACGCAAATAAAACAGAAGTTAGTTGCTTTCACCTTAGTAACCGAGATGCAAATCACAAACTAAATGTACACTTCTGCGGAAGTAGACTCACCCACAACCACCAACCAGTATACTTAGGAATCACACTAGACAGAACTCTAACATTCAAAAAACACCTGGAAAAAACAGCTGCTAAACTAAAGTCCAGAAATAACATCATCCATAAACTGGCAGGAACAACTTGGGGGGCTAGTGCAACAGTCCTTAGAACATCTTCACTTGCCCTTGTATATTCGGTAGCAGAGTACTGTGCTCCTGTATGGCTCAATAGTGCACATACAAAACTAGTTGACACTCAACTGAATGTGGCCATGAGGACCATTAGCGGCACCATCCGGTCTACCCCAATAAAGTGGCTTCCTGTGCTCGCACATATACCTCCCCCTGACGCAAGAAGAAAATTCTCCCTATTTAATCTATGGAAGAGAATTTGTGACAATAGCGCTTTGCCAATCCACAGTGATGTTCCGTCTGAGGGACAGCAAAGACTTGCTTCAAGGAATCCAGCAGCGAAACTCGGATGTAACCTTGTTAGTGAGGACTTCAGCCTGAATGAGACTTGGCACAGTGACTGGGTAAGCTCCAACTTGGATGTTAATAAGTATATGGAAACTCCAACGAAGATACCCCCAGGTTTCGAGCTGCCAAGAAGGCTGTGGACCTCCCTGAATAGGATCCGCACTGGACATGGACGCTGCAACTACCTTATGGCAAAGTGGGGCATTGTTCCATCCGCACAATGCGATTGTGGCCACCCCTTTCAAACAATGCAACACATATTGGAAGAATGCAGCGTCCATGCATATGAAGGCCCAAAGTCGGACATTTGCGAATTGACACCAGCATTTGTGGATTGGCTCGGAGCCCTCGACGTGAATGTGTGATTGATATATCGTGCTGTTTTGTGTTTGCCTGCTGTCAGTGCTGTGTTTTGTTCATTTTGACTAACATTTGATTCACTAGTATCATACGATAAATAAATAAATAAATAATTTAAAAAAAAACAAACACGACGTTATTTAGACTACTTGTGAACTTCATGTTTTTCCTAATTTTTATTTTTCATCTTTCAAATATGAGCGGATCCCACGTTAATTTGTTGTATAAGTAAATCATTATAGGTTAGACGTTGAAGTCCCGCCTATTTTCACCCATTTTAAACCCTCTTTAATTTAAGAAAATTATAGAGAACCATTTTTGGCATTCGCATATTATATAACTATCTACAATATGCTTTTTAAAACAATTCATTCGTCTCAAGGACATTTTCAGTATAAAAACTCAAGTATAATAAAGCATAAAAATCTCACAATTGAATTCAATTTGAGTTAATATATTTAGAGTTTTTTTTCCAATTAAAAAAAATAAAAAATTTAATTGTAAGAACCAAATAGGTACTCCGTCTTCCTTTATCTTTACTTCCACTATAAGTTGTGTAAGGGCATATCTATCACCACGAAGTCATATTTTTTTTAAAAGCTTGTCAGTTTTAGTAGTCCATTTTAATTCGCGCCTGGAGCGAAGGATAGAATTACTCCACCCTTGTCCTGGATCTGCTCATACGCAATGAATATGCTCATACACACGGTATTCTTTTACACCAAATAGGTACTCCGTCTTCCTTTATCTTTACTTCCACTATAAGTTGTGTAAGGGCATATCTATCACCACGAAATTTGTGGCCAAAATAAGCGGCTTTGTGTCTCTTTATAGTGGTCAGCAACTCGCTCTTTCTCCATTATATTTAGAACTCTTCCATTGGAGACTCTATCGACCCATAAGTTGCGCATCAATCTTCGGTATAGCAGCAACTCGAATGCTTCAATTTTATTTAATGTTGAGATTTTGAGAGTCCAACTTTCCACTCCATACAACATTACTGGCAACACGTATACGTTTACAGCTCTCCATTTTGTGCTTAGCTTTAGATATTGGTTAAAAAGCATTTTTTTTTTCATTTTGAAGAATGTCAATCTCGCCATCTCAATCCTGGTCTTCATTTCGGAATTCGGGTTCCACTTATCGTTCAACCATCACCCCAAGTATTTAAAACAGGACATCTGGTCTATTTATTACACAATCATCAATAGAGAAATTTATACGGTTGGATCTCCATTTGCTAACATAGTTTTTGTTTTGAGAGCATTCATTTTAAGGCCAAATTCCCTTCCGATTCATTGATTAGGTGTTGCAAATTGCAGATGCTTGGCAGTGTCGGCTATAATGGCTGTGTCGTCGGCATATCTTATGTTATTTATAGCCTTTCCATTATTTATCTTCATACCAATATTTACATATTCTGAGGCATTTCTGAAAACGAATTCCGAGTACAGGTTGAACAACATGGGCGAAAGTGTACATCCTTGTCTGACTCCCTTTAGGATATTTATATATTCTTATAGTCTGTATATGGATGGGTGAATTATTCCCTTACAAATGCTTGATCGATGTATTTTTTTGCATTTTACTTCGATCTTTTAAATAATTTACAAATTACGCATAAGTCAGCGAATTCTTTTGAGGAGCTGTGTACAGGTAATAATAATAACTTAGTATTATTATTTGTAGTATGTGCTTAATTCTTATTAATATCATTAGTAAGTCAGCCAGCGCCGTATATAGTTATAAAAAATGTATAAACAAAACTTACTCGAGATAAATATTTGGTATTCGGGAATCAACATGCCACTATAGAACAGGATCCATATAAATACTTATAATACAATTTAATCGAACCTAGGACCTTCAGTTTATGAGTCAGATCCAACTGAGTTAGAAAATCCTTAAAAAATATCACAATTAAATCAGTTCACAAATATATAATTAATGGCTCTAACTTTCGCTAGTTTGATTTTTTGAGGTTAATTCAACAAATACTAAATATGGCTTAGCCATCGTAAGCCATATATCTACATAATATTATCTCCCGACAATGTTATTCAAAGCTTTACATCTATTTGATGGAAACGTCATATAGTCAATAATTTGATAACATCAATTTGATGGATAAGTCACAGGTAATAGCTCAATATAATATAAAGAAAGTGAAACATTAATTCATATTTGAAAAAGACATTTGTTGATGGTCATTGACGCTTGTATTTCAAGGCAACTGTTTCCATATATGGTCACAATAACAAATAGTATGAGGTCATTCCAATACTCAATAATACCTATGTATGCAAGTAGTATTACTTCATAAGAACGCGCCATACGTAATACATCCATTTTCAGACCTTTATTTAATTTGATGGTCAAAATAACATCCATATTAACTTATAAATATTGCTATTTCAAAAGTGATGCTATTTCAACATAATTTATAAGTAATGAGAATATCAGGAAAGCATAAATCAAAATGTAAAGGACGAAAACATGAAAAATTAAAATATCAAAAAAAGATTAATAAAGTAATACATTTCTGCGGAGCTATCAAAATACGTCACCTAAATTCACTTTTGACAAATTGTACCAAATAAAATCCGAGAGATAGCAACGTTTTCAACGAATCATATTTTTATGGCTACTCTATTGATATTTTCTTTCTTTCTATGGGTGTAAAAAATGTAGGAAAGTCTGGCACCTGGGAGTGGTTGCCTTTACCTTATAATTCTATGCCTTTACCAGTGTACATCCTCTTTACAGATGAAATTTGCAGATTTTAGTATCATTTGTATCTCTGTAGATAAGTCCTAACTTATAACAAAATTATTACTGAGTAATTAAAATTTTTAAATAAACAAATATTGCAGGAAACATCGAATTGATGGAGTTATTCGGATTGACAGATATTTGTGATTCTGTAACAGGAAACAGTAAAATGATAATCAATTATGGATTATTATAAAAATTAATAAAAAATAACGAAATTATTTGATTCAAACCCTAAACCCTGTCTAGAAATGTCAAAATTGCGACTTACTATGATCTCATTATCTGTGACCCAACCTGAAAAAAATGGAATAAAGGGCCCTCTCATACGCACGAGTATTGAAATATTTAATATACTTACTAATTATTTACCAAAACTTTCTTTCTTAAAAATAATTGTGAAATATTTCATCATTAAACCGCTCTTTGATTCAAATTATTGTACTTTTTTCATCTCTCAATCAAGTTATTTATATAATTATGTAATCTATACTTATTTGATTTTATTTCAAAGACTTATGGGCTTTTAAATACCAATCATTTATCGCATAATCAATTATCGTTTAGTTGCTTTTTAATCATCGTGTACCACTTTCCATATCTATACACAAAAGCATCCATTCAAAATGAATGCAGTAGAAAAAACCATAGGTATGTTCTTTATGAATCATATCCATCTTTCTTTTTCACTTCTTACGTAATAGGTATGCATATAAACCTAGCCGTATCAATTGATACCATAAATTTAAATACTTATACTTAAATGCTTTTCAGATGTATTCATATTGATTTCAATCTATAATCCCTTTGTGCAATGTAACCCTATATGGTCATCTGACATTGAAGCATTCGATCATATCTACACTATAAAAGTAAGAGTTTGTACTTTTGTTAGTTCCGTTTAAAACGAGAATGGAATACCTACCCATACTGATTTGAACTAGAGGTTCTTCCCTAAGCATGAACATATGAGTGGATTATGGCTAACACTTTAATCTTCACTTTATTGTTTTTTTCCTTCACAACGGCTGTCAATCCCTGAATGAATTTTAATGAAGTACCTACCTACTTACATATATATCAATGGTTCTTATACATTATTTATTCAACAATCGCGAAAAAATTATAAAATGCGAATTTAGATACTAATCCGATTATTTAGATAATTTTTACAGATAAACCATAAAAATGGGCAAACACATTATTACTAGTTGCATGTAACACATGAGATCCAACTGTCGATGGAGATAGTATCTATGGTTGAAGAATACGTACCAAACAACAAACCCTTAAATCCAAATTAGACAATATTTTAAGATATTTTGTTTTTATACAAAACATGTATGTCAATAAAGGATATTGTGGTGTTCGGTATTTCTTCCTACCCCGAATATGTTAGACGGGTCGATGGCAGAGCGGTTAGCGCGCTGAGATAGTAATCCAGTGATCGCGAGTTCGAATCCTGCCTCGACCGATTACGTTTACCTATAGCTCAAGCATTTATTTGCTTATTTTAGGGAACGTAGGAAGATGTATATGTACTTGTTCAACAAGGACATATTCATTTTTATGTAAAAAAAACAGCTAGATTGTATAGGTATATGAATGTATGGAGATGTATCAAACTATTAAGAGTCCCCGTAGATATTGTGTATTTTGCCTTACAAATGGTATGAAACGATGTCGTAACTAAATTCAATTTATAATATTGTTCAGAAATTTTGAGATGCACTGTTATAATGTCTTAATTATTAATTATCTAGTTCGGGTATTTCGGCCGCGTTTTTTGACGTTTAAAAAATGGAAATAATGACAAAAAATGTTTTTATTTATAAAAGAAGTTTGAGAAAGCCTGGATCTTTTTTGTAAAAACCGTTACTAGATATTTTTATTTTATATTTCATATAAATTTACGGCGTTCTAGCTTTTATGGTTTTGAGATATATGGAAAAATGAAATAATAATTCCTATGTTGATAACCCTTGACTGGAACAAAAATCAAAAATCCTGAGTTTTGTAGGCATTTGGTTTTGTTGATTTGTTTAATATATATAAGACATGCGTAAGGCCAATAATGACATACGGCATCGAAACCAGAGCCGACACCACGAGAACAAAGAGTCTCTTGCGAACCACCGAAATGAAAACTGTCCGCCCCATTGCAGGTTTAACTATCCGAGACAGAGTACGAAACTCCGAATTTCGGAGGATCTGCGATGCCGAGGATGTCGTGCGATGTGGTAGAAACAGAAGACGTTACTTGAGAGATCACGTCGAAAGAGCGGATTCAGTGAGAGTGGTAAAAATAGCGGCAGACGAGATACCGTCAACCAGCAGACCACCTGGACAACCGCCAAAGAGATGAAAGGACAGCTGGACATCCGCGTCCCAGGAGTGAATCCGAGAATAAACAGTACCCAGTACTAGAACAAGCAGAAGAAGAAGAAGAAGATTTGTTTAAAATAAATTAATTCTCTTGAACAAATCGACAGTTGGAATAGGTGCATTCCTACCTTATAATTATTATACACAGTGCCTTGTAATACATACTTAAATAGAAATAATTATAATTGTTTATTTCAATACACTTATAGACGAACGTTCAAACATTTCAATTAATATATATCATTGAAAAAATACGTTATATAGATGCTTAGTACAGATGTCAGACGAGTAATTTATGGCATATTATAAACATTAAACAATGATTGGTATTTAAATATAATTGATGAAATAGTTGAGATGGTTTGGGCAAGTTGTAAGAATGAACAAACGTAATATAAACAAAGGTGTATAAGAGATAGATATATTGAATAGCATGAGTCTGCCCTTTGAAGGGATGGCATGACCATGTAAATGGTATTATGAACGATAGAAATTTAAACAGTCAGAAAACATGGATGAGATGATGCATGAATGTAAAGGAAGCCATTCATGTCACCACACTAATTAACGATGAGAAATAACATTGATCACTAATTTTTATTTTCATTTCATTCACATATTCAGGGCAAGTCCCGTTCCATGGTAGTAATCGAATATCTAAATTGAGGGTTTTCATCCCGCCATTTGACCGGACTAGCCCCCAGATATTTCGATGTAAAAAGTATTATTTCGAAACCATCAAGCAGTAATGTCAAAACTATTGAAAACCCAACTATAGGTTTAAAAAGATAGGTACACCAAACATAGTTACCAACCTACATAAATAAACAATAACACAATACGCACCTAGATCACAGACTAATTTTGACCACTCTAAATTTCGATCAACCCCCGCCAAAATATTTAACCACCACTTCAAGATCATGGAGATACTTTAATATTGAAAACTTTCTGTCCGATTTACATCTATCCCCTCTCTGTAACACTCAAGATAATTTATCTCTTACTGAACTAGTCGACACCTACAACACAACGCTACAAAATCTTCTTGAAAAACACGCACCGGAAAAAAACAAACGACGTCAAAACCGAATATCCGATATCTGGTTCGACGAAGAATGCAGGGAGAAGAAGAAAAAAATGCGCAAAATAGAGAGAGCGTATAAACACCAGGTCTCAACTCTACAACGATCAGATTGGATTGCAGCGCAAACCGACTATAAGAACACACTTGCAGCCAAGAAGAACTTTTACTGGACAGATAAAATCCAACAAGAACGAGATAACCCTAGACAAATGTGGAAATCCATAAACACAGTTTTAGGAAATAAAAATAACGGATCTTCAACTACTACGGATATCTCTCCAGACGCCATCTCTGACTTTCTGCAAAACAAAATTTCGAAAATTCACTCTACAACAATTTCGCCATCTCCTACCTCTTATTCAACCAACATAAGCAATAGTTTTCTAAATTATTTCATCGAAACAAGTGAACAAGAAATCATCAAATTCATCAATTACTCACCCAACAAACATTGTTCCTTAGATCCGATACCAACATGGCTCTTGAAAAAATGCTCTGTTATAATAGCACCCTATCTCTGCAAACTGTTCAATTTATCATTGAGCTCTGGTGTAGTACCAACAAGTCTTAAAGAAGCAATAGTAACCCCGATTCTAAAGAAGCCAAACCTCGACCCTGATGACATTAATAACTACAGACCCATATCCAACTTACCTTTTATCGCTAAATTACTAGAAAAAATTGTATGTACAAGACTAAATGACTTCATTGAGACAAACGGAATGTTTACCAAACTTCAATCTGCGTATAGAAAATATCATTCAACTGAGACTGGACTTCTTCGAATATTATCTGATACGATTCTAGCTACTGAAACCGGAAATCATGTTCTATTAGCATTTCTGGACATGAGTGCAGCTTTTGATACGATTGATCACACTATTCTCACTGAAAGACTCAAAACAACTTACGGTATGCGAGAAAACACATATAAATGGTTTCAATCTTATCTCACAGGACGACACCAAACAATCAAATTCAATAACCTAAAATCATCTCCCGCTTTTGTAAATTTCGGAGTTCCCCAAGGTTCCGTGCTAGGTCCGTTACTATTTATCTTATACACAAAAGACATATTTTCAATCATTGACTCCCACGGACTACTCGCACACTGTTATGCGGACGATTGGCAGCTTTACTTTTATTGCTCACCAGAAAATGCTCACCATCTAAAAACCACAATCTGTAAATGTATCGAAGATATCGGTGTTTGGATGTCAGCAAACAAACTTAAGCTAAACCCAACAAAGACAGAACTACTCTGGACAGCAACACGCAAACGAAGCCATTTAATAGACACTTCCCCACTAACTTTCGAAAATTCAGATATTCTTCCTAAATCCTGTGTTAAACTTCTTGGAGTCAAAATAGATTCAAATCTAAGCTTTTCAAACCAAATTAACACAGTTACCTCTTCTGCTTTCTTTCAACTAAGACGTTTAAAGTCAATCCGAAGGAGTATCCCAATTGAAGCCATGAAATCTTTGGTAAGCGCCTTTGTTGTCTCCCGTTTGGATTATTGTAACGGTATATATGCGAATTTACCAAAGAAAGAAATTAATAAAATTCAGTCAGTTTTCAATGCTGCAGCCAGACTCATCACTGGAGCCTCCAAATCTTCTCACATCTCTCACCATCTTCGCAATCTACATTGGCTTAAAGTCCCCGAAAGAATTGAATATAAGCTCTGTCTCATAATATTTAAAGCACTTCGTGGTATGGCTCCTACTTACCTCTCTGAACTGTGCATTCCGCTTTCAATAAATGACAGACAATCATCACTTCGTTCTGCCTCTTCATCCATGGTTGGGAAATTAGTTGAAATAAACAGGGTGCACACAACTAATTTCGGTGATCGTGCATTTGCTGTGGCAGGACCAAATGCATGGAATAAGCTCCCACACACCCTCAGACAAACCGAAAATATATCTTCGTTCAGGAAAAAACTCAAAACGCACCTTTTTCGCAAATCTTACCAGAGCCGAAATGATACAACATAATCATTTTTTCAGCGCCCTTGAGGTGAGATATTCACAAAAACGGCGCTATATAAATTATCCAAATTTATTATTATTATTATTATAATATTTAATTAAGTTGATAGGTGTAATGTCCCTCTAGGGGGAAATACCATAGAATATACATAGAGAAAATTTTTCTTCATATAAATAAATCTGTGTACATTTTTTTGCAATGTTTAATTCAATGTTTGCACAATTCTGTTGCGTACTTGTTTTGCATGCTGTTCAAAGATGAGTCAGAGTCTCAAATTAGAATATTCAGATACAAAAAGGCCTTCACATTCATTTATGACAATTGTCGAGTCTGCAACCTTCTAAACTCTTTTATGTATTGTAATATCAAGGACAACACTTGCCGAGACTATAGGTACTCTTGTTTCGTTCCAGACTTATATTTGCCTTGCTAAATAGTTTGAATACCGTCGTATCTTCAAGCGCTAGCACAATCCTGGGAAATTCTAGGACCGAACCCTTTGAGAATAATAATAATTTAGATTTATAAAGCGCTGTCTGATCTGCAAAATAGAGTAGTAGGTACGTCTTAATGTTTTACTGAAAGACTCAACACTTTGAGTCTATGTGATTCCTTCAAAGAATTGGTTCTCTGTTATCCAGATGATCTCAATTTTAGACTTCTTGAATGTTATGAGGAGCCAAATCCTACAGAGCCTTGCTTTATTTTTAAAAAATATTATTTTTTTTCTTTTGCAAGATGCAAGATTTGGCAGTCTCGTAATTAAAACCCAGCCTTGACACAACAAATGCATTCGCAATCATGGTAAATGCATTTGTTGTGTCAAGGCTTGGTTACCTACTGCAGTGCTATTTATATGGGTTTGCCCAAGTATCAGCTTGATAGATTACAAATAGTTTTCAACACAGCTGCGAGGTTAATATAATACGGATCTAACAAAAGATGTCACATATAAATTTAACCAAATATCTTGAACCATGCTTCCAGATGCGCAGAGCGCATATTTGTATACTTTTGCTTCGTTGGTTTACGTGCAAATCGTCCCCCTTCTCGGAGAAATGGTTTAAGATATTTGGCGACAATTATAACACCTCTTCTTAACGAACTACACTAGTTAAAATTTCCAGAACGAGAAGACTTTACTTACCATAAAGCTCTGGCTCTGAACGACTTAGCTCCACACTACATTCAAGAACCGTGTCAAAAAAATGTTCCATCAGGAAGACAACTTACATTGAGATCATCTGGATCACAGAATAGCAACTCTTTAAAAGAATTGGACAAAGTCAATAAGTTGGTTTTACTATTGCCCCTTGATAAACGTGGAGCTCAGAGCATTGACACCTTCGGTATACTTCTTAAAACTGTCTGTTTCTGTGAGCCGACAAATAGCGCCCTTGGAGTGAGTTCTTGTATCACTAAACGGCTCTTTATAAATTCTTCATATTATTATTATTATTAGTCTTGGTCTTGATCCCTTGATGTTGGTCTCACATAGTCTTACTAAAATACCAAAAATGATTTTGTTCAATACTCCTTAAATGAAGTAACATGTTCTTGCAACTTAGTAAGCAAACGATATGTTATTCAAAAGGTAATTCAACTTCCATTTTGTCTACTGCTAAATGTGTAAATATATTTTATCTCTTGTAAGGTCTATTGATATTACTCAACAATGGTTTGTATTTTTGATCGAGACATGGCTCGTTATAACATGTCTGGTCACTGTTTTCATAATAAATTATAATACTCAAAGTACAATGCAAGGTTGAAGGGTTTTATTCTCGACCCTGGTTGATATGACAAGCCTTCTGTTCAACTTTAACCACTTAATTAATTCATGACCCTTTACCAGTATTTTTTTATTTAGATTTCGTATTTATGTTCACAGTGAAATCCCGATTTCACATGAAATTGTGTACTCAAACAACAATAAATAAATCATGTTCAACACATATGGTTGATTCTCTTATAAGACTGCGAAACGTGGACAAACGGCTGGAAGAATTCGAAATATTGCTGCCCCAGAAAATGGTTCGTACAACAGGGACCAATATAATCAAAGATGCAAGCATATTCCAGAGAGCCAAATTCAGTAGAGAACTGCTGTCGAATATCTAGGTAAAAGAGTATCGTATCTTGGTCATGTAGGTACTGCGTGGAGATAAGCATCACCTCCTCCAACTGACACTCAAAGGAAAGATAGAAGGACCAAAAAGTAATTGACTGAAAGTAGGTGCTGTGAGTGCAAAAAATCATGGGATGGACCGAAATAAGACGAGTGGAGGACCTGTTCCGGGCAGCACAGGACAGGGAAGTCTTATTCATTGCCAACGTCACGTCAGTGGGATCTGACACAGCACAAGGAGAAGAAGAGACGTATCATTAATACTTGTCATTCATTAAATCATACCATCACGGCAAAACCCACAATGTGGGCTAACCTGTGATAGGTGTGTTGGAGTGCATTACCTTATAAAAGGAAACAAGACGCATGCGTGTTTTCCCACACACCAGTCTCATCTCACCTAAAAAGGCACAATATTCGGAATGGATGGTGGACCTAATTGCTGAATTATACGTATATGATATGTTATTTTTGCCTGTTTTGTTTTCGATTACTCGGTTCTTACAGGACACCTGAATATAGTGGAAGCAATGATATTTGAATATAGTGGAAGCACTATTCTAAGCCAGTACCTCGCAGCAAATTTAAGAAAGTATTAAAGTATTTTTTTGTTACCCTGTTATAATATTTATAATATGAAAATAACAGCTGAATAAAGATACTCAACTATGTAAAATAACAGTCCCAGAACAGGCATTTGCCTAGTGGGGCGTTATTAGTTAGTTTGTATATGTTGTATGTATTTTTGTGTAATAATAATAAATAAATAAATAAAAACCCGCATTAAATTTATAAAACAAATTTCGTACTGCGTAAGTCGTCGCCTCAAGCTCGTCTTTTAATACGGTTTTGGCATTTTTTTCTTATTCCTTCTCTGGTGATGAGCAAAAGTGTTGCAGTCATGGTTTTGGTCTTGCGAAACTTTCATGACCAAGACCCCATGTGTCGCTGCATTACCGAGATCAGGGGCTGTAAAACCAATAGTCTTGCAAGACCTAATGCAAGACTCAGGAATTACATTACTATGTAGGTACTATCGACAGAATACTTTAGATTTGTATTTTTTGTGGTATTTCATTGTAATTATTAAACGACTTCTTAATAATTTATCTTTTATTACTTCCTTAGCACGATCGACTCAACGCCTGGAGGCAATTTCTTTAAGTCAACCACAATTAATTAAACCATTGGCTATGGGTTATAGTGCGCGGTAGTAGTTACATTATCAAATCAATGGAAAATATGCACCTACCGTAGGTAGGGTTACCAGATGAAAAAATCAATAGTCCTGATTTCCATGGAAAAGTCCTGAGATTTTATGCGTTGTGGGCAAACATTTTCAAAGACAATAGGTATTTCACGATTACTAGAGATACTGCGTATTTGTCAATATATATTTGCAATTACAGCCCAGAATGCAAACGTAGAAAGAGTTTTTTTCTATCATGGGGGCTCAATGGTCGAAAGAAAGAAACCGACTAAAGGTGTCATCAGTTCGAGCTATACTTTTAGTTCAATATAATTTGAAGAGTTTAACATGTGTGGCATTTTATAAATCAATTATTAAAGAAAAAACCTTACTTAAAAAGGTATCTTCACATATTAAATACGATAAAACTGATCAAGTACCTACCTACTTGGATTATTACCAAAGGAAGATTACTTTTAGTTTGTTTAACTTTTAATTAAAGAGATCATTAAAATTTCAGCTGTGTTTTAATGAAAATCTTGAGATATCATGAGATTTGCAAAATCCGGCCGCAATCCTGAGAAAAGTCGAAAAATCCTGAAATCTCAGGACAAATCCTGAGATATGGTAACCCTAACTGTAGGTAAATATGAATATGAATAGACACAATATTTCTATATGTATTATATGAACTAGAGGAATATGCCATCTGTATATTATTATTATTAGTCTAAAATAAAATAACAGCATTTACGAGTATTTCACATTGAAATTATTATCTCGGTAGCTTCGAACAATTTAGTTTTATCACACAACTTGTCAAATGGCCACAATTTACGATCCATACAAAATGGCCAAGATTGAACCAAGTTTCTGCATTTTATACAATGTACAATAACAACATTAGGTAGCAACGTGTAATTTCAACTTACTTATTTCGATCTCGCTCCACCGCACACCCTCACACCCGTCCTTTTTCGATTTGCTGTCTTCTTTTCATTTCTCCTGATTGCCCATTGGCTTTGTATTATTAAAGAAACATAATATGCAATGAATTGTCCATCACGAAGGTTTTCTTTGAACGATTCCTTACGTTGTAAATAACTTGTAAATAAATTATTTTTTAGATACAGTGTAGAAAATGAATTATTTTCTGCCATAAATAATAATAATTTGCTTCAAAACATTCATGAATATGAGGCGACCTTCTCCTGCTTTTTGTTCCCCCCAATCCCGGTTTATCCAGGGTAGATCCCCCTTGTACGTAAGCGCCAAGATCTTTTGTCCTGGGTTGTCACAACGGAAACACTCAATACTGGACCACAATTTTGCTGTGGGTCTGCCTCTACACCTAGATCTAGCTGGGATGTTGAGCGCTTTCTTTATCGAATAATCTTCACTCTCATCCTGCTTTCTTTCAGATTTTCAGTTATCGGTGCAACTTTAAATGATCCTCTGGTATACTCATTGCGGATTCTGTCTATCCGTGTTACCCCACCTGCCCAGCGCAACATTTTCATATGAATTGTATGCAACTGTTACTCAGGTTTTTGGACGGTGTCCCAGGACTCTACGTCGTACAACATTGCAGGTCTTACCACTGTTTTATATACTTTGCTCTTTGTGACCTGTGGACGAAAAAAGGAAAAACTCACAAAAGCTACAAACATATAAATAATAATATTAAATCATTTATTATATTTTGATAAAAAAAAGCCGTTTACATTAATGAACAACTTATCATGATATCTTCTTTTTGTTGTAGATTAAATCAAAATGTAGTTCGCTCAAAAGCAGAAATAATAAGATTAGTTCAACAGGCAAGAGTTCTCTACAGCAAAAAATCTATGATTTTTAAATCTCCTATAACATAGATATCGCCGATAGGAAGAACTCGAATAAACTCTTGTACGACAGCGAAACATAGGCTTCAGTCGGAGAGATTCTGGGCGTCTGGCTACCTACGAAATGTGTTGCTACAGGCGCATGGCTAGGATCCATTGGTTAAACTACGTGGTACTGGCAGAGTCAGATAAACGAGACAACTCCTAAAGAGGGTTGCCCAACAATGATCCAAATTGATAGGCCATAACAAGGTTACGGATAATGGATAGGCCATAACAAATAGGCATCCGGGTCTGCTTGTTACTATCGTTGAAGAACGGAGAGCAGAGAACGGAGAGCAGAAATAGAGGTCACCCTAGAGAGAGTTATATGGACCAGGTTTTCAGCGATGGGCTTTGTTGCAGCTACCAAGGGATGAAGAGGCTGGTGAACAACAAATATAGGTATGTGAAGAGAGGGAGTACTTGGTTCAAACCAATCCTAGGATTGCGTTCAAGAGGAAGATTATAATACCTACCTATTTTACTGAATGAATACGTTTATTTCAGTTGCAAATATGTATTTTAAATCAATTGCATAACATTGTATGCACATTCCTACTTTATCTGTCAAATACAACGACAAAATGGAGGCAAATATTTGAGTTTATTTTTCTGACAGATCACTTGAGTCAATATTGTATTTTTAAATAAGTTTTTGCAGGCGGTGTGTCGTTTGAAAGGTGACTTATTTGTGTGATTTTTACATTTCATAATATTTTAAAGTGCACTTTAAAATATGCGCAGTTTGTTCATTAAAAATATCGGTGAAAACTTTAATTATTTTGGCGAAGGTAAAGTCAATAATACACGGATTAACCGTAATGTACGTATTTCTTATTTATACTTTTATTATCTTTTGTTTGTGACAGTTAAAAAATTTCAATATGCATTTAAAATTTTAACTCCAAGCGTATTTTTTTGTATTTACGCATCGAAGACCACATGATTTTTGACTGTTATTTTTCAATAGCCAATTGTTAAAATGTAATTTAATATAATAAGTGGAATTCCATTATCAATTATACTTAATTACTTACAATAAGTAAAAAAAAACATTTTTTATTTTTTCCGCTAGTGGATATATTTGACGCGTTTCGCTCAAAGAACATCTTTAGAATGCTGTACCTACATGCTCTTTGAGCGGAACGCGTCAGTGGTCAAACATACGTATATATTAGTGGAAATAAGTTTTTTTATCATTTTTAAATTATTAAATATAATTTAATTATAAATTGTAATAATGGACTCCTCAAGCTTGAGAATTACAAAATACTTTTCGTAACTTTTCTTTTTAACAACCTCAATCAATGAGGACAATTTAAAAATGCAATAGATAGGTATACAAGAATAAACCTTATGTTAAATAAACTTAATTAATGACAGTAAAGCAACACATATATACATATATATATATATATATATATATATATATATATATATATATATATATATATATATATATATATATATATATATATATATATATATATATATATATATATATATATATATATATATATATATATATATATATATATATATATATATATATATATATATATATATATATATATATATATATATATATATATATATATATATATATATATATATATATATATATATATATATATATATATATATATATATATATATATATATATATATATATATATATATATATATATATATATATATATATATATATATATATATATATATATATATATATATATATATATATATATATATATATATATATATATATATATATATATATATATATATATATATATATATATATATATATATATATATATATATATATACATCACATTAACTTTGATTTACTTACAAATATACATACATACATACCATCACGACATGTCCCTTACGGGGTAAGCAGAGAGAATCGAGCGCCATACTTCTCTATTTTTGCACACATTTCTGACTTCCTTTACATCCATGCATCGTCTCATACAAGCTCGTCGATTGTTCAAACTTTTTATGTTTCCTTCTTTCAAAATATCATTCACATGGTCATGGATTCCCTTTCTGGGGCGACCTCTGCTATTCACTCCATCTCTTGCACCCATGTATATTTTTTTGGTCAGTCGTTCATCGTTCATTCTTTCTATATGTCCAAACTACCTTAAAGCATTCACTTTCATTTTACATATAATATCCTTCTTTAACTTGCATTCTCTCCTTATGTCCTCATTTTTTATTCTATCATATATCGTTCTATTACATACTCTTCTTAGTGATCTCATTTCTACAGCATTTATTCTACTTTCATGTGTTCTTTTCCAGGTCCATGTTTTACTAGCATACGTCAAAGTAGGCACCACAATTGCATTGTGTACTGCAATTTTGGCTTCCTTTGAGATGCTTGGATCGGCCATTACTGGTCTAAGTGCTCCGTTTATTCTATACCCTGCCATAACTCTTCTTTCAATATCTTTATCGGGTCTTCCATTCCGTTCAAACATACTCCCCAAATATAAATATTCCTCAACTTGTTCTAGCCATTCGTTCTCTACTTTTATCATACAAGCAGTTATACTTACAAATATAATATGCAGAAAAAAATATTATTCAATTTCAATGTTCACACTTACCCTACGAGAGGATGTCAGGATTTGAGACTTCTAAAAACTAGATTAACGTGTACACAAAATAGTTTTTACCATAAAGGTCTCAAAATATATAATAGTTTACCACCAAACATAAAAGAAACCAAAATTCTTGTCACCTTTCGTGGGCTAGGTGCTGAATAAATAGTTAAAACTATTAATGTTCTCCATAGTTTTACATAATGTTTTTATAATTAACTGTCATACTCTTAGCATACTTAGTTTTTTTTTTTTTAATTATTTTTATACTTTTTTGTTTATCTAGGTATATTCATTTTTATATATTTTTTTACTTCTAAATAAAGTTCACTATTACTAATCATTTATAGAACACAAGTTTGCAATAATAATGATATTCTTGAACAAGTCAAAAACTCCAAAGTCAAGTTTACTAGAATTCTATTTTTCTAGTGCTTTCTTCACGATATACAGTATTTCATGAGAATCAGAGACAAAGAAACTTTATGAGTACCTGTGTGTCCATATTCGCACTCTTCAATCTTTTAATATGTTGTGGTCATTACTAAAAGGGCTCCTGAGTACTTGAAGAAGCGTTTCAGGAAGTGTAGGGGGTAGATTATCGATTGGTGCATAATCTGTAGGTCTTCATATTATGAAGGTCGCTTACAGACCTGATTTAGCGAATTTATCAAATCCTCTACAGAATTTTTAACCTCTACAGTCCTTCGACCTGTCCAAACCGCCCTACACGGAAGCAAGGCATTCTCCGAAGAATATCCTCAGTCATGAGGCCATGGAACAAACATAGGAGAAAAATGGCAATATCGTGAATGTATTTTTGTGTCCCCAAAGTAAGATGTCCAATGGTTCTCAAAAATATCGATCAACGTTTAAAGTGTAGCAGTTGTCAGTTGAAATACTTTAAATTTAGCCACTATTTCTCACGGAGATATAACAAACGAAAGTGAAATGACAGTCGTTTTAGCAGTTTTTAAAGTATGTTTATCTCTTAATGAATCCCCAATAGATTATTCAGTAATCAGCGATGTCTCTTTATGGATTAAATAAACCGGTGTTGTGGTCGAACAAGTTCTAGGGGACAGGAGACATAAGGTATTTAAGTCAATAGATTAGCTTTAACGATTTCTCACGAACCATTACGAATTGTTACGACTTAATGAACGCAGATAGAGATATGCTAAAAACTTTAGAACATCACTAATATATTAATCAATGAAATAAATTATGAGTATCTGCTGTACCTAAAGGCTTGAATAGATTTTGTGTAGTGCCAACTTTTGTTTTAAAGCAACCCATAGCAAAAAGCTAATAAGTATATAACTTTGAAAATTAATTGAAAATTCATATCGAAAACCGTACAGTTAAATACAAATTACGCTACCTATCACTGTACCTACCATTTGATTGTCTACACAGAATAAAAAAAATACAAATACGCTAAAAAAAACTTCAAACCGAAATTGTTCAACATTTTTTGCAAATTGTTTATTAAAAAGATTTAAATATTCATAAATAATTTGTAAGCTTTTTTTGACAATATTTTCTTCGATCTTTATACTAAGACGATCTTTAAACAGATTAAGTAAATGATTTTATTTTGGTGCAATAATAAAATGATTGATTGAAGAAATAGAAACAAACACATGGCGAACATCATGGCTTCAGATTCTTCGAATACGCTTTGTTCTGTGAAACAAAACAAAATAAACTTTCATCGTGGGAATAGCAATAGTGTGTATTTAGTTACAAATTAAGTAATGAAAACACAAAACAAAAATAATAGATATTGTTAAGTGCAAATATGGCAAAAAAATTAAGTCGGAAAGAAAATATCAATTGTAGAAATTTCCAGAAAGTGAAATTAGATCCAATTATTACAATGGTGATGAACATTTTGTATCATATTATTTGTCACGATTCAATTAGCATAATATCGTGTTTAGTTTGTACCTATGCGCAATTTTAAATAGCGTGATGCACGATTTAAAAATTGAAAACAACTACTGTTCTCAAGAAATGAATCTGGATTAATGTTATCTTCCTACTTCCGCACAATAGATACGTTTCCATTACATATCATTAGTAGTTTTAATGTCATTTGGACTTAAAATAATTGTAAGAACTTCCTATTCATAGCAGCTTTTAATGATTAAGGATCCATTGACAGAACTAATCCATTTCATTTCATAGGACCATTCACACAAAAGTATGTATGCCGCCTTGTTGATTTTGTCCAATAGGCGTGATGACAGTAATAGAGAATCACTGTAATTATGATTTTAAAAATAAAATAGGCATAAAATAAGGTGACATGTGTACGAAACACCGTCACCAAATTTTATTTTGAAATGACGATTTTTGCTACTAAACTTTATTCTTTAAAAAAAAAGAAAAAAAAATTCAAAATTAGTCATCATGCCTATTACCTAAAGATGTTGTTTCCCTGTAATCCGGCCTTATTTATTCTTGACCCTCAAATTCGATCCAAATTTCGAATTTTTGCTAAGAACCTTCCTTTATAATAGAGAATTAGGCAGTAGGTAGGTATATATATTTTAATTCTCATAGTAATCATTTGAATATAAGCAAGCGACCGGTAGTTAAGTTCTAAGCGAAAATTCGAAATCGCAATCGAGTTTGAACGTCAAGAGTAAGCTAGCTGAAGACGAGATAATTTCCAAAGAAATAATACTGTTGGGGATTGAGGAGGCAGCCCTTCTGGCTTGCCTATATAAATCCCCACCAACGGCGAACCAACCAGTTCTCATTTATCATTCTCGCGGGCCAGTCATATCTAATAAACACAATGTAACCCAATCAGCAGTTTTAATATCTTCCCACTATAGGTACCTACCCGACACATAATATAAAAGTGGTGACCCCGACGTGATATATACCTATTATATTATTGATATATCCCCAACAATAATAATAGGGGATTTTTCATAGTGCCATTTAATGACCAAGATCAGTCCAAAGGCATAGGGCACTGATACTAGTTTTTAGCTGCTCTACGAAACAAAGCTGTTTTCAGTCCCTTAGTGAAAGTGCTCTTGCTTTGAGCACTGCGGACATCTGGAGGCAGTGCATTCCGCTAAATTGGATCGCTCACACCAAAGCATCGGTCATAATAGGCCGTTATGCTGACTCTGTCCAACTCCTTTAAGGAGTTGTTTCTCTGTGATCCAGACGACCTGATTGTGAGATGCCTCCCAGAGAGCTCTATTCTCTGGCACAGGTCTTCAATGTATTGCGAGAGTATTTTACGTTCTCAATTGATGTTATTTTGACAGTAAATTTGTAGGGTTACTAGTAACTACCACTTACACAGAAAAAAAACTTGTTGAAAGACGAAATAAATGAAAATTATTATGAATTGTTTTTAAAGTCTACTATGTGGCACAATTTATTTCATTTAGGTAGGTACTTTTTTTGATCCACGAATTAGGTATTTCGTACCTACGTAAGGTACTGAATAGCTCATTTGTAGTTTGAAAAAAATCATTGTACGTAGTAAATATTGTTAATACATATTTATCGAAATGTTTTTTATTTATATTATACCGGTTTGATTCCCACAATAATAGACTTGTTAGTGTTTGCAAAAAAAAAAACATGTCGTTTTAAAACATCTTTATACACATACCTACCTTTGAGTTAGTAAGTAAGTATTATCTTGGTCATGTACATAGTGAAATAATAATACAAATACCGCAAACTGGTCCAGAGCAGAGATTGTTCTTATCTTTGTTGTGATCTGATGTAGATTATGTGCTCTTAATGAGCCTTTAGCATCGACCTCGATAGATAACAAACTCATCTATTCACTTATCTCGTAACTAACTACATATTATTATCGACCTCGATAGATAACAAACTCATCTATTCACTTATCTCGTAACTAACTACATATTATTATCGACCTCGATAGATAACAAACTCATCTATTCACTTATCTCGTAACTAACTACATATTATTATCGACCTCGATAGATAACAAACTCATCTATTCACTTATCTCGTAACTAACTACATATTATTATCGACCTCGATAGATAACAAACTCATCTATTCACTTATCTCGTAACTAACTACATATTATTATCGACCTCGATAGATAACAAACTCATCTATTCACTTATATCGTAACTAACTACATATTATTATCGACCTCGATAGATAACAAACTCATCTATTCACTTATCTCGTAACTAACTACATATTATTATCGACCTCGATAGATAACAAACTCATCTATTCACTTATCTCGTAACTAACTACATATTATTATCGACCTCGATAGATAACAAACTCATCTATTCACTTATCTCGTAACTAACTACATATTATTATCGACCTCGATAGATAACAAACTCATCTATTCACTTATCTCGTAACTAACTACATATTATTATCGACCTCGATAGATAACAAACTCATCTATTCACTTATCTCGTAACTAACTACATATTATTATCGACCTCGATAGATAACAAACTCATCTATTCACTTATCTCGTAACTAACTACATATTATTATCGACCTCGATAGATAACAAACTCATCTATTCACTTATCTCGTAACTAACTACATATTATTATCGACCTCGATAGATAACAAACTCATCTATTCACTTATCTCGTAACTAACTACATATTATTATCGACCTCGATAGATAACAAACTCATCTATTCACTTATCTCGTAACTAACTACATATTATTATCGACCTCGATAGATAACAAACTCATCTATTCACTTATCTCGTAACTAACTACATATTATTATCGACCTCGATAGATAACAAACTCATCTATTCACTTATCTCGTAACTAACTACATATTATTATCGACCTCGATAGATAACAAACTCATCTATTCACTTATCTCGTAACTAACTACATATTATTATCGACCTCGATAGATAACAAACTCATCTATTCACTTATCTCGTAACTAACTACATATTATTATCGACCTCGATAGATAACAAACTCATCTATTCACTTATCTCGTAACTAACTACATATTATTATCGACCTCGATAGATAACAAACTCATCTATTCACTTATCTCGTAACTAACTACATATTATTATCGACCTCGATAGATAACAAACTCATCTATTCACTTATCTCGTAACTAACTACATATTATTATCGACCTCGATAGATAACAAACTCATCTATTCACTTATCTCGTAACTAACTACATATTATTATCGACCTCGATAGATAACAAACTCATCTATTCACTTATCTCGTAACTAACTACATATTATTATCGACCTCGATAGATAACAAACTCATCTATTCACTTATCTCGTAACTAACTTCATATTATTATCGACCTCGATAGATAACAAACTCATCTATTCACTTATCTCGTAACTAACTACATATTATTATCGACCTCGATAGATAACAAACTCATCTATTCACTTATCTCGTAACTAACTACATATTATTATCGACCTCGATAGATAACAAACTCATCTATTCACTTATCTCGTAACTAACTACATATTATTATCGACCTCGATAGATAACAAACTCATCTATTCACTTATCTCGTAACTAACTACATATTATTATCGACCTCGATAGATAACAAACTCATCTATTCACTTATCTCGTAACTAACTACATATTATTATCGACCTCGATAGATAACAAACTCATCTATTCACTTATCTCGTAACTAACTACATATTATTATCGACCTCGATAGATAACAAACTCATCTATTCACTTATCTCGTAACTAACTACATATTATTATCGACCTCGATAGATAACAAACTCATCTATTCACTTATCTCGTAACTAACTACATATTATTATCGACCTCGATAGATAACAAACTCATCTATTCACTTATCTCGTAACTAACTACATATTATTATCGACCTCGATAGATAACAAACTCATCTATTCACTTATCTCGTAACTAACTACATATTATTATCGACCTCGATAGATAACAAACTCATCTATTCACTTATCTCGTAACTAACTACATATTATTATCGACCTCGATAGATAACAAACTCATCTATTCACTTATCTCGTAACTAACTACATATTATTATCGACCTCGATAGATAACAAACTCATCTATTCACTTATCTCGTAACTAACTACATATTATTATCGACCTCGATAGATAACAAACTCATCTATTCACTTATCTCGTAACTAACTACATATTATTATCGACCTCGATAGATAACAAACTCATCTATTCACTTATCTCGTAACTAACTACATATTATTATCGACCTCGATAGATAACAAACTCATCTATTCACTTATCTCGTAACTAACTACATATTATTATCGACCTCGATAGATAACAAACTCATCTATTCACTTATCTCGTAACTAACTACATATTATTATCGACCTCGATAGATAACAAACTCATCTATTCACTTATCTCGTAACTAACTACATATTATTATCGACCTCGATAGATAACAAACTCATCTATTCACTTATCTCGTAACTAACTACATATTATTATCGACCTCGATAGATAACAAACTCATCTATTCACTTATCTCGTAACTAACTACATATTATTATCGACCTCGATAGATAACAAACTCATCTATTCACTTATCTCGTAACTAACTACATATTATTATCGACCTCGATAGATAACAAACTCATCTATTCACTTATCTCGTAACTAACTACATATTATTATCAACCTCTTCTTTTATACTATTTTCTTAGATGTCCAGGATGTTATTATCAACAATTTTCTTTAATTTCACCTGTATTGGAATTTTGCAATTAATTTTTACCCGACTAGCAAGAGATCGAAAACTTACATTTCAGTATCCCCGATAACAATATGTTTAAACTGTTTCCAGCTTAATTCATTTGATATTTTGATAAAACTGAACAATCTTGTAGGTATATCCAAACTTGAATTGTGACTGCTATACATGTTGCATATTATTCAGGCGTTATTTATATCTACATAAGATCGATTTTAGTTTTCTTTAACTTTACTTGTCTATCTATATTGATATATTGCATAACTTGAAGGTTTTTTCGTTGATACAGTGGAAGTTCATAATTATAAATTGTAAAAAAAACTTATAAATTGAAACACAGTTATATTCCACACTGACTATTTTTATTTGCCTAAGCGCTTTCGTCAGTCACAGCTGGCATCCTCAGATATAGTGTGCCTCTGAGGATGCCAGCTGTGACTGGCGAAAGCGCTTAGGCAAATAAAAATACTCAGTGTGGAATATAACTGTGTTTCAATTTATAAGTTTTTTTTTCAATTTATGATATATTGCAATCGATTTTATTTTAATTTAAAATTGAAAAAAATGTCCTCACCTTGACAATGATTAATATGAACACATATATAATTCCACAATTTATTTTATTTTTCTCCCGACGACCGTTTCGGCTTATAAGGCCATAATCAACCAGTTGATTATGGTCTTATAAGCCGAAACGGTCGTCGGGAGAAAAATAAAATAAATTGTGGAATTATATATGTGTTCATATTAATCATTGTCATAATGGAATTCTACAAATTAGAAGCCGTCACAATCGAATGATTGAAAAGTGCGTATGTCCTCACCTTTTTTATTAATTGCCGTGGCAAAGTGACCGCTTGTCTTAAGAGGCTATAGTAGGCTATACATTATATTTTGAAAATAATTTCCCTAATACCCTCAAAAGATACGTCTTTGAAATAAGGAACAGTTTGTATGTACATCTTTAATCTATTGCATGATTTTTTTGAATTTTGAATTTGTTTAATACTTTTCTTGTAAAATTAGTTTTAGTAAAACCCTTTTTTATTTTTTTACTGTAAGTAACTAAAAAACTACAAGGCCTATGAAGTATATTTTTACTTTATTCGATAGAGAATATGAAAATCTACCGGCTGAATTTTTTATTATTATAAAATTTCAATGACTCTTCTTGCTATTTAAAAAAAACCTCTAAATTTATCCATTTTCGCACGATAAAATGTTGTATATCACATATCAGGTGATATACAATATTTTCTCGTGTTTCATACATTAGAAGCTAATTTAGTGTGCATTTTTGCGTACATCCGTATATCCAGGGTATAGTAGGGCCTTAATGATAAATCAACAAAAATATACCTCAAAATAGTGATTATTTGACAAATTGACCGCTTGACTATGATAACTCAACAAAAATATACCTTGAAATAGTGATTATTCGACAAATCGACCGCTTGACTATTATTACTCAGCAAAAATATACCTCGAAATAGTGATTATTTGACAAATGGACCGCTTGACTTTGATTACTCAACACAAATATACCTTGAAATAGTGATTAAGTGACAAATTAACCGCGTGACTCAATGATTACTCAAAAAATATAGCTCGATATTAATCATTCGACAAAGTGACCGCTTGACATAATGATTATCGACTCAACAAAAATATAGCTTGATATATTAATCATTTGACAAAGTGGCCACTCAACTTAATGATTAATCAACAAAAATATAGCTCGAAATATTAATTATTTGACAAATTGACCGCACGTCTTAATGATTACTTAACAAAATATAGCTCAAAATAGTGATTATTTGACAAATTTACCGCATGACTTAATGGTTCATAAACAGAGTGATAGCACGAAACAGTGATTATTTGACAAATTTACCGCATGACTTAATGGTTCATAAACAGAGTGATAGCTCGTAACAGTGATTATCTAACAACATGGTCAAAATCATTACCTATAATATCGAGTTATCATGTTGTTATAATCAAACTTCGATTCGTTACATCAGTGCATTATACAAAATGATTGTGAGTGATGATCAATCTAATGATTGAGGAAGATACCTACCTATTCTTCAGTATTATTATATCAATGTCATTAAAGGTCATTTAGCATTTAGTCTTATCGACAAAATCTCATTCTTCTATGCGCTCTTCCTAAACCTCGTGTTAGGATCTTGAGATTGTCAATACAATGTTCATAGAGTAACCATTATTTTCTTAGATTCAAACAATTTTATAAAATTTGAAATTACCGCTAATAATATTCATACGTAGTTCCATTAATGAAATAAAAAATTTGAAATTACCGCTAATAATATTCATACGTAGTTCCATTAATGAAATTAAAAAAATATATACGAAATGCCTAACTTACTTATGAAAAAATACAATCTATGTACTTCTTTATATGGCAATTCACCCTGAAAAGAGTGCTTTGTGCCAATTTAATGTTTACTGTTTACGAATATAAGGTAAGTTATTTTTGATCATATGTTTAGATTATTTAATAAAATAAATTTTGAAATGACAGACATTACACGAGAAATTTGGAGAGATAAAAGTTGTTGGATATTAAGTGGAAATTGATGAGTAATTTCGATGAGTAATCTGTATATACTTTTAAAATTGGAATTGTTTTTACAGTTAAAAAATACGTGATTAATTGTTTCGTCCTCACTACACTGACAAAGAGGACTTCTTTAACCCTAATTATATACAGATGGGAGGAAATTGAACAGTAACCAAATCTCATTCTAGAAACATGATAGGTATAAACCTTTTTGAAAATTTCCTTTCATGAAAATAAGTTCTTGAAGAGATTTTGCTGGATACCTGCATAATATGATTCTTTGTATTTTTTTGTTGTGGACCAATTTTCTTTCCACTTGGAAAACATATTTGCTTTAAGGCAACGAAAAAGATCTGAGATTGGGATTATGAAGTCATGCGGAAAAGTTCATCAGCCTTTTTAAGTAGATCAGCAAGTTCATCAGTACTCTTACTTAATTGACTTCAAAATATTGAATTGATTCCCTCTTAGGTTTAAATGAATTAAAAATGATTTCGCACAAATAACTCTATTTCTGGAGTAGGAGCACAATTTGCTTGAAGGAAATTGACACCTAGCATTGAACACTGTTCTTGCAAGACAATCAACGATTTTGATATATTATATGATGTACAATAAAAGAAAATCCCAGGATATTTTTGTTAAATGTTGTCACCGTACATAATACTCCACGTTGTAACAGAGGCTTCATCTAAAGATGACAATTATGTTGATATAAGCGTCTCGTACAATGTAGAACTAGATGTTATATACTCTCTTTCTACCTGATTATAGACCACCAACACTGTGAAGCTTACATATTACTTCAGTTAAATCGAACATAAAAATTAAATTAGGTCAAATCGAATTTATAAATTAAGTTAGGTCAAAACAAACAGTGGTTAAACTATGGAGCATATAACCGGAAATGCCATGTCCATTCTCCATGTTAGATTAGGCAGAGAGATCTTACATTAATTTACTTTTAACTTTCTGTCTAAACACATAATTTTGACACTGGCGGGCTTATTCCTAGACGGAAATTTCTTTCAACCAACCAGTGTAAAAGTTTCATAATATACAACTAATGATTACTGCAATACACGACTATACTGAAATCAAATGACAAAAATAATAAAAATAAAGATTGCGCAAGAAAATAACCTATTAACAACCAGAAATATAACCTATTAACGACGGTCAAACATGGCGTAAAAGATATATCACCGAGATCTATGATCTTTACCAGAACATCAGCGTAGTCAAGTTCATTAAGATTAACAGACTAAGCTGGTTGGAACATTTACGCCGTATGGATGATCTGGAGCTCTCAAAAAGGGTGTTGTCTAATGACCCAACCGGTAGAAGCGTAGCTAGACCTTAACTACGATGGTTGAGCGGCGTTGGCGGGCTACGGGGCAGCAGAACTGGAAGGTGGCAGCCAGCGATAGAGCAGTATGGAGAATATTTTAGGAGGCAGCTATGACCCATCAAAGGTTGTGACGTTGAGGATGATGATGATGATATTTTTTCGTAAATTTAATGCTTTATTCATAGTATAGCAAACTCTGGTCTTCGAGGGACTGCTTCTTCCAACTGGACCAAAGACAATTTATCATCTATCGTGGTACAACAAAAAAACTTGAAAAAAGTAAATAATACAAGTTATTCCTTTGTGGAACTTGCCGCTATGGACTCATCAATAACAGTGTTTTCCAACGTGGGGCCCGCGCTCCACAGGAAGACAATTCAAAAATGAACTACCGAATTATTCCTAACTCAATAATTTATAGTAAATATGAACACACGTCATATTATTTCAATAAAAATGTTGTAAATAATACAGTTTTATTTTTACAAGTAGTTCTGTTTTGCCTTTAAACATGCTTAAATGTGTCTAGTGAAAGTGCTAATTATTTAATGTGTTATAATTGTTGGTGGCATAAAAATGTGTTTTTCTTTTATTTTCTTTGTGTTTTGTTTGCTGACGAGTTTGAACTTCTTGCCTCGACAGATTTTATTCACCTAAAAATTATTTTTATAAATTTTATTTTTAATCCATTCAGTTACAAGAATATTTTATTTTATTTTATTTTTATATTACTTCTCGGGCAAATAACAAGTAAGTACTTTGTCAAATATTCATTCAACACGCACCCAAAAACATGTTGCCACATTTTAATCATCTCACAGATCCAGGCTGAAAACACAATTAAAAACTGTTTCTCCACCGGGAATTGAACCCGAGACCTTTGGATCAGCAGTCAGATACCCAACCAACTGAGCATTGGTTACGAGTAACAATAATTAAAAGAATACATATATAAAAAGCAATAAAATGCTAATAAGAGTCGTTAAAACACCCTATACTTTCAGCAAACAAAGGAACGTGCTATCAGCTTGAAGTCTGAAGCGGTACTGATATAAGTATAATAATAATAATAATAATAAGGACAATTTATAAAGCGCGGTTTAGTGACAACCGTGGTCACCTCAAGGGCGCTTTCAGTTATGTGTGTGTGTGCGATGTGTGTGTTATGTATGTGTGTGCGATCGGCCAATGGCGCTTGTACTAATACAATCACAATGTATACATATGTACACTCGATATCACCGACATGCACTAACACTTATACCAAGGTTTATTAAAGTTTCGAATGGGCTGTATGTATATGTTACATATTATGAAACAAAATTATTTTGAAAGAATAGGTGGACCGTGATAAAAAAGGTTGATAAACACTGATAAAGAATGAATTTGATCAAAATGCGAGTCATTGTGTTGATACACATTAAACTATATATAAGATGAGTCATCTGGTTCATCCCGAATAGAAAATTTATTCCAAAAGTTAGATACATAAACTTGGTACCTACCTATTTGTAACATCCATCAGAGGTCTTTATTTCTAAAACTAACAATACGTACCTACCTACATTTGTTTTATTGGGATGACTACCGACGCACGTTCAATTTGAGGAAATCGATTGTTCTCAATACACGTAAGAATTTTTACTCTCCACTCCCATGGTATAGGGGAGAGTAGTGATTTCACGTTTTTGAAGTATTTTTAGGCATTAATTTCTAAACAAGTATCATGTAGGTAGGTATATAATTTAGGCATTAATTTATGAACAAGTATCACGTAGGTATAATATTTAGGAATTAATTTCTGAACAAGTATCATGTAGGTATAATATTTAGGAATTAATTTCTGAACAAGTATCATGTAGGTATAATATTTAGGAATTAATTTCTGAACAAGTATCATGTAGGTATAATATTTAGGAATTAATTTCTGAACAAGTATCATGTAGGTATAATATTTAGGAATTAATTTCTGAACAAGTATCATGTAGGTATAATATTTAGGAATTAATTTCTGAACAAGTATCATGTAGGTATAATATTTAGGAATTAATTTCTGAACAAGTATCATGTAGGTATAATATTTAGGAATTAATTTCTGAACAAGTATCATGTAGGTATAATATTTAGGAATTAATTTCTGAACAAGTATCATGTAGGTATAATATTTAGGAATTAATTTCTGAACAAGTATCATGTAGGTATAATATTTAGGAATTAATTTCTGAACAAGTATCATGTAGGTATAATATTTAGGAATTAATTTCTGAACAAGTATCATGTAGGTATAATATTTAGGCATTAGTTTCTGAACAAGTATCATGTAGGTATAATATTTAGGCATTAGTTTCTGAACAAGTATCATGTAGGTATAACATTTAGGGATGGTTTGGAAAAAAATCGCCGTGATGTTTTTTGTGTGAGTTCAAATAACAAAAACAGTCGATACCATATTGATATCATTTTAGTAACGTGCTTGAACTGAAGCTGATTAGTTTTCCATAGACAATTCACTCATTCATACTATCACGACATATTACGAATTATTTAATGATAACAAATAAGACATCCGTCCTGAGGAAGAATCTGGCGCTTCTTAACATCACCACCAAGATACATTCTTAACCGGTTGCATCAAACAGTTCATCCATGGTTATAAACAATGTAAAATTTTAAGTTTTGTATATTAATTCATTTATCCATACCGTCACGGTATATCTCAACAATGTGGGATAACCAGCGTCAGGTGTGTAGGTGTGAATTAAAATAAGCGCGACAACAGCGTGTATCCTAAAACACTATACATTCTGATTGCGCGGTGAACTTCGTTGTTGAACTATATAGGATGTTCATTCCTTCACTCACCACAAAATTTTAACATGTTCAGTCCCCAATCCAAATAAATAACTAGCAACCACTGCTGCTTCTGAAGATCATAGAAACAACGCTTCCCAGCCATTATCCTCCTCCTGCTTTCTACTCAATGTACATAGTATATTTAATAGTTTTCTATAAATAAATATAAGTTAGAAGAAGGCAGGACTCAGCAAATAAATAGTGTGAACCCACATTTTTAGGATGTCCTTGTGTTACGACTCCTCTACACATCGACAGATGCGTCCGCAGATTGTATCTGCGGATGCATCTGTCGATGTGTAGAGGGGGGGGTTTTGCTCGTCTGTGGTAGGTATTTGACGTCGGCCGACGCATCTGCCACATATCCGTTTGGTGTCGGTTTTTTCGACAAGGATCAAAGAGCGGCAGCGCCTACGCAAGGCGACTGTCCAGTGTCCACACATCTGCGAATGAATCAGTATTGGACGGAAATTCAGTGAGAGTGCACGCGTGCGTGCTTAATTTTCTCGTCGAAATGGTTGCTGTTATGATCACTGAAGAAACATTCAATTTATGAGCGACTGCGTCGCTATTATTATTACAAGCAAACCTTTCCTAACCGAAAGATTTTGAGAAATATATATGTCATGATGAAAAGTAAATATCTTCAGTAGACCTTAGTAGTTAATATTGTCAAAATATTTATTCCGAATATATTTTCACTTTGTTCTGTTTCTGTGTATACATAGTCACCATCCACCACCTTTTTTTGACCCATTTTTTCTTAATAACTCTTTTACGGTTCACACTTAAGTAGTAATTATAAGTGCCTGCTAAATAAGTAGGTACATAGTAGCGGCCGCTACTGTATCCACATCCATTTGTTTGCGGCACGACATGCGTCTTTCGAGGTTGTACACAGACTGATTAACTCGCGGATGTGTGGAGGAATTGTAATTTATCAGCGGGTATGTCTACTGATGCATCTGCCGACGCATCTGTCGATGTGTAGAGGAGGCATTATATTGGTAGTAGTCTGTTACTTACTTTACTTTACGTGTCCGGGTTAGATTCTGCCACTCCAGTAAGCCGCGACTTTCATCGCTTTGTCATTGGCCATAATCAGGTCCCTAGGTGTACAGCCTCCCCTCATCAGTGGACACATCAGTAGGTGGCTGTCATCCTGGGTTTCGCCACAATCACAACAAACATCATCATCTGCAGGCAGGTACCCCCACCTCTTGAGGTTCTTCTTGCATCGAGTGACACCAGCTCTCAGCCTATTGAGGGTAGTCCAAATAGAGTATGGGAGATGTTCGCCCAATCGTGCACCCTCTTGTAAGTCAGTCTGTGACGTCGCTCCAAAATCCAGCTTCCATAGCTCTTCTCTCCGTTGCTGTGAGGTCTCAACAGGGGAGGTAGTTTTGATAAAACTATTTCTAGACTTGAGACGCGACGTAACTGGCTGATGGTGATGCAGGGGGTGTCTTCGGTCGTGGAATTGTTTGTATCTCTCCGCATCTGCCGCAGTCCTTCGTCGTATGTAAGGTGGAGCGATTCCGATTATTGGGTATAGCTTTTCGATTGGTGTTGGCTTTAAACATCCAGAAATTATTCGTACCGTTTCGTTTATCGCTAAATCCACATGCTTGGAGTGAGCAGACTTCTGCCAAACCGGACACGCATACTCGGCAGCCGAAAGGCAGAGGCCCTGTGCCGAAGTTCTTAACACTGATGGTGCCGCACCCCATGCAGTTCCTGTGAGCTTTCGCAATATATTGTTTCTGGCACAAACCTTCTGCTTCGTGCTCATACAGTGTTCTTTATATGATAGAGTTCTATCTAAAGTAACTCCAAGGTATTTTGGTGTATTGCAATGCTCTATCCTCTGTCCCATCCACTCCACATTCAGTTCTCTGGTGGCTTCTCTATTTCTAAGATGGAAAGCAGTAAGTTGTGTTTTCCCTGGGTTTGGTCTGAGATTGTTTCCTTTATAGTATTTACCAAGTACTCTCAAAGACTCAGATAAGCTCTCCTCAACCATCTCGAAGGTGTCCTCTTGGGCTGCCACCGCTGTGTCATCGGCATATATGAATTGTTTTGTATCTAAGTTGCTGATGGGTTGGTCGTTTGTATATATATTATACAAAATGGGTGCCAGAACACTCCCCTGAGGGAGTCCATTTCGTTGAGTTCTCCATCTGCTATTTTTGCCCTGTAGAGTTACATAGAACCTTCTATTAGAGAGAAACATACCAACTGTCTGTACGAGTTTGTAGTCCTTGGTCTGGGTGTATATCTTCTTGAGAAGCTTATTGTGGATGACTGTATCATACGCTGCTGTGAGGTCCACAAGAGCAACGCCAGTCACCTTTCCCCTCTCAAACCCGTCTTCTATGTACTGAACGAGGTTCAGTATCTGGCCCACACAGGACCTGCCGGGTCTAAAGCCAGCCTGTTCATCTATTGTGTTTTGGTCTATGTAATCTGATATTCGATTAAGGATAAGGCGTTCGAATACCTTACTTAGCTGACATGTGAGAGATACTGGGCGGAAGCTTTTCGGGTCCGAGGGGTCTTTACCGGGCTTTAATAATGCCACCACTCGTGCTTTTCTCCATAGTTTGGGGATTTTCAGTTCCTTAACACATGTGTTCATCATTTTCAGCAGCCAGTCAACAACATTATCGCCAAAATATTTGATCTGTTCTGCTCTTATGTCGTCCAGTCCAGCTGCTTTGTTCGACTTCAGAGAGTTCAAAGCTATCTTTATTTCTGCCAAAGTAAACTCGTTCTTTAGGAAGCTGTTTTCATTTGGTTCATCTCTGTCAATCCTCTCTCTTGGAATTCTTTGTCGTGATTTCCCATTCATTAACAGTTGGTGTGCAACTTGGTTGGGGGTGACAGTGTAAGGACCAGATTCAGTTGATGTTGGGTCGTTGCTCAGATTCTTTATGGTCTTCCACGCTCTTCTGCTATTCTGTTTCATATCAAGGCCTTCCAATAATTTGCACCATTTTTCTGTCCTTGAATGTGATATAGCATTCATCAGTTTTTCACCCATTTCGATTGTGGCCTCGGAGAATGGGTCCTCCTCATACAACTTCCTGTATTCCTCGTGAAGTGTCTTAGATTCATCTGTTAGTCCAGGTATGTATTCCGTTCTACATCCTCGTGGAATATGTTTTCTTGAGATCTTATGGACAGTTTTAACAAATTCACCATATGCCTCTGGTCTGGGTGAAACACGATCAATTGCTCTGTCCATTTCTTCCTTGTACAAATCCCAGTCTGCCTTTCTAAAATTAAAACGTCTTTTAAAGGGGACCTTGTTGGGTTGTATCATTGGGACTATATGGCATGTGATAGGTCTATGTTGAGTTCTTGGAATGGGTTCCTCCACTGTCTTTTTGCTTTGAGGGATGAGTTGCTTGCTTATAAAGATATTGTCCGGGTTATAGCCTCGTTTCCATCTAGCGCTGTTAAAAGATGCGGGCAGTTTCGGGTGGTGTATAAGCTGTAACTGGTTGAGTTCAGCCCATTCCTCAAGGTTGGTCCCATCCTCGTTAGTCTCTTTATATCCCCATGTCGTGCTGTGGCAGTTGAAATCACCCATTACGATCTTGTTCTTGTTATTGTTAAAGTTGGAAGGGTTTGTGAAATTAAAACTCGTCAATGGTGGTTTATAAGTTGACATGACCACACAGTTACCAAGCTCCACTGACAGGATCTCTATATCATCTACCTCTGTCACTGCTACTGATTTAATCTCTATGTCAGGTTTCACAAACATGGCGCTTCCGTATTTTTCATGAGGTCGTTCGGCTATCAGTCTCATGCCATGTACCTTAGGTCTTGGTGCTCTCGGTCCTCTATGTGTTTCTTGCACCATCAGAATGTCACAATTTGCATTTTTTGTCAAATTTGATAAAATAATTTCCTTATCATCACTTAATCCCTCTATGTTTATAGAGGTCGTTCTAAATGGCCCTGATAAGGGCCTTTTGTTTGGACTTTTGGAGTGACTGCCCGGTTGTGAAAGGATCTGCCGACAATTGATGTCGTTTCCAGGGGGCGCCAGATTGCATTGTTTAACCATTTTGTATTTCATGCTCATATATTTATCGCATTATATCTTCTTCTATGTTAGAGTATTATTTTCTCGTCGATTTGCAATCGTTCGTGGAGGCTCCTTTCATGCCCCCCATAGAGGAGGCTCCTTTCATGCCAGTAGTCTGTTAATCTTAATGTATCCAAGCAGATAAACGTCGCGTCGCGTCGTGATGGTGTATGTTTATATTTTTAGTTCAATATATCACTAAATATAATACCTATTATTAATTTATGAAACATTGCAAGTAAGGAAGTATGCGACTATTAACATTATTAACACTCAGACCCAGTATCGCCTATCTTTTGTGGATATCTTCAAGTAATGCTCAGCCATTAGGTACCTACATACCTTTATATACAAACAGTTGTAAAATAAGTTATGATCTGTGACATTCAAGACTTAAGCAGTGTTGCTATTTCATAAACACATAACTTAAAGTAAATATCATACATTGCACAGTTAACACATCATGGTGAATGTGAATGCATACTTCTTCTGTTAAATGATACTTCCATGTACTGTACCTAACCTAACCTTTAATAAACATTAATAGTAATTAATATGAAAATATCAAATAAATACCAGATGTAACCTCGTGAATACCCAAACAATAATTTAGGAATAATTTTAAATCAAATAATCTATCTTCTTTATAAAAATACGTGAAGTGAAAACTAAAGCAAACTTAACTCCAACAAACTTATCCCTTTTTAAGCAAACTGCGCACACGGTGGAGAAATCGGTCATGGCAGAAAATTATGGAGGAGTGCAAAAAATTAAATTGTATACATATGTGTTACAAACACATCAAATTAAATAAAAAAAATCTCGATAAACCATAGATTGTTTACTTCCATAGGTACCTACTGCCAATGTCAAACGTAGTTGTTTTAAATTGAAACATGTTAAAGAAAAATATAAAATCAAAACACTCGTGATTACCCATATCATGGATATAACGGCGAAGGTTTTGATTTCGCCGGTTGGGCCAGACTTGCCCCCCAGATCTTAACAAATTACGCCCGAATCGACCTCTGCCTGATCACTATTTTGTATTATATAGTGTGGTAAAAAAATATTGTAAATAATTAAACATTTCTTTAGCAAATGGTCGACATTTTTGTAAAAATTTAGTATCTGCTCCCCTAAGATAATATTGTTAAACATACCATTTTTAGAGCATTTTTTTCAATCTCCCCTTAATAAATGTCTGTGTTGTGATTATAAGGCGTGCTTAAAATCAAAATGAATGTTCGAGATATTTTTTTTTCATGTCATATTTTTGTTCTTAAAAGCAAAACCTTAGCAACTTTTTAATTTTTGATAAATCAAATCAGGACTTGATTATTTCTAATTTTCCTGCCAATTCTTGGCGGGATTTCATTATCAATTATCTTAAATTAATTTAAAAAATAAGTAAAATAAGTAAAAAAATACTAAATTTTTAGAAACCATCCTGTATATGCTCTTAAGCGAAACACGCCAATGGTCAAATATATTTTTAAATGAAAGGAAGTAAAAAAAAATATTAGGTATTATGTTCTTATTTTTTAAGTAATTTAAGATAATTGATACCTGACATGAATTGAAAAAAACTATATCGAACAATCGTTTTGATTAATTCAATCTGTAAGCACTTTTTTCTAATCAACGTGAAAATGCTGAAAAAAATTTTTTTTTAATCATCGTTTGTAGTACTTAATTAAAATTTTCATATTTTAAAATTGTGACGACCATTCAGAAAAGAAACCATTCGAAACACACCGTTTTGCGTAATTGATTAATTTATTTTTAATAATCTCTTGCGATGTTTGAAGTTATATGCCCTCTTGGATAGACTTGGGGAACTTGAGTTTTTGGTGAAACCGGACTCTTGACGGCGAGCGCATTATATTGGCATAGGTACATGCAAAGCGGATGCGACACAAAGAAAGAAAGATAGCAGATCAACACGAGGTGTTAATATTCTTCGACATGAACTTATTTACGAATGTAAATATTAATTAATGTGTATACCAAAAGATGGCAGATCAATACAAATATATTTGATTTAGTGTTGCCGTGTCGAGAACAAGGGATTATTTTTGACCAACAAACCTAAAAAAATATCGAGTACAGCCGGTTCCATTTTGGTCGAGTGAAGAAATATACTCCACAACATGACTGACATTATGAAATTAATCCTCCGTCAATTTGAAATACCAGTAGCCACACCATAAATATTACATGTTATAATCTATAACAACACTACAAGCTTCAAAAGATTTTTTTCCAATTATTTTTGTTTTTATAAAAATAATGAATAATATGTCCTTATTACATGAACATAGTTGTTAGCCATTTGGATTCGATTTCCAGCGATTAAGTCCACTTCGATCTGCTGAACGTACTTTATTATCTATTCAAATTCATCGTCATCATCATCCTCAGCGTTACAACCCTCGATGGGTCCTAGCTGCCTCCAAGAAACTTCTCCATACTGCTCTATCGCTGGCTGCCACCTTCCACTTCTGTTGCCCTATAGCCCGACAGTCCGCGACAGCGCCGTCCAACCATCGTAGTTTAGGTCTCCCTACACTTCTTCTACCGGTTGGGTCATTAGATAACACTCTTTTTGGGAGCTCCAGAACATCCACACGGTGTAAATTTCCCAACCAGCGTAGTCTGTTAATCTTGATGAACTTGACTACGCTGATGTCGTGGCTCGGTGTTATATATTTTACTCCATGTTTGACCATCGTTAATAGGTCCATATATTCTACGTTATATTTTTATTTCAAAGGCGTCCAGTCTGTTCTCATCGTGCTTTGTTAATGTCCAGTTTTCTGAGGCATATGCTAAGACTGGTCTAATTAGTGTCTTGTATAGCGTGGCTTTAGTTTTTATGGACAACAGACGTGACTTCAATTTTTCAATGAGACCAAAGTAACTCAGGTTAGCTGCAAGAATCCTCTTCCCAATCTCAATGCTCATATCATTCTCGATCCTTGTTAACGATGGAACCGAGATATTCAAATTCATAGTAGGTGCTATTTTTTAAGCTCTTCATTTGAAGTACATCAGCAAGATCATGGAATCGTCTAAGTTCTGATATAACGTTTTTTATCTCACAAAACCAGATTTCTTGTTCCTCACATTTTGTATTCCTATCATTACTACGAAATGTTGTATAAATTTATTCACATAATAAAATAATTTACAAATATACATACTTATAAATATACCTACACAAAAATATTTTATTTATATTACCCCCCAAAAATAGTTTGTTCTCGTGCTTTGGGGGGGGGGATTCTTATAAAAACCAAAAATCAATCATCATTATCATCATAATTAATCAAAAACCAATAATATACACAATATCAAAAGAAAAATCATACAATTTAAAATACACAAAATATGCAATAAGACAATGAAGAAATTATAAAATAAACAGAAACTTAATAGCGTTATTAAAGTCGTCAAAAGTTTTCTTCTGCTATCTTTATTTTTGTCATTTCATTTCCCTATTGCTATTGTATATGTATATTCCAACTGTCGATTCGTTCATGAGAATTCAATTCTCTTAATGAATCGACAATATTAAGCCAAGATGCGTGTACGAAGGAAAATTTTGTATGGTGTAGTGGACTTTTTGCATGCTAATAACACCAACTAAAGGCCTCGCAGCATATATGTTCACATACATGGATTTACTCAGAATTCGGAGTAGAACATTTTATGTGAGTTTTGTGTGTGTGTCTGTGTGTGTGTGTGTGTGTGTGTGTGTGTATGTTTGTGTGGTGTGTGTGTCTGTCCCCCCCCTTATAACTTTTGATCCGCTCAATTTACAGAGCCCAAATTTTTAGAATATATAAACAGTTATAGGCCTACTTATATTCAGAAGTGTGAATTTTTGTTTCAGTCAGGGGTTATCAACTTTTGAAATTTTGGTTTATTTTTCCATATATCTCAGAAACCATAAAAGCTAGAACGCTGAAATTTGGTATAAACATAGACAAATACAAAATCTCATATCAGTTTTTTTATAAAAAATCCAGGGTTTCTCAAACATTTTTTATTAAGAAAAATATTTTTTTATGATAAATTTATGAGTTTAACTGCCTATATTTCCAATTTTTTTAAAAATATAAAAAAAAGCCGAAACACCCCAACTAGACAATTTAATTTTATATAAAAAATATTAACATTGTATTAGCACATCTCAATTTTTTTTTTAATAATTTTTATAAAAATTGAATTTAGTGACGACATTGCTTCATACAATTTGTATGGCAATCGCCTACACACAATATCTAAGAAGACTTAATTGTTTGATTCTAATCTCCAAACATACATACATACCATCATTCTGTTTTCATGTTCTGGGTAGGATCAAAGTACTGACCTCCATACTATCCTATCTTGACATACATACATATGTAGGTACATGTGTTGTATAGAAAATCAAATATCTTCAAATATTAAATAATTTGTATTTATGGGATTATAGTTTGGTACTTATTCTTCAACTATACATACTATCGCTATCGACAGTTGGATCTCATGTGTTACATGCAACTAGTTAACATCAACTTCGGTCGGTTGGAAATGGAAGAAATCGGCATTTGATAATAAATCAGCCAAAGTAAGTTATAATGTAAACACAAATAAATAAATGAATGAGAAAATTATTTTCCAATAACCAATAGAAGTTTTTCAATTTAAGATCAACTGCATTTGGTTCATATTATAATTTCCTTTTTATCTATGCACCTGATGTTTACAAATCCATAGATAAAGAGCGTGTTATTGTTTGTATTTACGTACCTACCAATCTTATTTAAATACAAAATACATACATCATTCATATTTTAATTTCACACATCACAAAACATTACACGTACGTATGTAGGTACCCATGTCTTTAGTTTAAAATAAATTGGTTTGTATCAATTTAAAAGGAATTACTTCACGCCATTCAAAGGTTTGTAAACTCTCATTATAGAGATAAATAATCGAGGGAAGATTGATCTGCATGTCTTCTTTCTCGGCATAATCAAAATACACTCTGCGTCTTGCCTCCCTTCTATATCAGATGTTTCTAACCTTTTGAGAACCAAATTTAGTATTATATACGTAAAATCAAACTAAGATAGGTGGTGGGATAGTGGTTTACACCCTGGGTTCAAATCCAGCCATGACCGATTTGCTACACCTATAGCGCAAGCATTTATGCTTAGTTTAGAGAATTTTCGAGGATGTTGACATATATTTATTTATTTAGGGACAAATACAGTCTTAAAATACTAAAATAGAATAATACACTATAAAATAAAAACAAACAGACCAATTACATACATATGTCCACAGATATTAAATATAAAACATTTTAAACATCATAAATTTAAATATAACTAAGATATACTGTATGTTTGCCTGTGACGGGTAAGGAAGGGAAGAGAAAAAAAGGATGCGAAAAGGATTGTGACAGCTAAATTGTTATATTTTTGTTGTTACAAACAACAACAAAAAAATGTAAATAAAAGTATACAAAAAATAATATTAGAACAAACAAAAATAATTAACAAAAAAAGAAAAAAAAATTTAACATACGAGTTCATGCTATGCACTTACCTATGTAGAGAATTTTTGTATGCGTTATTACTAGCGGTGAATATAATATCAGAATGTATATTTATATGTACATTTATATATGTCAACATCTAAGGACATTTATACAAGGACATTTTTACTCCTCACTAACCCAAGGGGAGAAGGAAGTTATGATTTCGCATCATCGTAAATAGACTAGTGTGTAAAAGCCACACTAAACTATAAAAGTTAGTGAGCACGTTTTTTTTTTGTAGACGACAATCCCTGGATGCATATTATGAAATTTTTGGGGTAGACGACAATCCCTGGATGCATATTATGAAACTTTTGGGATAGACTACAATCCCTGTATGCATATTATGAAACTTTTGGGGTAGACTACAATCCCTGGATGCATATTATGAAGTTTTTGGGGTAGACGCAAATCCCTGGATGCATATTATGAAACTTTTGGGATAGACTACAATCCCTGTATGCATATTATGAAAATTTTGGGGTAGACGACAATCTCTGGATGCATAATATGAAACTTTTGGAGTAGAATACAATCCCTGGATGCATATTATGAAACTTTTGGGTTAGACGACATTCCCTAGAAGCTTACTATGAATCTTTTTTATATTCCTTTATAAATCTTCCAAACCCATTATTTTTCTTGGTATGACTCGTTAGTCAAGCGTTAAACAACCTATCGACCTGTCCTAACTTGACGTCTATGAAATAAAGGTATAATAAATATAGTCACGGTTTATAAGTAAACTTTATCGTTAATCACGCTCTATTACCAGGTAGGTACAATAGATAACGTTTATAAGTAAGACGATATATCTTTACTGATAATAGAACCCTGATTTTTGTCTTTTTGCCCCTGAGTCAGATGTAGGTAAGTATATTTGAACGAAATAAAAAGGTTGAGAAAAGTGGCGGACTTGAAAATGTAGGTACCTATTATTTCATAGAACAAACGTAAACCATTAACATTTCTGTTTACTTTTCAATAATATTGGATAATGTTTTTAAATTACACCAGTCAATCTATTGAGATAATGAAGGCTTCTTTCAACGTATAATGTTTCTGTATACAACTGCCATAGCTAATCCCATTTTATCCTTTAGTTTCCTTGGTCAACACTTAACGGTAATCTCTTCTATTGATAAATGATACATCGTCATCCTTGGCTGAATTAATGATACAAAAGCAAAATGGTCTTAGGTTCATCCTACATACTTGCTACATAGTATTATGTAATAATATAAATAATAACGGATAGCAAGAAGTGTGCGGCAAGAGATTTTTAGTGAGACAGAGCGAGAACGAAATTCTTGAATTCTCACCATTGAATAATATTTAAAATAATCCAAATTTCGATTCGTTCAGGAGAATTTATTTCTCTTAATGAATCGACAGTATTCTTCCTAGTCCCGTGTCAGCGAATTGTATGCAGTTGTGAAGATTTTGCACGGTTTTTCCAACTTTAAAGTTAAAAAACACCAACTCATAGACTTCGTATCATATAATATTATGTTATCCAACTATTCGTCCAAGAAAATTTCAATCCCCTCTTATGACTTTTGATCCGCTTGATGCACAAAGCCCAAAAATTCAGAAAATAACGAACATAGGCCCGTTATTACAGTCTGAGTTTAAGAGATAAACTCAAGGTTTCCAAAAATATAGCGTATTACAGTGTCCGTTTAGGCCTAATCTTCCCTCAAATACGTCACTAAAACGACAAATATTTAACTCAACGTTTCTGGCGGATTAAGTACTTAACGGTGAGTTAACTGTCATTTGCTAGGCAACGCGTGTAGTTTCAGTTTCTATCACTAGAGGCGTTAGTTGTATCGATGGTGGCGCCACACAACAAAACAAACTGACAGGCATATTGAAACGAACATGGGCATTTAAAAGCATTATTTTGGTGAAAAAAAATTAAATTTACAATGTTGGATAGTAAAACAATAGTATTTCAAGTCATAGTGTCCCGTTTTGTAGTTCGTATTATTTGACGTTATTTAAAATTTGACAGATAAGAACCACAGAAAAAGTAAAAATGTCTATATTTGAAGATTTAGTAACTGACATGTCATATTGCACTGTAATACGGAAATGGGCTTGAGTTTAACAAACTCAATGAGTTGAGGGCCGACTGTAATAACGGGCCATAGTAAGCCTACAAAACTTTCATACTCATAATTTTGAATTTTTGTAAATTTGAATAGTTTGATACTTACTTAATCAAGATGTTTACATATTCGGGGAAAGAAAAGAGGACTGACTATATTGACCGTGACATTCATGTTTTTTTTATGCAAAATAAAATATCTTTAAACATTCGATAATTTGGATTTTAGGCTTTATAGTTTGCTACATATTCTTCAACTATACATAAGTTATATCGACTTCGACAGTTGGATCTTATTTGTTACATGGAACTAGAACATTGTATTATTTTCCACAACTTACTACCGAATACCTAAACTTAACCAAACCTAACCAATAAAATATGTTATTTTATATATTAATTTCACAAAGCCTGCACTCTTTTCCTGATATCTATTAGAATACTAAAGCAAAAAATGTTTTATTTTTCTTCTTATTTTTTTAGTAGTACCTAATGTTGATCTGTAATACAAAAACTATGCCTCCTGAAATGACGAAGTCCAACTATCCTTCCTTTTCTTGTGTGATCTTCCGGGTGGTTTTATTTTTGATATCCAAAAACTACTTTGTTCACACCACTTATGAGGACTAAAAACGTTCTCTTCATCAGGAAGACTTAATTTATTAGAGTTATTTCATACCTCTCGTAAAATTACAAAAATAGCACCGAATGGTTTTAAGTTGGAAATGTTTTATGTTTGATTTTATGATCATATTTCTAGGACCCATACTTTATAAAAATTTGTCTGATTAAATGTTTCGTCTGGTTGAAAAAACATTTTTACCTACTTATATGTAGGTACACCTTTTAATGAACATATACATCCATTACAAATATTAACTCTTTACAATAAAATTATATTATCGTCAGAGTATTTACTAAAGATTACCATTGATTAATGGTTATGGGGTGGAATACTGTTGATAATTGTTTTCATTTCAACATCTCCTTTATGACCTTTTGTTCTTTTTTATTCGTTTCTTTTGTCCCTTCACCTTCTGCAGTATGCTTTTCTTCATCGTCCATCCTTACCTCATTAATAACTCTCCACCTTTTATTGAAATTCTTTAGTCTTTCTAAAAGGTTTTGCTTTAATAGTAGTTCCAGGCCAGGCTTTTGTTGGGTTTAATTACAAATTGACTTCAAGGTAGGTAATTATTTGTATGAAAGTATTCTGCTTCAAAACAACATTACCTGCCTATTTTAAGTATTGTATATTTATGTATGTAATGAGTTTACTTTGTATGGTTTATTAATGGTACTTGTTTCATAAGCTGTATTTTTTAAATGGTTACTTTGTCATATTTGTGCTTTTACGTGAATTTTTTGTGAAACTAATTAAAAAATGAGGTAGAGTTAATTTGATAGATCATAATTTAGTGTAATATTTGAATGTATGCATGTGACAACAGAGTATGAGAGACACGGACACGGACGTAAGGTATACATAGTCGCGAATTGTATGAGCGGGTCTCTATTGACTTGTTAGCTAGGTAACAAGACATGTATGTTATAAATAGATACTGTGATTATATACGGCGTTTCTTAAGAATGCCATTTTTGACTGTGTTCATCAACTTCAAAGAGTTGTTAATCGATCCAGACTTCAAATATATAATATCCATTCCTGCTATTATTATTATTATATTATAAATATTCTGGGTATGTCACAACGAAGTAAATTCGTATATCAGTATAAATATGAGCAGTATGGTCTGCTGACAAACTCGGCGCATTGCATAAGCAAATATGTCCATTGTTTTTAACTTCAATATTGATCATTATCTTAGAGGAAATATTTATTATTTCAACTTTCGCTTTTCATACTTGCAATAACTTTTTCCTCTTTGAACAAATAGACGATGATGCACCTTATTGATGCTCGTTGATGGCTCAGAGAGCAATTATTTATTTAGCAAACCATCGCAAAAATATGCCATTGTTTTGTGCATGTATTAACTAATATTTATTTTAATGATGATTGTAGTTTGAGGTAAACATTCCTGGTTGTTACCATTTTATACTTACAAGAAGATATTCTTATTTGAGCTAGCTGCAGTTCTTCTGAAAGTATTATATCATTTATTTTATACATAATTAGTTAATGTAAGACCTGGGGGTGCAAGACCATGAACAAGTGTCTGACAAGACTACAAGAGTCTTTTTGTCGCGCAAAATTTTATGTACATATTTATGTTTAATTCAAAAGTAAGCAATTAACTATTTACCACCACAAAAGTACAAACAATTCGTTTGTGTATATGTTTTGGATTGGCTTTGGGATGCTTCCCTAATGGTCAGCCTGGAAATTTATATTAACATAACGAAAATCATGAGTCCATCTAACAGCACTATCACAATTGAAGCTGTTGAAGAATATATATACCTTGGACACAAGATAAAATTAGGAAAGGATAACCAGACAGCAGAAATACCCAGAAGGATCGGACTAGGTTGGGCAGCCTTTGGGAAACTTAAACATGTCCTAAAAAACAGAGATATTCCCACATGTCTGAAAAGAAAAGTGTTTGAAACATGTATCCTGCCTGTGCTTACGTATGGTCTGGAAACTATCACGCTAACCGCGAGGACCATACATAAGCTAAAATGCACTCAGAGATCCATGGAAAGGCAAATGATAGGCGTAAGTCTAAGAGACAAAATTAGAAATGAAGAAATCAGACGCCAGACAAAAGTTGTTGATGTCATGGATCGAGTTGCAAAACTTAAATGGCAATGGGCAGGTCATGTTACCAGACAGGGTACGGACAGATGGGCACCCAAAATTCTAAATTGGAGACCATGGGATATGAAAAGGGGAATAGGCCGGCCGATAATATTGTCCCTGTCGCTGGAAGCGGATGGGTTCGAAAAGCCCAGAAAAATGACGAGTGGAAGCTATTAGAAGAGGCCTACATCCAGCAGTGGAGAGATGGCTGAGAAAGAAGAAGAAGAAGAAGATATGTTTTGGCAACAGTAGCATTCCTTCTTCTTCTTCTTCCGATGGCTCTACAGCCCATATCGAGCCTTGGCCTCCATCAATCGTCGCCTCCAACTCCTCCTGTCTACCGCTGCTGTCCGCTGCTGTCTGCCACTTGCAGTAATTGTTCCGCATCCCTTTTCACCTCATCCTCCCATCGCAGCCTGGGTCTGCCGACCTTCTTTCTTCCACCCGGATGTCCCTCAAGGATCCTCTTGGGTGCCCGTGATGACGGCATTCTCTGTACATGCCCAGCCCATCTCAGCCTGCTCAGTCTAGCATGTACAGAGAGCCTAGGAGTCTTATAGATGCTGTATATTAGCACTTCTGCTTCATAAATGATTCGTTTGTGTATGTTTTGGCAACAGTAACACTACTGCTTCATAAATGACCCCTCTTTCCAGGAGTAACCAAGGATTAACAATAAATAAATCCACATATAAATCATTCATAAATATGTTCATAAATATTTAAAATTATTATGCAATACCATTTTTTTTCTTGACAAAGTTCATAAATACATGAAAGAAGTATTGTTTTTTCTTAACATTAACAAGCAATATACAATTAGGCTTACCATTAATCATTCAAGCATACGTACCACCCAAACTAATTTATTTTGATTGAGCACCAAAAATGATCAAAAATGATTCCTTTGTTTTACAAAATCCAATATTTTGACTCCAAAATGACTTGCTAAAACAAGTATAATGGGTCGAATATTTTTATTATTGCATATGCGCAAACATTGGATTTTTTTCCCTGTCGGGAGTCAAAGATATTTTTTAACAGATTTTTAATTATCTCAATAGAGACGAAGTTGGAATATTTATTGTAGGAGAACCCTGTAGGTGCCTTGATTTCCCGGTTCTCCTACAATAAATATTCCAACTTCGTCTCTATTGAGATAATTAAAAATCTGTTAAAGTATAATGGGCTTATTTTTAAATGTCTTATTTTTTATTGATTGCAGGTATGTCATGAGCTGTCTATTTCGTTGAATTTTTCACTGCAAACAATCGTTACCATGGAATATAACGTAAGTCAGTATTTAAGTTTCTATATTTAAGGCAGTGCTATCTAATAAATTATAATCATTTTTACTGCATCAATGTTTAAAGCTATAGTTTACAGAATATTTTGCTGCATGTTATAATTGTATAATTTGTTTTAGCTATCTCTCACGATTTCATTCCTATAAAAGCAAGAATCACTTGAAATACAATTTTTTGTATATTTTCTTCTGTGTTTGTAATAAATGCAATGACGCCGACACATAATTCGAACAACTTACCATTATCTTAATTTATCTTCTTTGGGAAACATACCAGTGAAAACTCCATGCATAACATTCATTAAAAAAAATTACAAATAATGTATAATTAATTTACTAGTAGGTACATAAAAAAACACCTAAATAACAGCCACAATCTTATGCCAAAACACAAAACTGTTATATAACCTTCAATATAAAGCTATTGGCAAAACTGATTTAAGGGGGTGTTAAAAATGTTTGCATACGTCGCAAATAGTTGTTTAATATATTATAAGCTTCTCACAACCCGGGTCTTTTTAAGATCCGAATCGAGCATATTGCAAACCCTCCCCAATGCTACGCAGTGCGCTTATTCGGAAGAGTATTATAATGGACCCAAACACGTGTTTAAAGCTGGTGTCTCCTACTTAGCCGTATAAGAAATAACTTTTTTTTTATTTTCATTTTTCATTAATGCGTATAGATAAATATTTCAAATAATATAGATAGATATTTCAAAATAATATAACGGTTCCAATACAAAAAAACAGCCAAGTCGTACTCCACATACTCTGTCTGACCTGAACGAACACCTTGTTTGAACATCTTCATCTCCTGTTAAAGTCGCAAGTCTGACCTCGGTGTAAGTTACCTTAATTAAGTGCTATCTAAGATGCTGGTTAATGGTATAAATCGCTGCTTTATATTATCACTATTACCTACTATCATCTTATTAGAGACATTATTAATGAATGAGGTTCTAGAATATAACGTCCCGTGTCCACGCACTTTGATCCCAAAGCCATTACAACACAACACCACAATGAGGGTATAGAGAATTGTGGATAACGGAATTACTTTATATAGGTACTATGGTGTTATCTTGATTTCATCAAACTCGTGTGATTTCATAATTGTAATTCTTCGTTGATTCCCGATTTAGAATTACGAAACGCTCTTTACAGCTATCGATATATTCAACTACATATTTTGCTATAAGGAATTCACTTTTATTACTTCAAATGTAACATTATAATTTCTATGCCTCTTCTTCTATGTTTTCTTTTCCTTTTCCTACTTTATGTAGGTTGGGTCGGCTGTCCAGATTTTTTGGCGTCAATGCCAAACGCAGTTGTTTTAATTCAAATGAAACAATATAAATGGTAAATCGATTTTTTAAAAGTTGCACGCAAACAGTGAATTTTTTACCCAGTCAATATCTTCATCTCTATTGAGATGTTAAAATTTGTCATAAAATATAAATGGTACTTACTTACTTTCCGTGTCTAAGATCATCAACCTATATTGTGTCCCTCCAGTAATTTACAGCCATAATAGCATCTTCACTAACGGTGTTTAATGCTTTAAATAACCTAGCACCACAATACATACAAGAGCTGTGTCAGAGAAAAGATCTCTCTGGGAGGCATCTCACACTTAGGTCTTCTGGATCACAGAGTACCAACTCCCTAAAGGAGTTGGACAGAGCCAATAAAGCGGCTTACTATGATCGATGCTTTGGTGTGAGTGGTCCTATGAAGTGGAATAAATTGCCTCTAGATGTCCGCAGTGCAAATAGTAAGAGTACTTTCTCTAAAGGACTGAAAACAGTTTTGTTTCGTAGAGCAATATAATATCTATCTAAATAACAGCGCCCTTGGAATGATCTTGAATCATTAAACGGCGCTATACAAATTATTATTATTATTATTATTATTATTCATTTGCTCGCCATATATCCCCCTCAGAGCATCCTCCCTCCATAAGCGGGCAAATCAGCAAGTGTGACATGTTCTGCGTCTCCCCACATTGACATGCTATATCCTGGTCAGCCTTCAGTATTCCCCATCAGTCCAAGTTTACCTTGCACCTTCCTACACCCGTCCTAAGTCTGTTCAGGGATTTCCAGGTTTTATATGATAATGGTGACCCGTTGGAAGTACCTCTGGTGGTTCATGGTCTTAAATAATTACATTTTACAATAATATATGAAAAGGAACTTTGTATCCATCAATAAATACATGATGTTTTTATCATAGATCTCGGGGGCAAGTCTGGTCCAACCGGCGAAATCAAAACCCTCACGATTGCCCATATCATGGATGTAATTATTATATGGAGTTCTATAATATCTTTGGATAACATATAACTCCATATGATAATTATATCCATGATATGGGTAATCACGAGGGTTTTGATTTCGCCGGTTGGACCAGACTTGCCCCCCTGGTTCAATAACTTTTCAAAAACTTTAAAATGTTATGAATTACGGTTACCTCTGAGCGATCTTTAATAATGTATACAATGACATATTGAGGGTCACACAGGAGGAGTATGGTATAAATGTGGAAATAGTCCTAACCAGTGTTGAATATGAGCATCGGCATTAATAGGTGTGTAGGTATAGTTGCTATCAGTCAAGGAAACCAACATAAAATATGTCGTTTACTATCAGAATGAAATAAAAGGTCCTTCACATTTATGCGTCCATTTATCATCAGTCGAACCCTGGATCCCGGAGGCCGAACGCCAACCAATCACGGCTGTGATCTCTACACCACTATATGGGTGTATTGACTGGGCGCGAATAAAATTGATTTACCGAGGGCCTTAGGTTCGATGCCTAGACAGGATAAACGCGGCCAGTATTAAATCGAGAGGAACTTACAACATACTTATCGACTTTCCATCACATCCAGGTGTGAGTGAATGTTTGAATTATTTCATTGCTATTGTATTAAAGGTAAGTATGGAATATATATATATTGATGGATATTATCGATTGTGGATATTATTAGAAAATGCAAATGGGAATCATTTTGCATACGGTCAAAGTTTAAACAATAGATTTATATACCTTAACACAACTGCAGCTCAGAAATTACTGTCATATAGAAGAATATTATTTTTCAATAACCTGCCCACTTATATTAGAGATTTAAACACCAGAAAAATTTAAAATAACTTTAATAAATAACTTTAAAGGGTCATATTTTTGGCAATACATGACCCTACATAATGTATATGTTAAATTTTCTTGTGTGTGTAAATATTTAATTTGAAAGTACGATGCTCATATCCCGAACACGAATTTTTAACTCTATCGAGAGAATATCGTGGCTCAGTTGGTTGGGTAACTAACTGCTGATACAAAGGTCCCGGGTTCGATTCCCGGTGGAGACACAGTTTTTAATTGTGTTTTCAGTCTGGATCTGTGAGACGATTATAATCGCAAGTCTCCAGAATGTGGCAACTTGTTATTGGGTGCGTGTTAAAGTTATATTTGACATAGTACCTGTTAGTTGCCCGAGAAGCAATATTAAATAAATAAATAAATATCAGCATAGTTGGTTTTAAAGTTGAATTATGTACATATTGTATTTATAAAAAGAAAATATTAAATTAAATGTATTAGCTAAACTATATATTATGTTTTAAGAAATATTTTTTCGTATAAGTTATAACGTTTTCGAACTTGAACTCATCATCAGTTACTACTTATTACTAACTTAAAAACTAAATAAGAAGAGATGTTGGTAGTGAAGAGTGCGGGGGGGAGATGTTGGTGACAGTGGACTTTTAATTTTACATAGAAGGGGAGAAAATTTTAATATAATTCAATATCAATTTCAATACCAATATAATGGAATAATGGAAAAGTGTTTTATTCTCAATGTGTTTTAAATGAAATTGGAATTCCATCAATATTTGTCATTTTTTTATTATTTTGTTATAATATAACTTTTGATATTATGGGGTGGATTAATTTATTGGGTTATATATAATTATTAGTGGAATTTAATATACTCTAACCTCTATGAAATTACTATTAGTTATTACTAACGCTTATATTTCGGGATCGAACCGAAATATGTAGGTATAACATAATCTGACTACTATTTAACGTGCGTGGACAAACCAAACAGCCCCATATATTAGATTATCACGGATGGTGTTAATCCAAATTTAATTAATTATATCAGTATAATGCAAGCTGAGATATATTATGAGAATAATGGGTTTAAGAGATTTCGAAACGGAATGTTTTTGATTTTCAAGATGGCGGTATTTATAAACTTAGTAGATTAGAGATTTGCAATAGCAATAGCCACAATATTATATGGTTTATAATACGTAAGATGTACATGTTTTATTTATATTTCAGTTTGTTTTGTTTTTCAATCAGTAATTATATTCATGAACAATTTACATTGTACCTAACAGTGTACTATCCTTTTTAAAATACAATAGAATAAATTAAATTAAATGTAATATTTTATTTCAATTAATTTAATTGACATAAATTATTTACATTTGTAAAATAAAATCGACCAAAAACGATGAATTAAAAAAAATAGAATTGATAACAACAAAATTTTTAGAGTAGATAGCATACTTACTTTACTTTACTTTTCGTATGGCATATGGGCAGGCTTCTTCACCAGTTGCGGTTGCGTCCCAGTATTCTTAAAATCTTAGGTCCAGTTGCTGTAGCCAGTCCATGACATCCCGTTCCGCTCCATGCAGGCTGGTTGGGTCCCCTGGGAATCTGCGCAGTGGGCACTCCTCAACGATGTGGCGAACTGTTTGATAGTCTGCACCGCAATCGCATTGCGGAGATTCTCTTTTTCCCCATTTCCACAGGAAATAATTACAGCAGCCTAGATCAGTTCGAATCCTGTTGAGTTGCACCCAGGACTTGCGTGGAAGATTGAAACCAGGGACACGTCTGGTAGGATCCTATATGTGAGAATACTAAAATACAGTAGAATAGTGTAAAATAAAATAACTTTAACAGAAATTGTATATTTTAGTACCTAGAGTTATAAAACTATCATGTTTAAAATCAAAGCATTCAGACGTAGCTGTATCATGAGTTGTTTCAGTGTTGATTCTCTGACAGCATCAACTCAGGTATTTCAAGAATTATCACGTCTCTCACATTTGAGTTGTTGATAATATGACTGTACCTACCCTATGTTAACTCTTGAAGGAATCCAAATAACATGTAATTATTTTCGTATAGTAACACCCGTGATGTAACAATTGTACCTACCCATGTACATAATATCATGCGTGTCATTCATTCATTCATTCATACCATCACGGTATATCCCACAATGTGGGGTAACCAGCGAAAGGTGTGCGGGTGTGCAGTATAAAAGGGAGAACCACACATCAATGTATACCCACACACCAGTCTCGTTTCACCAAAAAAGGCACTACATTCAGAATGGGTGGTGAACCTCATTGCTGAACTATGTGAGATGTTATTGTTGCCTGTTGTATATTCGATTACCCGGCTCTTACGGGACACTCGGAAACAATGATTTAAAAGAATGGAAGCACTATTCTAAGCCGGTGCCTCACAGCTAACATTAGTGTAGTGGATTAAATTCTTTTTCCATAATGTGTAAAATATGATTGGTTAGAAAATCAATTTTCTAAGTATTTATCAAAATAACCTAACCTAACCTAACCTAACCTTACCTAACCTAACCTAACCAATTTTCTAGGTATTTATCAAATCAGTTTTGCCGAAATTGTGGAATATAGCCTTTTTATAGAATTTTCAATTTAATAAAAAACCATAAGTGGTGAACGTTGCGCAAGTGATCATATAAAGCAGCCGATAACAGGTCTTATGTAAGCCACCTGAACCTGGTTTTCTGGTTTTTCTATGAATATATATTCCAACTTCGTCTCTATTGAGATATTTTATGTATATTATATCACGTATATATTTTTCTCTATATCTTTTCCCTTGTTATATTTTGTAGAACAACCTCTTGACGGATTATATGCCCAATCCATCTAGTTGTTAATATACACTTCTTTTGTTTATATTAGATTTGCCAGCAATAAAATTTCACGATTGGTAATAAAAAATAATATACCAGCGTAGTATAAGCTACTGTTACCAAAATATTCAAATAACCGAGGTAGTCACACTGCAGTAGTATAGGTACTTACTTATCCCCTCTCTCTCGTGATCGTTATTTTAACTGGCAATGTGGACCTACGACACAGTGGTCTAAATTCATATTTCAGAACATGTTAAAGAAAAATACATATCTGAATACCTATTGTGAAATAATATAACTAGTACTTAAACAATTCACTTGCACAATGTGAAAAGAAACCTTTGTACCCCTTGATGAATACCTACATGATGTTTTTCATCTTGAATTATATCGAATATTTTTTATAGTTGCTGTCGGGAATCAATGATATTTTATGACGATTTTTTAACATATCAATTGACACAAAGTTGAAATATTATAAGAGAACCTAACCAATTTCTCAAAAGATGGCGTTACAAAAAAAGTTTCTTCGTTACTTCATAGATGGCGATGGTGTATCAGCTTATTCTCAAGCGAAAAGATTTTCATGATTAATATGTATATAAAAAAAAACTTTCAAAAATTGGATTTTTATCATACACGGACTGTTGCTCTCATTTTTTATTAACCAATATCTCAATAGATGGCGTTAAAACAGTTTCTTCGTAACTTCATAGTTGGCGATGGTGTCTTCAGCTTATATTCAAGTACCTACTCAAATATTGATGTGTAACATAATGTTATACCTATAGAACTTTTATTGGTAAAGGAAATCTATAAAAGACATAATTAATGAACATTACGCAAGCGCATAATGTGATTACGTGAATCAGGCGATGACAGGTCGTATATATAAGCCTTGATTTCTCGGTTATCCTATAATATTCCAACTTCGTCTCTGTTGAGATGCTAAAAATTTGTCATAATTTAATAATGAATAACGATCAAATTTTGACCTCTGCGTAATCACTAGTACATAGAGATGTGCCAAAACACCACACATCCAATCCACAAAAACTCACAAATTATTACAATATGATTAAAAAAATTCTTCTTCTTTTGCTTGTTAAATTTAAAAAAAATAACTTCCAACTATTTTTAGTTCGAATAATTTATTTTTCACGCAATTTTTATATTTGGAAGTTCTATCAATAATAAATTTTCGACGGATCAACTTAATTTCTGGTCTAATACGTCTCTATAACCATCAGTAGAGGTCAACAGTTGTATATCATTGCAGTAATTTGTTATAGGTATATCACGCGCAACAAGAAAAGTGTTTTACACACCCATGTATCATGATCGTTCCATTCCATCCCAGCATCTAGAATATTGCTCTCGTCATTACTGGACCAATTTCTCCGGTCGTTGGAGGATGCAGAGGAATTCCGTCATTATTTTTCATGAAACAAGTGTGGGTATGTGAGCATTGTGTGAACATTATTATTTCTCGACTACGTGAACGAAAATCTATAACCATTTAAAGATTATTTTCGTCCTTATTTACAGTTTACTGCTCATACAATTGAATCGTGTTTCATTTTTCTAAAAACAAATGCTTTATATTTAAATTCACCGATTTCTCGTTACTAACCCATATTTTAGTTTCGAAAAAATTTAATATATTTTTGACAAAAAAATATAGGTTATATTCTAAGGTTATACGCTATACCCATGACATTGCCACACACCACACCAAATTAGTTTTTAGTTTAAACCCACCTGAAGAAGAGAACGGTAGTTCTTGAAACTAGTTGTGGAATAAAAATAAATAAGTGGAAATAAACAAAGTTATATTGTTATTTTAATAATTTATTAATATAGGTTATAATTATTTATTTACTATTGTTTGATTTACACATATATAGCCTTTTACACATACCTACATAATATAACAATATTTAAACATGATCATGACCTACAAAAACAAGAAGACGAAAAAATAAATACATATACCTATCAAATCATTCAAAAAAAGTTATTTTATATGAAGAAAAGTTATCTGCCAGATTAAAATCGACTAGCTCACATAAAGAAGAGAATGATATTCCTAGAATTTAGTCGCTATAAATTAACGAAGAAGTGGAAACAAAAAAGATAATTGAATTTCCACAACGTCAACGCCTCTACTCTAGACAATTTCAATACTTAAGTGTTATATTATAGAATGAATTTGTCCATGTAACAAGTAGATATACATCGTCATAATTTCCTTAATTCTAACCATAAATGCTTCTGCTATAGGTGGACGAAATCAGTCGTGGCAGGTTTTTAAATCATATGTTTATCTCAGTGTGTGTCTGCAATGTCTGTATTACGACTTTAAGATCCATCCATACCTATAGCATAAGTTAAATAAGGCTGTTATTTTTATGTGATGGATTTATGTATCTGGGATGCTGTAGATCTGTATTGAAGGCCTTCAGATTAGGAGTGTACGTGTACGATGTGTTATCTTCCTGCCCGTGGTACAATACCGATTTAAAATTCCGTCGTACTCGCTCTCGCGTATTGATTTATTTATATCTTCCTGACTTGCTGTGAATAATAATATTGTCTCCCACACCTTGAACTGAACCCAAAATGGTCTCCATATTCCCGACTGTCAGTCATCGGTTCTGAGGCTGTTTATTATTATGCACCTTTACACAGTTTCATAAATCAAATAAAGTTTACAGGCGCCCTTTGAGGTCACACCTCACAAAACGCCTACTGAAGAGATGTTATCACCGCTTCATAATAATATATCATATAGGTAGGTACACATATCCTTGGGATCAATCGTAACTTTTAAGGCCCTTGTATATCCTGGGTATACGGATGTACACAAAAATGCACACTAAATTACCTTCTAATATATGAAAAACGAAAATATATTGTATGTCACCTAATATGTGATATTATACCTACAGCATTATTCGTGAAGAAAAGGTAAAATTTAGAGGTTTTTTTTAAATAGCAAGAAAAGTATTTGAAATATTGTAATAATAAAAAACTTACAACGGTAGATTTTCATATTCTCTTTCTATTGGAGTAAAAATCTACTTCATATGCCTTGTAGTTTTTTTAGTTACAATAAAAAAAATAAAAAGGGTTTTACTAAAACTAACCTTACAGATTCAAATTTCAAAAAAATTCATGCAATAGAATAAAGATGTACATACAAACTGTTCCTTATTTAAAAGACGTAGGTATATTTTAAAGGTACTGGGGAATTTTTTTTCAAAATATACTATATAGCCTACTATAGCCTCTTAAATGAATAAGGCGAATTTATTTTAGTGAATTTTTTTGATATTTGCCGTCATTTTTTCAAAATTGAAAAATATACTTACTTAATCAACAAGTTCACATACATCCTTATACAATATACATGTCATCTACTACCTACCTACTCCTTCTTCTCTATATCTTTCCCTCCACTATAAGTTGTAGAAGGGCATATCTATCACCACGGAATATGTGGCCAAAGTATGCGGCTTTGCGTCTCCTGACAGTGGTCAGCAACTCGCTTTCTCCATCATATTATACATTTCATAAACTAAGCAAATGCTAATGATATCTATCTGGCAAATGAAATCAAAATGAAATCCAGCGCATGCACCGTCCTTACACCGACTTTAAAAAAATTCAACAAGTTTATATTCATCCTCATACATTTCCGTAAAAAGCAAATGCTTGTGATAAAGGTGAATGAAGATTCATCCACCTAACTTTTTTTCTTTTCCAATATCTGCCTTTTTCTATCTCCTCTAATATCATTATCTTTTTTTTGTTAAGAATAACAATTTTAATAAAACATTTTGAATAAAATTACTTTTAAAATAAAACAATACCTAATACTTCTTCCGTCACATCAACATCATTTGATCTCAATTTGGGTATGAGTAAAATTATGATTTTAAAAGACACAATAAGTACATATTCTTTGATTCATATGACTTTTGTTTTCAATGTATTTTCGTAATATTCAATATATAAAAAATGAAATGAAAAAAGGACAATAAATAATAGTCATGAAAAAATAAGACATTCGGAAAAATACTACATAATTTCATAAAAAATAAGAAATACGGAAAAATACTTAAATTTCATTAAAAATAAGAAATACGGAAAAATCTACAAAATTTCATAAAAAATAAGAAATACGGAAAAATACTACAAATTTCATTAAAAATAAGAAATACGGAAAAATACTACAAAATTCCATAAAAAATAAGAAATACGGAAAAATACTACAAATTTCATTAAAAATAAGAAATACGGAAAAATACTACAAAATTTCATAAAAATAAGAAATACGGAAAAATACTACAAATTTCATTAAAAATAAGAAATACGGAAAAATACTACAAAATTTCATTAAAAATAAGAAATACGGAAAAATATTACAAATTTCATTAAAAATAAGAAATACGGAAAAATACTACAAAATTTCATTAAAAATAAGAAATACGGAAAAATACTACAAATTTCATAAAAAATAAGAAATACGGAAAAATACTACAAATTTCATTAAAAATAAGAAATACGGAAAAATACTACAAAATTTCATTAAAAATAAGAAATACGGAAAAATACTACAAATTTCATTAAAAATAAGAAATACGGAAAATACTACAAATTTCATTAAAAATAAGAAATACGGAAAAATACTACAAATTTCATTAAAAATAAGAAATACGGAAAAATACTACAAAATTTCATAAAAAATAAGAAATACGGAAAAATACTACAAATTTCATTAAAAATAAGAAATACGGAAAAATACTACAAAAATTCATAAAAAATAAGAAATACGGAAAAATACTACAAAATTTCATAAAAAATAAGAAATACGGAAAAATACTACAAATTTCATTAAAAATAAGAAATACGGAAAAATACTACAAAATTTCATAAAAAATGAGAAATACGGAAAAATACTACAAATTTCATTAAATATAAGAAATACGGAAAAAACTACAAAATTTCATAAAAAATAAGAAATACGGAAAAATACTGCAAATTTCATTAAAAATAAGAAATACGGAAAAATACTACAAAATTTCATAAAAAATAAGAAATACGGAAAAATACTACAAAATTTCATAAAAAATAAGAAATACGGAAAAATACTACAAAATTTCATAAAAAATAAGAAATACGGAAAAATACTACAAAATTTCATAAAAAATAAGAAATACGGAAAAATACCGACTACAAATTTCATTAAAAATAAGAAATACGGAAAAATACTACAAAATTTCATTAAAAATAAGACATATTATGGAAAATTACTACAAAATTTCATTTAAAAATGTATTTTCATTGAACCCGTGTACCTTGTCAAACAATTTTCTAAACTTTGTAAATATAGGTTCATGTCTACCAAAGTAACAAACATAATAAGTACCTACCTATTTTGATTTACGCAACAAAATATTTGTTAGATATTTATTATTGTAATGTTGGTAGTATTTAGCTTAATATATTTGTATTACTGTTATGAATAATATCCGCTAAAGTGTCAACTTGGACAATTATTACACGATTAATGGTACATTGAATTATTATTGTTATTTATAGTTCTACAGTTGGTAATAACATCTTAACTACAGAACCGAATTGGAATATAATACTGTTTTTATTTATTCAAAATCCACAATAACTATACAAAAAATACAACAATACAATAGTGCAACATAGTTTAGTATATGTTGGCACTGACAAAATGACAAAATACAATCTATCAGTACCAACATCCAGTGGATAAGAACTATTCCACTAAGCAGTGCTTGTGTCGGAATAGCTTTCTATTCATTTTAACTGACACAGTCCATACTTTTGTGTCCCATTGTGTCTAACACATAATTAAAACATATCGTAAAATCAAACATACAAATTATAATATACAGCTATAAAATCACGGTTTTATATCATTTCATAATTTAAAAAAATATATTTTCAATGTTCATTCTACCTTTGATGAGAATCCAAGAACATAGTTTATTTTTTATAGCACTTATTGACTTTATATTACATATCTCAGATATGATTTATCACAAATTTTATTTAATTCCATTCCGTTCCGTTCCGTTCCATTCCATTCCATTCAATTCAATTCCATTCCATTCCATTCCATTCCATTCCATTCCATTCCATTCCATTCCATTCCATTCCGTTCCGTTCCGTTCCGTTCAGTTCGGTTACATTCCATTGGATTCCATTCCATTCCATCCATTTCATTTCATTGCGTTATGTGATATCATTATGATAAAGACCAGTGGCAAACCAGCATATAAACGTAGATATGTATTTTAATGACAACGAACAAGATATTTATTTCAAATGAATATATTTATAAGTTCTACTCTGTGTTGTATTTAAACCTTTCCTAACGCAAAGCAAAGAGAAGAGATTCATTATTTAATTCCATGTTTAGTTAAATGTCACTGACTATGATACCATCTCTTTATTACGAGAATACATTATTACAATAAATGATTGGGGTTCGTGTCACCGCTATGTCCATCCCTATTATGTCACAATGTCTGGTAAGGGCCCGTTATTAATGGTTGGAATCTCAGCTATTCTACTTTTTTTTTACTATCAAAAATATTTTTTTCGATCTTTAATAAAAAACGTTTTATAGCCATGGCGTGGCGTGAGGATTTTTAAACGTCAAGAGTTAAATTTTAAAATTTTAAACAAACAAACAAACAAGTAAGTAATATTCTTCTTCTTCCAAACTTCATATTTTAGTTTTAAAAATTACAAGTATTAATATTTGCCAGTTTATTCATTAAATTTTAGTCTGAAAGATTTGTTTCAATAAACCTTTTTAAATAAGTTACTGTAAATATACCTACATAATTTAAGTGTTAATTTGTAATTAAACAGCATTTTGCTGTGAGGCACAGACTAAGAATAGTGCTTCCACAACTAAGAATGTTGCCTTTTCAGGTGTGGCGAGACTGTTGTGTGTAGATACACACATGTGTCTTGCTTCCTTTTATAAGGTAATGCAACCCCGCACATCTGTCGCTGGTTTACCCCACATTGTGGGCTATGCCGTGATAGTTATATGATTGAAAAAAAATATATAGGTATAATTTTAATTCAAATTTCATTTGGATTAGTTAAATACTTAGTATCACTCGCCGCCCGAAACGTCATAGTTCTTAAATATATAAAATCAATGTCGGAAATGGCGGTGCATAGATATTGGCAATTAATTATCGTTAGCGCTTTTAAATCATTATTATTTTTCTCTCTCTCTCTCTCTGTTTTATTAACTTTTTGGGGCTAGGTTGTGGCCATAGGAGCCTAGCCAGTAAAGTTGGGGGTGGCCGCAGCCCCACCCTAGGATTCTGGGCAACAGGTCGGTGTCCCCTTCAATTCTTAACTTTGGAACAGCAGTGCAGACGCCTTTATGCCTCGCTCGGCGGTGACTCATCAAACGTGGCGATGAGTAGGTCTGCACCACCGGGCGATGGAAATCGAAGAACTGAAAGTACTGTCCGGTGGTGTACCTGAAATTCGCCAACATGAGTGCTAAGGGGTGGAGGAGCCCCCCGTGATGATTCGTCGGCACGACCCGCTCGGCGGTACCCGAGTTGATGATGAGACAGGTGCAGCTAACGCTGCGCCTGGTGTGGAAATCGAAGAACTGAAAGTACTACGGGCGTGGCGAAGGCTCCCTGTGGCAGTCTGTTGTTCGTGGAGCTGCTGGGAGGGTAACCCCTGCTATGATTCAGGGGCCTTCACGAGTGTGGTTGGACTCTTAGTGGCAGTGGTATGAAATATGCATGGTGGTAGTTCTTGTTTCGTCCGACGAGCAGCCGCTCCGGGGATGAACAGAACACTTAGTTCTATAACGTTCCCTATGGAGTGGGGTAGGTGACTGCGACTTTTCCTCTGTTTTATTAACTCGCCGCTTACCAGGGTGTAAGGATATGTTGAAAATAAAGTTCTGATTGTATTTATTATTAAATTATACAACATTACAATATATTTAGTACACAACACGCCACTGGACAACAAATGAATTCAGATCCTTGATTTAACCGTCAACTTCAAACCATTTTATCTGTCCCCAAATAAATAAAATCCTTTTACGTACATGTATATTTCAAAAATAATAAAAAAAACTACTAACTATACTGTCATTCTTTTATCAATCCTCTTTTACAAACTGTTTTTGATAACGTCACATATATATTATTATGTAAATTACCTGATTTATTTTATTTTGTGTACATAATATATTCTTTATATAGTGACATTGTAATTTATACCTCAATTTATTTTGTAGATAATGAAAGTGTGTTTGTTTCGTTATTATAAAGGGAAGAGCACATTGTCTATGGTCGTGTTTTTGACATAAATTCAATACGGTTGTATGTTAATAATGTACCATTTTAACAGCCTCTCATAACACTGTATCTTGCTCCGTTCACTTATCTCCTTGTTAATCCGGTCCAGATGAATAATAATAATACAATATATTGGTCAGACAATCACGTCGCGTCTCGGATACGAACCGCAGCATCTCACATTACAACCGCTCCACTCAACTACCGGACATTAAAACACAAAACCAGTTTCGTGCATTTGAGAAATTAATCAAAAAATTTATATCAGTTTTTATCATTAATACACCAACGTAATTTAAATTGAATATCTACCTACCAAAATTACTTTTTCATCGTTATTTTTAAAATAATTTAAGACATCTCTGTAATTGGCTCAGCCCCCCTAGACAACGTGTCATTTATATAAAGAAACGAAACAAGAAAAGATAACCCAATGTATGGAAGTCACAGTTGGCACGTGACTGGCAACTGTCACTTCCACACATTGAGTTATCTTTTTTTGTTTCTTTTCTTGAGATAAATGACACGTTGTCTAGGAGAGCTGATATGTGTAATGTTTTTAAGAAATTTATGAAATAGCTGTTGAGATGAAATAAAATAAAAAAAAAATAAAAAATCGACCTATTTTTTGTTTATTTATTTTAATTTAAAAGGCCTTAAATTGTCGAATATATAAATATAAAATGAATACATAGATTTCCATAAAGACAAAACAAATCACATAACATATTACTTACAAAACTACACACAGACATCTTCTCATGACTCCGGAGACATACACGACATTCGGACAAAGACATTAATTACTACTAGTTGCATGTAACACATGAGATCCAACTGTCGATAGCGATAGTATGTATAGTTGAAGAATATGTACCAACACTATAAACCCATAAATACAAATTATTGAATATTTTCAGATATTTTGTTTTCTATACAACATATATTATGTAGGTATGTATGTCAAGATAGGATAGTATGGAGGAAGTTCCTTTTTTCCTACCCAGAATATGAAAATAGCATGATGTTATGTATGTTTGGAGATGAAGTATTAAACTATTAAGTCTTCTTACGTATTGTGTATAGGCGACTGCCATACAAAATGTATGAAGCGATGTCGTCACTAAATTCAATTTTTAAAAAAATTGAGATCTTCTACTACAATGTTAATATTTTTAATAGAAAATTAAATTATCTAGTTGGGGTGTTTCGGCTTTTTTCGATAATTGTATAAGTTTTGGAAATATAGGCAGTTAAACTCATAAATTTATCATAAAAAAAATATTTTTCTTAATAAAAAATGTTTGAGAAACCCTGGAATTTTTTTGAAAAAATTAATTTGAGATTTTTTATTTTTCTATGTTTGTACCAATTTTCAGCGTTCTAGCTTTTATGGTTTCTGAGATATATGGAAAAATAAAATAAAAATTCAAAAGTTGATAACCCCTGACTGAAACAAAAATTCAAAATTCCGAGTATAAAAGTTTTGTAGGCCTATAACTGTTTATATATTCTGAAATTTTGGGCTCTGTAAATTGAGCGGATCAAAAGTTATAAGGGGGACACACACACACACAGACATACAGACACACAGACACACACACACACACACAGACACACGAAATGTTCTACTCCGAATTCTGAGTAAATCCGTGTATGGAACATATATGCTGCGAAGCCTCTAAGTTGGTGTTTTTTGACTTCAAAGTTGGAAAAGCCGTGAAAAAAGTAGACCTCTCCATACAATTCTCGCGTATTCTGGCTTGATACATTGTCGATATGTTAAGAGAACAAAGTTCTCCTGAACAAATCGACAGTTGGTCTATGAAGCTACAAAAATCTTTAAGACTACTTATAAAAATTAAATAAAGGACATACGGTCGATGAAACATTTGAAACTAAAAGAAAACAATTCAAACAAGGGCTTAATATACTGCGGATGATCGAGTTACAATCGAGTTTAGAATTTTATTTTACAATAGGTAATTAATTTTTTTTTCTGAAGAAATAAAATGGACATAAATAACATAAAAATCGAGTACAGCAATAACCAATAAAATGATTGGTGTTTAAAATTAATAAAATTTGTAACTGTCCCATATTGTTTGCGATGATCTTTGAGTAAAACATAAACTATTTAATATGTTTTGATTTGATCTGGGACGCATGCGAATCATATCAAATACATCAACATACCTGACGACATTGATATTATAACCTCTTCTCTATGGGGTTTAAATGTCAAATCGCGTCGGGAATTGATTTGTTTACATTATATACCTAATATGTTCTATTCTGATTCGTTTCAGAGGAAGAAAACGTCTGTAACCAACGGGCGATCGTGGATAAAAGGATTTTATACGCGCGGTGTGGCGTAATGAGTCCCGTTTAAATGCAGTCAACATTTTTACATTTTTCATGTACAAATATTCAGACGGATAAATTTAGACAAATCAGAATAGGACATAATGACGGATATTTCGACCTGGGGGCATGTCTAGATTATCTAGTCAAACCATTGAAACCAAAACCCTCACAATTACTCATATCACGAATATAACTATTATATGGAGTTCTATAATATCTTTAGATGTCATAGAACTCCATATGATAATTATATCAATGATATGGGTAATCACGAGGGTTTTGATTTTGCCGGTTGGACCAGACTTGCCCCCCTGGTACAATAACTTTTCAAAAACTTTAAAATGTTATGAATTGCCCCCCTGATGTGAGCTATGTGGCTGTTTTTTCTGATGTTTATTGAAGCAGTAGTTAATTAGTTATTAGTAGATACAAAGTGTTTGATTGTGTGCCTACCTGAGGGGCAAGTCTGGTCAAAAGGCGAAATCAAATCAAAACCACCCATGTTTACCCATATCATGGATATACTTTATTATCTTATGGAGTTCTATAATATCTTAAGATACCCCCCCCCCCCCTGATGTAGAGCGGAAACTACGAATCATCACCCATTTCATAAGTCGGTATATTACCACTGTTAAATTGTTATATGTTAGCCCTAGAACAGAGTTTCCTAGTAGAGCAGCAGTAATCTACTTGTTTGTATAATTTTAAAATATGGTGTGATAAAAAATGGCTCATTCTTAATATTAAAACATCACTATCAATTTATGCACACTCCGATTTTAGTGTCAATTATAAATAACTTCATAAGCTGTATTCAATTTCATAGAATTTATCTAAAAATAAACATTTTTCAAAGAATCGCAACACAGTGGCCAGATGATCTGACTAAACCATTCGTCTTATGTGTATTGTTTGATCTGATAACCTTTGTTTGAATTATGCTGAAATGTGTTCAGCGCCAGTAGTTGATAGCGAGGAAGTTTCCTGGAAGACTTCACAACTTCTTTCTTGGAAGTTTCAAATTATTTATGATTTGCAAAGTATGGACATCAAAGCAAATGACAACTGCTTGTAATAATTGTAGTGAATAAGCATTCCTTGTAATCACTGTCGGATAATTTATATCTGGACATGAATTACTTTAAAGGGTTAACTTCTTTATTTTATATTTCATATTAAGTAGGTATATCTCATAAATGTGGTACCTAATCGTCTGACTTCTATGGAAGCGTTCTAGGTTTCGAGGAATGATAAGATTGTGGAATAAAATATTTTTATGACGATATCTCAATAGAGACGAGGTTGGTTTATTATAGGAGAACCGGGAATGCAAGTCACCTACAGAGCTAAAGACCTGTCATCGGCTGCTTTACGTAATCATTTTATGCGCTTGCGCAACGTTCACCAATTATACCTTTTTATTGAGTACCCAATCAATCCAAATTTTGAAGGATCTATATATGTTATTCTTTGAAATCCTTTCATTTGAGAATAAGCTAAAAAACTTCGTCGTCGTCGTGGCTCAGTTGGTTAGGCATCTGACTGCTGATCCAAGGGTCCCGGGTTCGATTCCCGGTGGAGACACAGTTTTTAAAATTGTGTTTTCAGTCTGGATCTGTGAGACGATAAATATCGTAAGTCTTCAGAATGTGGCAACTTGTTATTGGGTGCATGTTAAATAATTATTTGACATAGCACCTGTTAGTTGCCTGAGAAGCTACATAAAATAAAATAAAACACTTTTTTTTGCTACGCCATCTATTGAGAAATTGGTGTGTTAACAATGAAAACAACAGTCCTTATACATGAGATGAAATGTGGCAATTCTTTCGCATAGAAGTCACCCCTGAACCGATTATGAACCAAAATGTTACGTTATTTTTTTTGGGCTTGTTTACCAATGTGCATGTAAATGGAATATTTTTAATGTTCGTGAACATTGGATTTTTTCCATGTCGGGAGTCATATCTCGAACTGATAACCTCATTCTTTTTTGAAATCGTTTCAGTAAAAATATATGATAATGTTATACATACATATGGTGAAATATATTGGTGAAGGATTTGTTTTAGACTCTTGCAAGTCCGTCATTCAATTCATTAATCAATTAATCTGGTCGTTTCAAAGTCACTGACTTATAAATTCTTATATTTTGCCGTGTCATGTCTTCGGCATATTCTTAATCATGGCAGTCTTATCAAGTTGACGATTAGCTGTCCCAGATAGTGATCCAATTTTATCTTGGTGACATTTCGCTGGCTAAAACAGTCAGTAAGTTAAATCTTCAGTTATGATATTATTCAGTTATCATCTGCTACAACAATTGCTATAGGTATACAGTGCACAAGTTGGTTGGTAAAGCAGACGTAACATAGAATCATCCATCATTATATTCCACCATCGATCATAGCGACCATTGTTTATTCCTAGTCGCCATAGCCAGGTAATGACGGTTAGTTCACTTAGTCTTCAATGAATTACAAAAGGGTTCAGTGTCGTATTTAATCTCCACATAACGGGAATAGCAAATCAGTAAATTAATATCATAAATCGTCAATTGCTTCGTTATCTGTACGATTTTGATATTGAAAGTTTAAGTTTTTCATTGACTATGAAACTAACAGGTATTTTTGTCAAAATATTGAACACGCATCCAAATACAAATTGTCATATCGTGTAGACTTACGTTAATCGTCTCACAAATCCACAAGACATTCACATACAATGAATTGAACTACGAAAGCCTACGATTCAGTTTAATATTATATTGCGACGTGTTACATGTTTTTATTTAAATATATTATACTTACACATGCAAAATTTTAAAATACTCAAATATTTTGACTCCTCACTACCTTAAGGAGCTGTGTATTCGCAATTTTTAAGGTTATTTTTTTTTTATTTTAAAATATCAACTACATAATATCACGCTGATGGCCAGTTTCATAAAAATTAAAGGAGACTTAATGTCGACTTTAAAATAAATTGCGTTTCATAACAACAAAATGTCACTTAAAGTTCACTTTAATTTAAAGTCCAGTGTCTTCGTACTTTAGTCACTAAAGTCTTCTTTAAGAGCAGTTCATTTTTTTGCCACCAGAGTGTGCTGCAATATGACATAATGTTCAAGTCAGTTCTTGTTGATGTCAATATTGTCAATTGAATGTTGACGATCATGTGCATATTACTTACTAATATTCAATAGTTTTGTTATTATTTAAACATTTTTTTATAAATAATATAAAAAAAAATATGTTTTCAAAATGAGCTAATTAGAAGATGCGTACTGTGATACAGTAGTGAAAAGTATATAGGAAAAAAATCAACCACATGGAAAAGTAGAATTAAGGAGAATTTTTTGATAGATTTTGTTCCATAAACATGTCCTATACATCAATAATCAATTCAATGACAGAAATAATATATTATGTGGTAGTAAAAAGAAAGATTCACCTATGCTATGAGCTATGTTTCCATAGATTTTGATACCAATATTGCCAACTTTCAGGTATTTTGGTGACATTTCTGCCTTTTACTAAAGTACGCGGCATTATTATTTATGAAACGCAACGACTTAAAGGCGACTTTAAATTTTTAAAGAACCTTTAACTAAAGGGTCCTTTTGCTGCTTTTTATGAAACTGGCTGTGAGATTATGTTCTGAAAGTTTCATCACAATGTTTCCGTGTGTGTGCTGTGTACTATATGCTTTGTACGGCGTGTTTATTCTACTTAATAGGCTATAGACTTAAGTATTGATTCGATTCTTATCCAATTTTGCAAATTTATGTATCTAATACTCACTTAGACCCCATTAGACTTTGAAGGATATTGGATAAATGTTTCTCATTTTTGTAACTAGCAAATATTTCAATGTAACCCCAAGCTCAGGAAACCGAAAATTTGATATTTTAAATTTATAACTGCTAAAAAGGCACATCACTTTCATAAAATGGCATCGAAGAATTATCAAGTTTTCAATAATGAAATATTTATATCAAAAATAATTTAACAAACTCATTTCATGGAAATGCTGAAAATTTTCCATTCACAATTTGATTACTTTGTGGAATGACTTGGAAGTGAGGAGTAAAGCGTTGACTACAACCGACTAGTTTTTTTTTTAATTATTTTTAATTTTTTTATTTTCGTGATATAAGTTTTGATATTATTTGGGTATAGTTCGTAAGAGATACGCATTTATAGTGTTTATATTTACTATTTATTTATTTATTTAACTACAGTAATTTACACTAGTACAGTAATTTTTACAAATAGTTTTTTGCAATGCCTCATCAAAAAGTTTGCAATCTTGTGCTTGATGAGGGAATCACTTACACTGACAAATAAAAATATCAAATACAAGGCAATTAAACAAAGTCATACATAAAGTAATTAAACCAAAATCATACATGAACAAAAAATCAAACAAACATAAAAAAAGTTTAAAAATAAATGAAAAATCAGGAATAAAGACAATTGAAACATATCAAAACACATATTCAAATAAAAAAAAAAGGAAATACAGGCAATTGAACCATATCAAACAACAAATCGAAAAGCATTCTTGTTCTCTTCCGGATTCATTTTCAGCATTTTTCCTACCCGTTTCACATGAGTATTTCATAGGTATTTTTAATCAAACAAGAATGATTATATTTCTACATATATATCTGCTGAGCGTACTACACTAGCTATCCCCATTCACAATACAGAAGTTTTCAGCTCCTCTTTTCAAGTACAATCAGCTAGACTATGGAATGGCCTAAGTGATGAAGTAACGTCATCTCAATCCATTCAAATATTTAAAGGTAAACTAAAAAAACTTTATTTGTCAAATAGTTCCTGAATTCCTTCTATATCCTTCCGTAACCTCCTTTTCCTCATTGCTATGATCATTGTTATTTTTATTATTCTTTTTTTTTAACTTTTTTTTCATTTTTTTTTCTCTTTGTATTTTTTTATATTTCTTACTCTTTTTATGTTATTTTTTATCAATTTATTTCTCAATAAAATAGTATTGTACCAATTTAACTTAGAGACTTCACGTTGCTCGGGTTGGTTGGAAGAAATTACCTTATGGCAATAAACCTGCCTTTGTACACATGTACATAAATTATATAAATAAATAAACAAATATTTCCCTTATAATAGGACGACCGTTTCGGATGACTAGGCCCTTAGCAACTAGTCTAGTGGTCCAGTTGATATGGGCCTAGTCAGCCGAAACGGTCGTCCTATTATAAGGGAAATATATATGTAGAAACATAATCATTCTTGTTTGATTAAAAATATCTAGTATAATGGAGTTCTACATATTAAACACCGTCAGTATTGACAAATTAAAAAATACATCTCCATCTGTCAAATGGCAATACTTATGTGAACTGTTCTTTATTTCAAAGACGTATATTTTGAGAGTTCCAGGGAAAAGATTTTCAAAATTTACTACTAAGCCGTCTACAGACTCTTTAACTGCATAATATTACAATACAATACAAAGTAACTCTACAATAAAATTAGCAAGTAAACCATTTCATATCGGTTGCATATTACTTTTATATTTCGTCGAATGTACGGTCCGTTCCATATTATTCTGTCTCCTGGACTTACTCTGAGATGTCGTGGTGTCCTCGGGGCTTCTCCAGTGTAGGTCGCCCGTAGCTGAGCCGGCTGAGGCCACTGAGTCAATGGGTCTCAGATGTCTCAGCACGCAAGCGGCTCTAGAAATTATTGTAATCAAGTCTGTATCAGAACTGTCTCACACGCACGGCCCGTGTCAGAAAACATCAACCGTCAACTGTCTAAGAAATCTGCTAGTTTTACCCGGGGGTCCTTTTGATACAGAGATTATTGCATATACAGAATCATCTCTGGGTGCCATTTCACCACCGGCTAGTAATAATGATTTGACATCTGAGTCGTGTAGTCGTAGATCTGTAAAAGTGTCATGATCAGCCTGTCTACGTCTAGAGTTGAGCATTGGCATTCCACATCTTCATTCACTCCTCCTTATCCGGGGCACACCACATCCAATACTCCCATGATACAATCTGACCACCCTGTCTAAGGACATCCCCCATTTCTCATTCCCTGTCCTGGACGTATTGCCACAGTATATCCGGCAATACGTCCAATTCTGTAAACTTTTAGAACTAAAATAGTAACGTTTAACAAAAAATAGAATCAAGGTCGTTTGAACTTAATTTCATATTCTGTAACCGACGTTGTTCCAAAAACGAAAATCTTCAAAATTAGTGCACCATGGATGAACTCAAATTTTCTATGCCGCAGACCACGACTGCGTACTATTCTGTCATGTTTATTAATGTCATGTCGCCTAATATTTTTGTAACGTTTTGAGTTGATCTGCACTAATATTTCTTGGTTATCATTTTCAACATAACACAAATTTCCACAGTTGATGTCGTCATTTTTTAAAACATTCCTGGACTGCTGTCAAAACAACTAGTAAATTATACACGTTCAATTAGATGTGAACGAAAATTGGAAATGTTTTGAAAATATGGTAAAAGAATGAGGATTTGAACTGATTCGTGACTTACTTCAAGTCAGAAAATTCCTGAATATGAACGTTCCTATTTCAGCGTTATCACGTTCTTAAAAAAATATAGAATCGGACGTTATTCGTCCCGCCCAGTTCCACTTCAGAGTGGCAACTATCTCAGCAACATTGGTTACCTTGGTCTACTTTATACATCATATTTTTTTAAACACATCAAATCGCAGTATAAGTTACGCAACTCAAAAGACACTATGATATCTTGATTCATTAAATCATGACTGTAAACTTAGCATATAAATAAGACCTCGATAAAATTTCAAGTATAAATCTTTCACGTTAAAGCACCCTGCCTTTGGAACGATATCCCATCAACTTTGAGTCTCATTAGCACTTTACGCTAATTTCTTCAACAAATGGATATGGACCGTAAGATATTCCTATCAGGCAATAATCCTGCTATGTGTTTGCATTGGACCATTATGTATTTCATTATATACGCAAAGCTTGAACATAAATAAATTGTTAAATATTAAATGATTACAAAAATACCACACACAACAATTTCATTAATACCTTAGAAATAGTGAAGAAAAACGTGTATTTATTAAATCAATTTGTTTGATTTTGGCTTGTTAATATTGTATGTCCCATCAGTTCCTCATATAGATCTATGAAATATATTGCAAATTTCATGTTTATTATATTTATAACGAGGTCTACTTTATTTATATGCAGATGCCAGTGGAGTTTCTTTTGATGATAAAGTAATGAATAACAATATTAAGCCTGTCAATGTAAGGTTATATATGTAGTTACGTACTTATAGAATATTATGTATGTAACGTTCCTGTCATTAGTTAACTATAGATAACTGGTATATGTCAAGTGAAGCAGTCGCTTGTAGGTATTATCAACTGCAACTTGCCGCTTAATAAATATAATAATAAATATCTGCTTATTCAGAGACGGATCTCCAACTCACACGACGAAAAACACTAAAGCCTAATAACTCAAGCCACCCTTAGCCAATAAATTGAATCCACATACACTGGAGAATGGAATAGAATGGAGACATCTTAAGCTTAATAAAGTACTAACTAGATGATAATGTTTCTATGATTTTTGTAATCAAAAGAATTTAGTTACAAATCTTTTGTCATTGTAGTGATGACAGATTAGATTTTGTCTTTGTAGAGATAGATAACGTTTTAAGACATCTTTATATTGATTTTTTAGTTGTTTTACCATGTCTTAGCGGGTGTGCCAATAACCAGCAAGCTCTTCAATAGCATTGAACATCCCCAGTAGGTACATTATTGTTTTCTGTTATGTCTATGTTTTCGACACAATAACACAATGGAGAGTTTAATGCTGTCGCAAACTTTTAGATCTAATTGACACATTTCTTTATCACCGATTATTTTCAACAATCGGAATCTTTCACGATAATCTATTAGCATATGCAGATAAATTGGTATACCAATATATTATGATAAGCACATGGACTGATGTGTATGTGTAACTATCGTTGTCTAGAATTACTTACGTCAGTGGAGTTGTCATGAACTATCCATTTCTGTCAAATACCATGACACGTCGATTGAATCTTTACATGACTTGGATTCTGTTTTGCAGTCATTCCATCGCCTTTTCATCACATTCGCCATAGTTATTTGCCATAGAAAGTGGTTCTCATACATGCCTAGTGCCTCAACACAACATGTCCGCCAGACGAAGAACAGACATCGAGGTTAAATTTTAAACTTGCGATGTTGACCCATGTGTTGGGAATATAAACACAAGCGGCGAGGAAAATTAATGACTTGTACTAAAACATGTTATTATTGTGTTGTTGGTTAATTTACTTTTCTCTGATGCTGCTTGTACTTCGAGTATTACTTCGATCCGACTTATCATTGTTTTATGGCAGTCGAATGGGTCTTTTTATGTTTTATCTACTTCGTTTAATTCAACTGATTAATAAATTCAATATAACGAGGCAATAATTAAAACGATATGGCTGAGTTATTGTCCGTAGACAATTTCTGCAAATTAACCAAAATTGGTAAATTGGCCAAACAAAAACTAGATAGAATCAAGAAATTTCTAATACTATTTCTAAAAAATTGGACACATCATTTAAATAAACTAAAAAAATCAACTAGCACTCAATGGTAACACTATAATTTGTTTCTAAAGAGGAAGAGAAAAAAAAGAAAACCACAGATAAAAGGTAATTCTAATATTTGTATCCACAGTAAAATTATATATAAAACTTTTTAACTCATGAAATCGTTTGAGCTTTACTTTTTTGGGGCTTTATTTGTTTAGGTCCAGATGTCTTCTATAGTTTAAATTTAGATCAATTCAAGTGGTTTAAATTTAGATCAATTTATTCTCTTGATCCTGAAAAAATATTGATCCAAGACAAGTGAAACGAATGCAATACGTTTCCGAACAACTTTAGCAACGGAGATCTGTCAAAGACCTATTAAAATCAGAGTGAAAATCCATTTCTCTTATGACTGATGTACACAAGCTTCTCTATATAGGTGTGATATCGGAACCCCAGGCGATAAACAACGGCGCCTAAAGTCTCCAGAATTTACAAATATAACATGTCGTCAACATAACACGACCAGATCATTAACCTGTATTGTTCATTCATCAAAAAGCGTACGATTGAAAATACCAGTTCGTTCCCACGTCGAACTGACGAAGCTGCCTTTCGATCGACGTCGTCATAACTTGATTGCGTGGTCATCTGAATCTGGATTTCTAATTCAATTTATAAACGATCTAGATCTGGACGATTATAGATTACGTAAAATCCAGCTCTGTTATCAAAGTGGTCAGATTCGCAATGTGACCTTTCGACAACGTGATGGTTTAATTTGTTTTCTTTTGTCGTATTGTGATCAGTCCAACTCCTCTACTAACACCAAGTTCAATATTGTTGATCTTTGATTACATTGGTTAAGCAGAACTTTTGCCATGCGCTACTTTATGGTTTTGCAGTTGATGATATTTGATCAATAACGGATCATTATGCAAATGTGACTGTATTTATATTCACACATTTTATTAGTTAATTAATTACTTTCCGTAAAGCATAAGTATTTATTGTAGGAAGATAGTGAAGTGTCAAGGTATGCTTGAGAAGACCAGGATTAACAACAAATAAATTGATGAGTTACTTATTTACACACTTCATTTAGGAAATATTTTATTTTTAATATTACTTATTTATTTATTTATTTAAATCCACATAAAGAATACAGAATAACAATAATACAAAAGTGCAACAATAGAACAAATAATTATGCAACATAGATTATTAAGAATATGTTGGCACTGACAAAATGCTCCAAGAGGATACTTATTTATAACATGAACTAAACATGAAAACAGTTTACTAGTACCAACATCAAGTGGATAAGAACTATTCCACTAAGCAGTGCTTGTGTCGAAATAGCTTTATATTCATTTTAAATGACATAGTCCATATTTAAGTTTAATATTAAGTTTAATGTTGATGAGGCGATGAATGTGTGTCAAGATAGAAAAATGTGGCGTTCGGTTCTCTCTGCCTACCCCGTGAGGGACATGGCGTGATGGTATGTATATAAGTTTAATATTGGCTTACCCTGACAATTTGTATTAATTTTTGGTTACCCTAAAGACTTACCCTAAAATGCAAAACGGAAATACAACAATATTTATGAATTGTCTATCACATAATTACATATAATATATCACAATTTCAATATACAAATTATTATATACAACTATAATACATCACAATTTATGAATATATATCTAAACTTCATCCAATATTTTATTTTATAGACACCCAATAATCAGAGGGTGAAAAAGAAACAGCATTTTTCTCGTGTTATGTAATAAAGTTACCAATTTTCAGAGTAATGTCTTCTTTTTTGGCAAAGCTTTTTACTGCAGCTCTCTTGTAGCCACGAAAAGAAACTTCAGAGCTTTCCACTCCACTTTCAGCATATGTCAAGCCTGCTATTTACATACTTATAATCCGCTCTCTTTGGAACTCGTAAGTGCAGTCTCTACAAGGTTTTAGAGTTCTCCGCACTCATCTTATATTCTTTCCGAGTTTTGTATGGGGATGTTTGTAGTCCCGATAAGGCAGAACTGGTGGTTGCAGGGGGAGAACAGCTTTAGTTTTATTTTTTTTAATCACATGTATCCATTTGTTAGGTTAAATACCTTCACCATTCAGCATATTCAAGCACTGTTTATAAGCATCATTGTGAAGACCTAGAAAAAATCATATTCAAGAAACATTATTTGAATCTCACATTTCTAATTACCATTCATCACAATCTCATTTATATGATTATATCTCTTTCTTGACCGGTCACTCTTTTTCAGCCTTGTGTACTTTCTTTGTCAGGCATTCATCGTTAATTCTCTCTACGTGTCCGAACCATCGAAAATTAATTTGAGATATCATTGTGTCATTGAGATACTCAAGACTCAAACAATGATATTCATACTTCAAAAACAATCGGTTATATTTGTCATAATAGATTATAATAAAATGCTTTAACAAAATATGATGAGCTTATATCCCGTAGATAATTTGTGCCAGTAAAATAAACTAGTACCTAAAAGCATCCAACTACTAGTATTGTTTTATTTTATAATATGGAAATTTGATATATTGAAAACTAAAATATTTTTAAATTTTACAGACATTACCCCCTATTCAGTAACTATTGTAACTAAAATAGGAACGTTCTAAAATTGTAGATTTTAGATTAACGGTCTTATTTCAGCGTTATAAAATATCAATTTGGACTAAATGGAATAGGAACGTACCTATATTGGCCGGAATGTTCTTAAAAAGTTCCTGATAAGACGTATAATGATGAAAATTTCATAATTTTCATAATTATTCATAATACGTCAGATCTATTCTAACTTTATTCTAACTTTACCGTCTTTCGGAATATCGTTCACATGGTCGTGCCATCCCATTCTTGAGCGGCCCCGACCTCTCATTCCATCTCTATCCGCACTATATAGTTTCTTCGTCAGGCGTTCCTCATTCATCATCCCCATGTGACCAAACCATCTCGATGTGTTCACTTTCATTCTTTCCTTATGTCCTCATTTCTTACCATGTCATTCATCGTTATATTGCAGATTCTTCTTAACGATCACATTTCAAGTGCATTCATTCTGCTTTCGTGCGACTTCTGCCATGTCCATATTTCACTTATATTCTTCAAGGATGGCACAACGATACCGTTATGAGTGGCTTCTTTGGCATCCTTTTTATAAGTTGCGATCTTTCATAACTGGTCTTTGTGGTCCATTCACTCCTGCCATAGCTCTTCTATCAATCTCCTTATCAGGTCGTCCATTACGTTGAAACATGCTTCCCAGATAGACATATTCGTCGACTTGCTCGAGCCATCTTTGAATAAGATTTTGATTGAAGATAATAATAATAACAATTAAAGATTTTCATTGAGTTAAACAACGTGGCGGACTTATTGCCCGCAGGCAATTTCTACCAGTAAACCACCAGAAAAGAGATATTGGAGATGAAGTAGCAGAAAGAACAATTATTTTGTTCATCAAGCATTCTTCCCACGTGCATGTGGCCAAACCATTTCAACGTGTTCACTTTCATTCTATCAATGACATGTTTCTATATCTTGTATTGTTTCTTTGTATCATCATGTCTCACCCTGTCACATCGTCCTATAACATATTCTTTTTAGCGATCTCATTTCATCTGCATTTATTCAGCATTTTCAAGCGACTTCTGCCATGTCCATGTCTCGATTGCATTCGTCAAGGTTGGCACTACGATTGCGTTACGAATTGCATATCATATCTACTTAATATATAGATGAAAAGATAAAATTCTTACACAGCGCCATGTTTCGCGAGAGACTCGCCCCCGGGGGCAAAATTATGCAAATTTTATTTTATTAAAATGACCATTTAACACTTTCCAGAATATTCTAAATCATTATCGTACATACATAATATTTATATGATAAGTTGATAACTACCTGCCAAAAGCATGTTTGTCCAGTAATAATATTATAATATGTACATATGATTTGCAGATTAATATCCGAACGTGCTTATTATAATTTCCTTCCATTGGATGGTTATAAAAATAAAAGTTGGAGACCCACTGGATTGAAATGGATAAGTATTTAAATAATTACAAATTTTATAATTATTTAAATACCTGTCTTTCTGTCGAGTTTTTGGGTCGGTTAAATAAAAGTAATTTTTAGATTTTTATACCACTTAAAAAATTGAATTCTCATTCATTCAAACCGCGTACATTTTTTGAAAAAAAAATAATTTACTTCTATTTTTTTTTTATCTATTTTTATTTTTTACGGCGCTGGCCGATTTACTAATGATATTAATAACAATTAAGTACTACAAATAATAACACTCAATTTTTATTATTACCATTATAAACTTCATCAAAAGAATTAGCAGATCAATACGTTAATTGTAAATTATTTAATAGAACAAAATAAAATGCAACAAACGCATCATCAAGCTTTCAATTGGGAATAGTACACCCATCCTTTTACGATAAATATACGTTAATATTATTTTTGCTAAAAATAAGACTATATATTTCACAGGTTTTTCAAAATATGTGCACAAAGACAACACAAATTATTAAAGTTTGAAAATAGGTTTTCGAAAAAGGGTTATATAGCAATTAAAAAGGAAATTTTAAAAAATGTGAAAAACATTTTATCTCGACAAAGAAGTAGTCTTTCGATTGGTACTAAAAAAAGAACGATTTTTAATATCCGAGTGTTATGTACCGAAAACTGCGTAAAAATGTGCTTTTTCAAAATTTGTGATGGCAGCTCGTTAACATATCAAAGGATTAGGCTCTAAGGAGATCTCTATACTACCTAACAACCCTACTGATTTCCGAATATTAACGTTTAAAAAATCTTTAACGATTCTACATGTATTCATTACCACCGTTTTTTGCTTTTTTACTATTTATACTAACTTTATAATTTGTATTATTTTATATTTTGTATTTTTTGTACCTTCTATTTTTTTATTCATTGATATAATTTTATTGATGCATATGGTTGTTTTTTGCTTGTATAACATTTTTTGTAGATACTCACATGGGTGTTGAACTTGTAAATAAATGAAATAATCGATTTAATTTTTCTTAAATTTTTTTGAAGAATTGGTAGGTATTCCACGATAGATCAATTTTTTTAATCTAGTAAAGCTTTCTCCCAGAACATAGAAGTTTACTCGTGCTAGACTTTTCAACTAGCTATGTATCACATACATTTGAAAATCCTTTATCTTATTCAAAAAAAATTAAAATTGCACTTAACATTCTAAAAAAATAGTTTGCGATTATGTTGTTTGATTTGTTTCATTGCCAGTATTGTCTTTTTTTTATTATTGAATATGTTTTTTGTTTATTTATTTATTTATTTATACATCTTTTTGTACATAATAAAAACAAATATAATTGTACACTGGTGGGCTTATTGCCATTAGGCAATTTCTTCCAACCAACCAGATTACAAAGTATGACAACATTGTGTATGTACAACAGCAAATAAAAAAGAGTAAAAGAAATCAAAGAAAATACGTATAACACTTAAATACTATTAAAACAAAAAAAAATTATAATTCATAGCAAGAAAAAGGATATGGTAAGGACAGGAGAGGAAATCGGGATCAGGTGTTCAAGGATAAATATTCCTTCTTTAGTTTTTTCTTGAAAATACTAAGTGAGTTAGACGACGCAATATCCGGACTAAGGCTATTCCATAATCTTGCTGATTGTACTTCGAACGAAGAGCTGAGAAATTCTGTATTATGGATAGATATGGAAAGTGTTGTACGTTCAGCAGATCGGAGTGGAAGTCCATGACTGGATAAAAAAGTGAATTTGCTTTTGAGGTACTGTGGCAGGTTTGGGTTGGAGAGAATATTGTACAATAGTGACAAAATGTGTATATTGCGCCGCTGGCGTATCCTGGGCCAACAAAGAAGATTGCGGTAAGATGATATGCGATCAAATTTTTTCAACCCAAAGATGAATCTGATACATATATTCTGAAGACGTTCAAGTTTATTGAGATGCACTTCATTTGATATGTTTGAATATGTTTTGTTTTGATATGTTTTTGTTTTTTGATATGTTTGAATCGTCTATATTCCTCATTTTTCAATTATTTTCATGTATTTCCTTTTGTTTTATTTGAATATGTATTTTGATATGTTTTCTCATTTGTCTATTCCTCATTTTCATTTATTCAATTCAAACTTTTTTAATGTTTATTTGATTTTTTGTTCATGTATGATTTGATTTAATTACTTTATGTTGATTTTATTTAATTGCTTTGTATCGATATTTTTTATTTGTTTTTATTCCCTCATCAATCACAAGATTGCAATCTTTTTGATGAGGCACTGTAAAGAAAAAAATGTAAAATTACTATTACTAGTGAATTATATCTTGATTTGTATTATAAAATTATTATGTTAATCAAATATGTATGTACATATTTGTCCAATATCGTTAACATAAAAAAATATTAGTACCTACCTATATAAAAAAACGCAATATATTTTTGAATTGATATCTATAAGGGGTTTGGCCACGGTAACGTGTTTGGGGCGACGAACCTGGCAATTATATAATTCAGTTCGATCATTATTTGCTGCGTCCTTGGCATCGTCGATTTAAAAACCGGATTTAAGATCAGTCACAATGAATTTATTCCTCGCCAGAGTATTTTGGGATATCGGATGGGTACCTAGAAATAACAGCATACGTATTTATGCCCAAACAGCTTCCTTGATCCATTTTTCTGCTCGAATGAGATTGAAGAAGTGTCAAGTATCGACCTGAAACTGTAATTCAATATCTCGCACGACTATGAGGCTAGGAATTTCTCGGCTCCAAGAAATTATTTGTCACGGTGAACGATATAAATGAATCAGTTGTAGGTATAGTTACATATTGTACCTTCACTCGATATAAATGTTGATGCTTACTTTCACGACCTTGCTTCTAATGAAAATTCTGTGTTAGCTCCGGAAAGGTTTACACGTTATCAGTGTAATATAGATTTTAGATTAGATAACATTCTTGTTAACCACATACATAAGTATACAGATACATCTTGCCACACAATATCGAAACTCTCATCTTAGTGGTTATTTCCTGAATTGTATGGTTAGACGACACTATGATTGTAATTTTAGATAAGATAACATTCTTGTTAACCACATAAGTATAAAGATACATATTGCCACACAATATCGAAACTCTCATCTTAGTGGTTATTTCCTGAATTGTATGGTTAGACGACACTATGATTGTAATTTTAGATTAGATAATATTCTTGTTAACCACATAAGTATAAAGATACATCTTGCCACACAATATCGAAACTCTCATCTTAGTGGTTATTTCCTGAATTGTATGGTTAGACGACACTATGATTGTAATTTTAGATAAGATAACATTCTTGTTAACCACATAAGTATAAAGATACATATTGCCACACAATATCGAAACTCTCATCTTAGTGGTTATTTCCTGAATTGTATGGTTAGACGACACTATGATTGTAATTTTAGATTAGATAATATTCTTGTTAACCACATAAGTATAAAGATACATCTTGCCACACAATATCGAAACTCTCATCTTAGTGGTTATTTCCTGAATTGTATGGTTAGACGACACTATGATTGTAATTTTAGATTAGATAACATTCTTGTTAACCACATAAGTATAAAGATACATCTTGCCACACAATATCGAAACTCTCATCTTAGTGGTTATTTCCTGAATTGTATGGTTAGACGACACTATGATTGTAATTTTAGATTAGATAACATTCTTGTTAACCACATAAGTATAAAGATACATCTTGCCACACAATATCGAAACTCTCATCTTAGTGGTTATTTCCTGAATTGTATGGTTAGACGACACTATGATTGTAATTTTATTGCTATGATGATACTATGATTGAAGTTTTATTGCTATGATGACACTATGCTTGTAGTTTTATTGCTATGATGACACCATGATTGTATTTCAATTTTTCTTCTTCTTCTTCTTTCAGCCCCTTTCACTCCACTGCTGGATAAAGGCCTCTTCCTGAGTTTTCCACTTCTCTCTGTCCTGGGCGCTCTGTTTCCACCCATGTCCCACCAGTTCGACAATGTCATCAGTCCATCTCCTCTGTGGGCTCCCTACACCCCTTCTATTATGATAGGGTCTCCAATTCAGAATTTTGGGGGTCCATCTATCATCTCTCTGTCTTGCCACATGACCTGCCCATTGCCACTTCAGCCTTCCCACTCTTTCTGCAATGTCGGTGACCTTTGACCGGCGTCTTATTTCCTCGTTTCTTATTCGGTCTCTCAAGGATACGCCTAACATTTGTCTCTCCAATGCTCGTTGAGTACACTTAAGTCTGTGGAGGCTTCTGGCAGTAAGTGACATGGTTTCGAGACCGTATGTTGTCACTGGCAAAACACAAGAATTGTACACTTTGGCTTTTAGGTTATTCGGAGTTTCCCTGTTGCCGAATATGTACCTCAACTTTCCAAAAGCAGCCCAACTCAGCCCTATACGTCTTGGCAGTTCGGCGGTCTGATTTTCTTTACCCAATTTAATTTTATGTCCAAGGTATATGTATTCTTCAACAGCACCAATAGTCTTATTTCCAATGCAAATACTGTGTGAAGTTGGACTCAAAATCTTGGTTTTGTCTATGTTCATTTCCAGACCGATTTTTCTACAGGCTTCATATAATTCTGCTACCATAGCTTCCAGTTCAGACAATTCTTCGCTTATTATTACTATGTCGTCTGCAAAACGGAGGTGATTTAAATATGTGCCATCTATTTTAATGCCTTTATTGTTCCAGTTTAATGTTTTGAAGACATCTTCTAATGCCAGTGTGAATAGTTTTGGGGATATCGTATCACCCTGTCTTACACCCTTCTCGATTTTGATTTTTTCTGTTTTCAGATTTTCGTTCACTTTTACATCCATAGTAGCATTTTCATAAATATATTTAATCAATCTTATGTATCTAGAATCAATCCTATTTCAATTGCTATGATGATACTATGCTTGTAGTTTTATTGCTATGATGACACCATCATTTTATTTTAATTGCTATGATGACACTATGATTGTATTTTTATAGCTATGATGACACCATGATTGTATTTTAATTGCTATGATGACACTATGGTTGTAGTTTTGTTGCTATGATGACACTATGATTCTAGTTTTATAAGCAACGATGTTATAATTTACCCCGCTTACAACCATATCATACCATGACATCACGCCTTTTCTCTGTTTGGGGTAAGTATAGAGAACCGAACGACACACTCCTTTCTCTTGAAATATGTTTCTCGCTTCATTCACGTCCATACATTGTTTCATACACGCTCTTATATTATACTACTAGCGTTTCCGGACGCAGAGGGACCTACATATATCTGAAACGTTCGTGATTAATGTGGAGGTGCCATTTTAAACAGCCCAAGACCACAAAGCTTTTCTTAAGTCTTTACGTTTATGTGTCTGGGAATTAAAAGATACCTACTAAAAAGAATTTTTGTGAAATTATCCACCTATATAACGATATATTTATATTATCTGATACTAATATTTGACAATATTTTTTGAATACAAAAGATCTCAACGCTCGGGTAGACAAAGTACCGTTTTTTCAATTTTATCCGGATAAAAGGTGACTTTCCCCAGCAAATGATCCAAATTAGACAACAATATTTATGTATCTTATTATTTTATGTATCTTTTCTTATAGTTTTAAATTTTTTTTGTTATACTTTTATGTTTCTTTTGTATTACATACTATTTTTATATCATTTTATATTATTGTCTTTACCATTTGATTTTGTAAAATTTTCGACCTCGATACAGGCTAGTCCTAGTGAGGTTGATTATTATATAACATTATGTCATAAAAGTGTAAAGATATATTAAATAAATAAATAAATAAATAAATATTTATTTTGAAACATGGCATTATCATTAATTACGCCTTCTGAACTCTTTGAGGGGGGTTTTGCGAGAAACTGGTTCATATATATCAAAATCGTTTTATTCGTCTGCAATTACATTCTTATAAAACATAGTGATTTTAAGCTCCTGTAGCGTGTCATATTATACCTACTTACTATGTATATGGCGGTTACTTTTTTATTTTGATATACTGAGATCAAAACGTGATTTTTTACTCTTTTATTGGAAACCTTTCATTTCGATACAAAATATATTAAACATGGTTTCAAAGTCGTGATGTTCAATTGCAATAATTTTATACAACACTATGGCCCGATATTTGAGTTGGCCCTTGAGAGTTTAACTCAAGTTTAACAAAATATTGTGTCTTTCAGTTCCTAATTTTCCTTTGAATACGTCACTAAACGGCAAATATTTAACTCAAGGTTTTTGGCGGATCGCGTATCATAAGTATTGTTTCTAGTGTTATATCGCCAGGCGGCGCACTAATCGCCGTAGCCTTTAATGTTTTATTTCATTTTACTACAAATAACTATGCATTATAATAATTATAATCATGATTTATGAGTTGGTAATTAAAGACTTAATATAGAAGTTGTGGTTCATGTATCTAATATTTATTTACTTTTTACTTACATAGTTAAATAATAGTGTATTGCCTGACAACAAACGAAACAGACTGTCAGCCATATTTTAACGTCAGGCACATGCGATGTTCTTCCATCTAAAATGATCCATCTTGTTTCTTGATTTAAATTTAAAGAAAAGCATTGATTGGTATAAAAAATAGAAAACGTACCATAATGAAACAAATAATATAATGTAGTTCAGTCACAGCGTCACGCCACGAATCATTTGAGGTTATTGATCATTTGACAGATGAGTTATAAACAATAACCACAGAAAACGTAAAATATGTCTATATTTGAAGATAAGGTAACTGAAGTTTCATTTTGCACTGTAATACGCAAATGAAATTTAATCTCCTCTAAACTAAATCTAACTATTTGAGGTCCAACTCAAATACTGGGCCTATATGTATGCTTCACTCTTGACTACTATGTAATAGTGGAGTCCTTTATGAGATAGATATGTACCTACATATATTTTCTATTTTTTACCTCTTACCCTTCCCTCTCTTGTTTAATTACTCTATTATATCACTATTTCTTTTCCTCCCAATACTAAATTATTTTACTCCTATAAACAAATTGATTTTGATTTTATTGGTACATTGTATTTTTTGAGTAAATTTATATGACAAACAATATTTCTTATATGCTTTATTTAATGTTTGTGTAGTTTTACTGCACCTATACCTACCACAAATAAAAAATAAATAACACAATTTTAAATTCATTAACGGATAGGTTTCATGTTGAGAGGGCATAAGTGCTACTATGAGTTTTATCTATCGACATCTGTATTACACATCTAGAGAATGTACACACAAACATGCAAACATACATACATACATAAATTTATACATACATGCATACAAACAAACATACATACATACCATCGCGCAATGTCGCTTACGGGGTAAGCAGATGAAACCGAGCGCTTTACTCTTCTATTTTTACACACATTCCTGGCTTCCTTTACATCCATTCATCGTCTCATAAATGCGCGTCAATTAATCAAGCTAATTTTGTTTTCTTCTTTCAAAATATCATTCACATGCTCATGCCATCCCTTTCTGGGGCGCCTCCTGCTATTCACCCCATTTCTTACATTCATCTATATTATTTTGGTCAGTCGTTCATCATTCATTCTTTCAATATGTCCAAACCACATCAAAGTAATCACTTTCACTTTACTTATAATATCCTTATAATGGAGAGTATACAAAAATATTTATCTGACAACACCTGATTACATCTTCCTCTCATCTTCCTTTCCTTATCCTTTAGTTTTTCCTATCATTGCTATGAATTGTTCTTATTGTTTTTTTACTTTTATTCTGCTGTATTTATTTATTTTGTAATGTGATTAACTGATTGCCATAGTACACATTGTTTTGTATACTTAACATTTACTCTGGTTGGTTGGAAGAAATCGCCATTAGGCAATAAGCCCGCCAGTGTACTAATTATATGTACAGAAAGATTGAAATAAATAAATAAATATTTATCACAGATAGAATTTCGCAGCCTCCTAATCTGCTCTATTGGGAACGTTTCAGAGCTTGTAGCTCTATTCATCCTCGGAGCGGCTGCACAAACCAAGGAACTACTATCAAGCATATTTCATACAACTTCCACTAAGAGTCCAGCCACTGCAAGCGTGGAGGCTCGTCAGTCAATATAACCCAGTCAAATATACGAAATAATTGATATGATAAATATAATGAGTTATATTTACAAGGCGGTCTGTGGCAGAACAAAGACGTCTCCCCGGGTTTATTATCATTTTCATTATTCCGTTCATTATCATTTTCTACAAAATTTAATTATACTAGTTGCATGTAACACATGAGATCCAACTGTCGATGGCGATAATATGCATAATCAAAAAATACTTTCCAAACTATAAACAACACAAATTAATAAATATTTTTTTTATTTTCTATATAATACATGTAGGTATGTTTGTCAGGATAGGATAGTATGGAGGTCAGTCTGTTTTTCCTACACAGAATATGAAGACAGCATGATGGTATGTATGTATGTTTGGAGATTTAAGTATCAATCTATTAAGTCTTCTTACATATTGTGTATAGGCGACTACCCATACAAATTGTATGTAGTGATGTCGTCACTAAATTCAATTTTTATAAAAATTGTTATAAAAAAATGGGATTTACTTCTACAATATTAATATTTTTTATAGAAAATTAAATTATCTAGTTAGGGTGTTTCGGCTTTTTTCGATATTTTTAAAATATTTGGAAATATAGGCAGTTAAACTCATAAATTTATCATAAAAAAAATATTTTTCTTAATAAAAAATGTTCGAGAAACTTTGGAAATTTTTTGAAAAAACTAATTTGAGATTTTGTATTTTTCTATGTTTATATCAAATTTCAGCGTTCTAGCTTTTATGGTTTCTGAGATACATGGAAAAATAAACCAAAATTTCAAAAGTTGATAACCCCTGACTTAAACAAAAATTTACAATTCTGAGTATAAAAGTTTTGTAGGCCTATAACTGTTTATATATTCAGAAATTTTGAGCTTTGTAAATAGAGCGGATCAAAAGTTATAAGGGGGGGACACACAGACACACAAAACTCACATAAAATGTTCTACTCCGAATTCTGAGTAAATCCATGTATGGGAACATATATGCTGCGAGGCCTCTAGTTGGTGTTATTAGCATGCAAAAAGTCCACTACGCCATACAAAATTTTCCTTCGTACACGCATCTTGGCTTAATAATGTCGATTCATTCAGAGAATTGAATTCTCATGAACGAATCGACAGTTGGATCAAACAGAACATGTAGCGGCCTTTTTCGTGTCAATATCTCATAATTGAGGAAAAATTTACATTTCAAGTGGGTACCTAGACAATTGTAGGTCAGATCCTATTTCCACTCCACTCAAAACCGCAAAAAAGCACAGTCAAAATGAAGGGAACGCGCAAAAAAAATATTTCACGTCAAACACGACACGTTGAACGCATACAATTAGCATTCGTCTTTTTGCACATTATCTACGGCTCATCGTCAAACACGACGCAATCGGATAGACGTAAAGAAGAATTGATTACAGCAGAACTCAAATTATCCGAACTCCAGGTATACAGATTGAGTAGGTATGTCTATATTTAAATTAAAAACTAGATGCATGTAACACATGAAATCCAACTGTCGATAGCGATAGTATGTATAGTTGAAGAATATGTACCAAACTATAAACCCATAAATACCTACAAATTATTGAATATTTTCAGATATTTTGTTTTCTTTAAGTACAATACATGTAGGTATGTATGTCAAGATAGGATAGTATGGAGGTAGGTCCTTTTTTCCTACCCAGAATATGAAAAAAAGCATGATGGTATATATGTATGTTTGGAAATGAAGTATCAAACTATTAAATATTCTTAGATATTGTGTATAGACGACAGCCATACAAATTGTATGAAGCAATGTCGTCACTAAATTCAATTTTTAAAAAAATTGTTAAAAAAAATTTGAGATGTATCTACTCCTACGATATTAATACTTTTTATAGAAAATTAAATTATCTAGTTGGGGTGTTTCTGCTTTTTTCGATATTTTGAATAACTTTGGAAATATCGGCAGTTAAACTCATAAATTTATCAGAAAAAAAATATTTTTCTTAATAAAAAATGTTTGAGAAACCCTGGAATTTAAAAAAAAAAACCAATTTGAGTTTTATATTTGTCTATGTTTGTACCAAAAATTCAAAAGTTGATAACCCCTGACTGAAACAAAAATTCACCATTCTGAGTATAAAAGTTTTGTAGGCTTATGTGTTTATATATTTTGAAATTTTGGGCTCTGTAAATTGAGCGGATCAAAAGTTATAAGGGGGGGACAGACAGACACACCCTCACACACAGACACACCCTCACACACAGACACACAAAACTCACATAAAATGTTCTACTCCGAATTCTGAGTAAATCCATGTATGGGAACATATATGCTGCGAGGCCTCTAGTTGGTGTTATTAGCATGCAAAAAGTCCACTACACCATACAAAATGTTCCTTCGTACACGCATCTTGGCTTAATAATATCGATTCATTCAGAGAATTGAATTCTCATGAACGAATCGACAGTTGGAATAACTCACATATATACAACTCGACAAACAAAGAATGACTTACGGACAATACCAAAAACAAATAGTTTTTACGGCGACAAGAAATAAGGCGAAGATAATACCGAAACTGTTCAATAAACTACCTTAACATATTTAAGTAATGAAAGACAGAACAAAATTAAACTTAAAAGAATTTCACATTATATCTAACATTATTTTTATTACTTTGTTTTTGGTGTTGCTTTATTTCAAATTGTTTTCTTTTTAATTTACATTATTTTCATTGTTTTTTGTTTTGATTTACTTTTATTCCTTTGTTTTATGAATTGCTTTATTTTATATTTTTGTATTATATTTACTTTATTTTCATTGTAAAATGATATTTTACTATCGTATTTATTGCATAATTTGATGGTAGAGTAACTATGTAATTGTGAGTGATAGCTTGCACTGACAAAATGTTTATACAGTTAAATGTAATAATATTATGTACATATGCTGATGTAAATTTTAAAATGACAAAAATATTTCGATTGCTTGGATCCCTGTTATGGGTAGCGAAATTGCTGATACCGATGCTAAGTCTTCAGTTTCTTCAGGCGTTGTAACATAATCATTTTCTTTACCTAATTCTGATCTGCCCCCCTAGACAACGTGTCATTTAGCTCTAGAAAAGAAACAAGAAGAGATAACTCAATGTATGGAAGTGACAGTTGTCAGTCACGTGACAACTGTCACTTCCATACATTGAGTTATCTTTTCTTGAGCTAATGAAACGTTGTCTAGGGGGGCAAAATGGTATCAATTGAACTCTGATTGGCTGACTGAAACCAAAGGATCATTTTACAAATAAACCAAAGGATCATTCAAAACAACATCATTCCAAGAAAACCTTGGTACAACGATGTTATTTTTTTTTCTCCTCGTGTTCTTTCTTCCGTACCTTCTTCCTAAATAAATAAATAAACTTTATTGCATTACCAAATAGATCGTTTAAAAAATGTGTGAGTTGTCAAATAAATAAATATATAAATTTTAATTTTAAAACCTTTTCGTGTGCGCGCTGAATAAATCCCCAAAGTTTCATCGCAATCGGATAAACGGTATAGGAGTTCATTGGCTACAAACAAACAAATAAATATACGTAGGTACATACATTTTTATATATAAAGATATACAAAAATATTAACATCCAAGAATATTAATATCTTATTTTCCATAAATATCCAAGAATTATCTGGATCAGGTACGGTCCCAATGGATTCGAAGAATTGGAGTTCCACTGTAGTTAAAAATCCGAACATGCAACTGTTCTCGAAGCAGGTCTCACGCAAATAATTACGCAACGGCTATTTTAATAGCAATTTTCCCGACGGTGAACGGTTACATTTCTAAAAAGGTCAAAATGAACAATAATAAAAATAATAGAACGCATCGATCCCGACTGGTTCAGTTGATGGTGTGATTGGAGCAGTATCGGGATGGTCTATAGTCGCAAGGGTCAAGGCCGCCAGTTAATCACAGGCCGACTTATCCCCGTGCGTTGTGACCTGTTTACTCCGTGACTTTGTGACACAGTTTTGCTTGATGCACGTGTAGCGTCGATGAAAAATGAAAGCTGACTTTTTAATTAAAAAAAATATTAATAATAAAACCTACTTCTTTTTATTTTTTGCGACGCAGTCAGCGTTTAACATGTAGTATTTTATTTATACATAAAAGGATAATTAAAAAAATACATATATAATCCTTTCCAGTCAAACATTTTTTTAAACGCACTCCATGGATCGTAGCGCCGACTTTAAAAAATGTTTTGATTTAAATAACTAGTTGCATGTATTTGATTTAAATAACTAGTTGCATGTATTTGATTTAAATAACTAGTTGCATGTATTTGATTTAAATAACTAGTTGCATGTATTTGATTTAAATAACTAGTTGCATGTATTTGATTTAAATAACTAGTTGCATGTATTTGATTTAAATAACTAGTTGCATGTATTTGATTTAAATAACTAGTTGCATGTATTTGATTTAAATAACTAGTTGCATGTATTTGATTTAAATAACTAGTTGCATGTATTTGATTTAAATAACTAGTGGCAGACACTATGCAGAAGAGAGTGTTCACCTATAGTTTTCGACCACATTTTAATTTTATATCTTATTAATGACTGTTCTACGTATGTCCCTATGTGTATGTATTTTTTTTTTTATTTCAATTTGTGTTTATTTATGTGCTTTAATGTAATTATGTATCATATAAATTTTATAAATAGCCATTAAATTATATCTCTAACAGCCCCAGAATAGGTAATGCCTAGTGGGGCGTTGTTGATCACCTAACATGAATATGCTGTGTTGTGATATAATAAATAAATAATAAATAAATAAATGTAACACACGAGATCCAACTGTCGATGGCGACAGTATGTATAATTGAAGAATACGTACCAAACTATAAACTATTAAACACAAATTAATAAATATTGTAAGATATGTTATATATGATAGTGAAAATCTTGGCTTGACACTTTGTCGATATGTTAAGAGAAATAAATTCTCTTGAACAAATCGACAGTTGGAATATTTTGCAACCTATGTGTTTATTAGTCATAATATATATGTATGTTAGATGTAAAATTAACGTGCCTTTGAATTAAATTTGGTAATTATTTTATGTTATTATTGTTTAATTTTTTTTTATTTTTTTTATTAATGTATATATTATGTTTTTCAGATTGTTTTTATTTTACATTTAGATACTTTGTATTGCATTTTTATTTACCTTACATCAAATATTTCCAGAGTTTAATATATTTATATTTTTTTGATGTTTTGTTTTCATCTTACTTTTTTTGGATTGGTTGTTTTCAATTACTTTTATTCGTATATTCGCTTAGTCCATCTGTAGTCTGAAGTTCGGGCAACGTGCCCTGCCAAGCTCCACAAGTTAATTTTTCTATTTCTGAACGAAATCTCTTATCCTTTATTGCTGGAATGGGTCAGAATTTTGACCATCATAATGCACTTACTTCTCCAGTTCAACTTTCCGAATGTCCGAAGGATTTTAATGGACCCATTGGACATGTGGACCTTATAGCCACGAAGAGCATCCTCGGGGCTTTCAAGAGCTTTTTTTCAAAAATACAATTAGCTCTTATCTTCACTTAGTGAACGGTAAACCGCCTGTATTCTCGGTGCATTTTAAGTGCCAAAGAGAGCTATTTATGAGTATAATTTTAAGTGTCTGCAAGGTTTTAGAGTTCTCCGGACTCTTATGTGTTCTTTCATATTTTTGCAAGGGGCCGTTGGAGAAATAACTGTCCTGAAATGACGACATACAACCGGCATAAAAAGTGTAAGAAGTCCTCAAACAAGTTGCAGTCTGCCCAGGATAGGGAGCTGCGGAGGTCTCTGGGGAAGGCCTATGTCCATTACTGGACAAAGGAGGGCTGACAAAGATGATAATATGATCGCTGAAGCGAATTTGAAGCATACTATGTTTCTTAAAATATTGTAAAATTTTACAAAATAAAATCAGAAGTGAGATTTATCGAGACGATGCAACATGATATTATTATGAATAATTGAGTCGATAATGATGTCTTTACTCAGGTTAACAGACGGATGGTAAAAAATATGAAAAAAAAACTCGACCCTATAAAACCGGTAACTAACAGAATCATGCTTTAGGCAAAACAAACATTGGAATCCACATGTGCAAAGTATTAGGATTATACATAATATTAACTATATAGAGCATAAACTTTCCTTTAAAAAAACATTATCTATAACGGGTATATAATTATTAATTTATAAGAAATGAAATAAAATAAGAATTAAAATAAGGACATATTTTTACATAATGATATTGAAAGATGAGTCGAGTTAGGTTGTTTCTTGTAAAAAAATATTTTTTTTGTTTTATTATTATGTAGTACCTACGTGTAAAAAACAAAATTTGTTGATAGACTGGAGTCTATAGAAGACCAAATAGTATTTTTTTTTAAATATTTTCCTCAGAACCTTTAAAAAATTTGTCTTTGAAATAAAGAAGGTTTAATTTTTACATCTTTATTCTATAAACTGAGTTTATTTAGTTTATTATATTATGTTATTTGATTTTTTTATGCTTCATTGTAAAATAAGTTTTAATCAAACCATTATTCAATAAATAAAAAACTTAAAGGACTGTGAAGTAGATTTTTTACTTAAATCAAATTAAAGAGAATATAAAAATCTATATGAAGGATGCATAGAAAACGGTCTGAGAATGAATGCCAGCAAATCAAAGGTAATGGTCTTTGAAAAGAGTGAAAGCAGAACAGCGTGTAAAATAAGAGTAGAGAATGAATGGCTCGAGCAAGTCGACGAGTATGTATATCTGGGAAGCATGTTTCAACGGAATGGACGACCTGATAGGGATATCGAAAGAAGAGTTATGGCAGGAAACAGAGTGAATGGAGCACTGAGACCAGTTATGAATGATCGCAACATATCAAAGGCTGCCAAAGTTGTCATTCATAACGCTATCTTAGTGCCAACATTGACGTATGCAAGTGAAACCTGGACATGGCAGAAGTCGTACGAAAGCAGAATAAATGCTGTTGAAATGAGATCGCTAAGAAGAATCTGCAATAGAACGATGTATGACAGGGTAAGAAATGAGAACATAAGGAAAGAATGTAAGATGAAGAAAGATATCATTAATAGAATGAAAGTGAACACACTGAGATGGTTTGGCCACATGGGTAGAATGAATGAGGAACGCCTGACGAAGAAAATATACAATGCGGATAGTATTGGATTGAGAGGCCGGGGCCGCCCAAGAAAGGGATGGCACGACCATGTGAACGATATTCTGAAAGACGGAAATGTTAGAAGCATGTACAATAGACGAACATGTATGAGACGATGCATGAATGTTGACGAGGCGATGAATGTGTGGCAGGATAGAAAGATATTGCGTTCGGTTCTCTCTGCCTACCCCGTAAGGGACATGTCGTGATGGTATGTATGTAAAAGTCTATGGACAGAAAATTTTAAATTTTTAATTAGGTGCTATTCTTGTTGTTAAAAAAAATACTTTTATCTCAGGAAAAAAAAATTCTGTGATGTACAATATTATTTGTTCGTGTCTCATATTATATAAGAAGTGTGCATATTTGTGTACATCCCGTATGTCCAAGGTCATAGAGGTTATAGTTAACAATGGCCTTAAAATGTGCTCTGACGACATTGTCATATAAAAGGATTAGGATGCGGAGGGATATTGGAAGTCTTGCAAGATCTAGAACCAAGACCAAAACAAGATAGATCCTCGGTCTTGGTATTGCATTTGCTATTTGAATAATAGAAACGAGTGAAAGAAGATTGATGACACTTATTTCAAGCAATGGAGAAGAACATTGACGAAGAAAAATGAAGGTATAATCTAGAAACTTTTCTGGATACACAAGAATTATGTGACACTATATGCTACCCTTGGACGACGACGGACGACGACTCCTGGCTGGACGACGTGCTGTGCGATATAAGAGAAATGGACCTGATAAATTGGAGAAGACTGGCGGTCGATAGGGAGGGATGGAGACTATTTCTGGAGTAGGCCAGGGTCCGTAGTGGACTGTAGTGCCAGTGATGATTATATGCTACCCTTACATGTTCTGGGAACGAACTTTCCTTCTTCAATCATTTTGAAGACCTATTTATAGAGAAAGTCCTATGGAGATAAAGGGACACTGGAGGTTTTCGCGGTCTGATCCTATAGAAGAATGCTGAATGCCGTGAATCCTTGGAATGACCACATCACGAATTACGAAGTTTTCACAAAAATCTACTAATGAAAGACTGCTAGATGGATTGGACATATAATCCGTCAAGAGGTTGTTCTACAAAATATAACAAGGGAAAAGATATAGAGAAAAATATATACGTGATATAATATACATAAAATATCTCAATAGAGATGAAGTTGGAATATATATTCATAGAAAAACCGGAAATCCAGGTTCAGGTGGCTTACATAAGACCTGTTATCGGCTGCTTTATATGATCACTTGCGCAACGTTCACCACTTATGGTTTTTTATTAAATTGAAAATTCTATAAAAAGGCTATATTCCACAATTTCGGCAAAACTGATTTGATAAATACCTAGAAAATTGGTTAGGTTAGGTTAGGTAAGGTTAGGTTAGGTTATTTTGATAAATACTTAGAAAATTGATTTTCTAACCAATCATATTTTACACATTATGGAAAAAGAATTTAATCCACTACACTAATGTTAGCTGTGAGGCACCGGCTTAGAATAGTGCTTCCATTCTTTTAAATCATTGTTTCCGAGTGTCCCGTAAGAGCCGGGTAATCGAAAATACAACAGGCAACAATAACATCTCACATAGTTCAGCAATGAGGTTCACCACCCATTCTGAATGTAGTGCCTTTTTTGGTGAAACGAGACTGGTGTGTGGGTATACATTGATGTGTGGTTCTCCCTTTTATACTGCACACCCGCACACCTTTCGCTGGTTACCCCACATTGTGGGATATACCGTGATGGTATGAATGAATGAATGAATTTAATGCACAAAAGACTAGTTTTTATAAAAACGATTCAAATTTATATTTTCCATGCTAGGATCGCTAACGGTAGGTAAGTATAGGATACTTACCAACATTGATGAATATATAAATATTACATATTGATATGACATCATCATCGGAAGGATCTTGACGAGGGTAGGTACAAGGATAAGGATGATATTCGGACATTGTGTGCGTGAGAGAAAGATTCAAGTCAAGATTTGCATTTAATTAACTGTACATATGTAGGTACATACTCTTGTAGGTAATCGATCGATATTATAAGTATATACATAGGTAGGTACCTACTTACAAGATTAATATTACGGAAAAAAGGACATTCAACTCCGAATGTAAATGAACTCTATAAACGGTCAACTTATTATTACATCATGCGCATGCGTGAAAATATATTATCGTATTGATACATTGCCAAATGCAGGTAGGTACTTAAGTACAATATATTCAATTACCTATATACGAATATCTTTTCTGAACATCTCTGAATAATGATTTAGGTATAAGTCTCAGTAAAGTCGAATTATAATTCATAACTTCTGTGGTTTTGTTTGTAAGATATGTATATGATTCCAATGTCAAAGATCTGGATCTGTGAGACAATATTTTATATGTCCAAAATGTGGCGACTTGTTATGAGGCGGGTTGTAAAATAATATTTATCATTGTACCTACCTAGTAATACTACCTACTATTTATTGTTTAGGTCAATATTTTTAATACGTTATTTAGGTCAACATTTTTATTACGTAATTTAAATATTTAAAAAAATAAATTTATAAAAAAATAACAAAGATCTCTTCTTATTCTCTCTGCCTACCCAAACAAATATGTTTTTTTGTGAATCTACGTATTCAATTAGGTCTTTGATTCCATGATTCTATTGTTTGTTTAATGTTGCGAAATGGCTGATTGAACTACTTGTTTTACGTTCCTCGAAGTAACACTAATTCTAATCAAAATGAGTTCATCAAAAGGGCTTGTAACTTCTATAATGTCAACCTCTCGGCCAGTATCACACATTCTGATATTATATTCACCGCTAGTAATAACGCATACAAAAATTCTCTCTATAAGTGCATAGCATGAACTCGTATGTTTAATTTTTTTTTATTTTTTTCAATTATTTGTTTTTTTCTAATATTATCTTTTATAAACTTTTATTTACATTTGTTGTTGTTGTTTGTAACAAAAATAGAACAATTTAACTATCACAATCCTTTTCCCATCCTTTTTTTTTCTCTTCCCTTCCTTTCCCGTCACAGGCAGTAAATCTTAGTTATATCTAAATTTATGATGTTTAAAATGTTTCATATTTAATATCTGTGGACATATGTAATTGGTCTGTTTGTTATTATTTTATAGTTTATTATTTTATTTTAGTATTTTAAGACTGTATTTGTCCCTAAATAAATAAATATTACATAAATAAATAAAAACATGAAATTCATAAATGTGTTCGTTATTGAATTTAAACTTTACCTGTTTGTATTACTTGACTTTCTAGCGCAATGGTTCAAATATAATTTCACCAATTTAACTTCTTGCACATTTATTTATACACTTTACACCTTCAAAATCACTTTCATTGAAAGGTGCATATACAAACATAAAATAATACCCCAAGATTGCAATATCAAGATCAATTTGCGCGTCTCTACTTAAATAGGAAATAATAATAGTGCTTAAAAATAATAATAGTGCTTAAAAATAATAATAGTGCTTAAAAATAATAATAGTGCTTAAAAATAATAATAGTGCTTAAAAATAATAATAGTGCTTAAAAGGAGGTGTTGTATCATCCCTCACTGATTTGACTCTTAGAACTACATATTTTGGACTGTAAAAAGAATCCAACGGATACCTACATTCAACTCTTACAAAACGTAATGATAATAAAATGCAAATAATAATTTGCGCAAAAATGACAGCGCAAAAAAAGGAGATTATTATTACTTAAGTGTCAAGTATGAGTTAGTGAGCCTGTAAACACGTTAATCGATTGGTCATTTCTCGGTTACCCAAAGATTCATCTCTCCCAAGAGATATTTGTTAGACACACACAATAAATTTAATTAAAATAACCAAAGGCATCGCCAATAAAACTGATATTGACTTTCATTTTTACGACACGAGACCCATAAGATTAACGACATCGTAAATGTTATATGATTCCTAAATGAGGTACATACTTACCATTATGGCGTCGGTAGGTACTAAAGCATCTTCACGAAAGATTCGAAGGAAGCTGCAAGTCTTGGCACTTTTTGCGACCTGAGGTACTAGGAACACAAAGTGAAATCTGGGGGTATTTTTACTCTCCACTACTATAGAATAGTGGAAAGTTATTATTTCATAATTTTCAAACATATTTTTTACATCAATTTCTCAATGGGTATCATGTAGAGAGTGCACACTATTAGTTTCATCGTGATGTGTTTGTATGTATGGCGTACGCCGTATTTTTTTTGTGTCCTCTCTACAGTCCAAACTACAAGTCCGATCGACTTCATATTTTCATCATATTATATGTAAGCGCATAGACCTAGAGCTGATTAGTTTTTCATAGACAACTTTTAATTTCTTCTATATGATTTCATCTGTCCAAATTTTGAAAATACACTCATAGTCTGGAATAATATCGAATTTTTATATTATTTGAACTTTTGATACAATAAAAATACATTCTTCAAAAATGCATTCAAAGTACCTATGTCAAAATTTACATCAGGCTAATTAACAACTTTAGTTTATATAAATAAATTTATGGAATATTTATTTTCATATCTAATTATATTTTTTTTTGTTTATTTTGCAAGGGCCGGTTGAAAGAGATTATCTTATGGCAAACACACTGATCTGCACATTTCTCTCTCTCTCTCCGCGTCGTTTCCAAAAGATTTTACCAGGGGGGGTAAGTCCCGTCAAACGGTGTAATAAAAAACCCTCATGGTTACCCATATCAAGGATATAATTTTCATAACATGGAGTTCTATAATATCATAAGATGTTATGGATCTCCATATATGATAATTATATCCTTTATATGGCTAATCAAAAGGGTTTTGATTTCACTACATGGCGGGACTTGCCCCCCTGAACAAAAACTCACCCAGGGTGATGGCCGAGCGGCTAGCGCGCTGGGTTGGTTATCCAGTGGACGCGAGTTCGAATCCTGCCACGATCGATTTCGTTCTCCTATAGTACAAGCATTAAAATGATGTATGAGAGGATCTATTATTGACGATGATCATAATAATTGTAGAGCCTTCACATAACGTTTATTAACGTGTAGATATTTCATCTCATGTTCAGTTTTATCCAAACAGCCTCAAGGTGTGTGACAGTTGATGTACAAGTGTCAGTCAGTTCAGTTGCATACATATTATGTTAGATGAAGTATCTCTCTATGGATGCCTTGCTTCGGTCAGGTTGTCTAACATTATAATATGCATACTCGCCATTACTCCGTTTGCATTATGAGAAAGTGTAAAGACGTGTTTTTGCAAATACTAATTTCGTATAAAAAAATATTGCATACAACGATATCAGCGCCCTTGAGGTGAGATATTCACAAAAACGGCGCTATATAAATTATCCAAATTTATTATTATTATTATATGGTTAGAATCAATATAAAAAATATAAGAATTACTATGCATAAAAATAATAAAGAAATTTTTTAACAGATTTTTAATTATCTCAATAGAGACGAAGTTGGAATATTTACTGCAGGAGAACCGGGAAATCAAGGCACCTACAGGGCTTACGACCTGTCATCGCCTGGTTTACGTGATCTTGCGCAACGTTCACCAATTATGCCTCTTTATAATTAAAAATCTGTTAAAAAATATTTTTGACTCCCGACAGGGAAAAAAAATCCAATGTTTGCGCATATGCAATAATAAAAATATTTGAATAAAGATTTTTTTTATTAATTGGTACCCACATATTTAAATACAATAACTATTTTATTTTACTTTTATTTTGTACTAGCGAAACCCGGCAGACATTGTGCTTCTTCTACTTCTTTCTACGCCTTCCCTGCACTGCTGGATGTAGGACTCTTCCATCTGTCTCCATCTTTCTCTATCCTGTGTATAATTAAAAATGGTTGATCTTCCTACATATCTGAAATTTCTAATTATAATTTCGTCCCTTCAGTCTCTACCGTCCCTTCAGTCTCTACCATCCCTTCAGAACATCTCATCTATCGTCAGTTCCTCAAGTTCTTTTTGTACCTCCAGTCCCTTCATCGCCTCTTACCTCCCTTCAGATCCGTCTCCCTCCCCTCAGGGAAAAAGTCAAATGACATTTATGTTCGTATAATTATGTAGATCATTTTCAATAAATTTATTTGCGTCATATTGAATATATAAATAAAAAGTTTACTTCAGCGTTTGCTTCTGGAGCGCGTGGACGACAGTAGAATCGTCAAAATTATAAAGACAGAAATACCCAACAACAGAAGACTACCCAGAAGACCTGCGAAGAGATGGAAGGTCTCCCAGGATAGTCCACCTTCACATGTCAAATGACCTAATACACGATGAAGAAGAAGAAGTAAAAAGCTTAAATCCAGAAACCGTCCCGGTATACAGTACTAAAGTATCACGACAATTCACTCAAGTATCATTGCAATCGGATGAACAATTTAGAAACATACATGCATACTTACTTACATATACTTGATTACTTACAAAGGGGTCGCCCCAGAAAGGGATGGCGTGACCATGTGAATGATATTTAGAAAGAAGGAAATATAAGAAGCTGGATCCGTGGCTCTACAAGTCTACAACCCAGGTAGGGTATTGATAGGGTTTCCTCTCCTTCTTGACCCTGGTGCTCCATTCAAAATCGCCTTTGGGATATCTTCATCACTCATTCTTTGTACATATCTAGCCCACCTAAGTCTCTCAACCAATATCTCTCTTTGATAGATGATGGGATCTTTGAAAAGATCATAGAGCTCCTGGTTAAATCTCAAATTGGGTCCTCTATATCCTCCGCATCACCTTCCTTTCGAAAGTCTCCAAAGTTTTCTCGTCAACCTTACTGATTATTCAGTACTCCAGTTCATAAAATTGTTCAAAATGAAAATGTTAATAGTAAATATGAAAATTGGAAATGTTGTTTTTGAGCTTCGTCATACTTATTTATCAGTTAAGACAGGGTAAACTTTTCAGCTCGTAAAGGTCTTTAAACAATAATTATTTATTGACACTACTAGGTACTTTCAATTGAAGTTTTCATTATCAGAATATGATGTGTGGGATATTTCCATCAGATAAGAACATACATGTACATATGTTATATTAATATTGTGTTTGTATGGCATCTGAAATTCAGACCTGACCACGCCACGGCTTTCTCCTCACAAAAGGAGGTTTAAATTACATACATCTGTGACCCCTTACTGATCTCAATAATTGATCGTTCTCGTTATCGTCTCAAAACGACTTGCACTTTTTTGCCTGCCGTTAAACTCAATCAACCATATGCATTCCTCGTCTCGTACCTACAATGTATCATATTGATATTTTAACATCAAATTATTTGTGTAAGATATAATTTATATCCATATTCAAAAGGAGGATAGTGCATCTGATACATTGTTTTCTCACATTTTCAGTCTTAATTTAAACATGTCTTCCGACGCTTCTGCATTTTTCTTCGATAGCGCTACAGCCCAAATCGAGCTTTGGGTCCGAATGCATAGTCCGACCTAAATACTAAATTCTAAATACTAACCATGTTTTCAGTCGCTCACTTTAGTTAGGAGATCACGTGGCTTCCTAACTGGAGGATGCTACGAATTTTTTGTATGAGAATTGCATTGCAGAGACATATCTATGTAAATACTTAGCGAGGAACCTTACGAGTGGTTTAATACTAAAATACGAGATGTTTTCGATGGACGATGATTTTAACGACTTCGTCAAATATGTATTTAGTTATTTTGTCAAATCAAATGCCACACAGAGTATTCAGCGATCTATACGAGATGCCGAAAATTCGCTGGAATTTCAGAAAAATCGTGAAATCGAGCTGCCAGTGTGAGTTTGGTTACATGAGTTTGTGTTATGACAAAAAAACATTTTAACGTCAGTCTAAACCAATAGAAAAATATCTATCTCTTTTCTTCGTACGCAATAATGTGAAATACTACGCCATCCGCTTTAAGTTTGTCGTAGTATTTAGTAGTTAGTTAGTGATGTCTCTGCACTGCAATTGCTTACTTAAGAATACTAAGTACCTACTTCAGTGAGGTTAGGAGTTAGTATATAGTTACCTAGGACTGTACATTCGAGTCTTGGTCTCCTTCAATTTCCGCCTCCAACTACTTCTTTCCTCTGTGCTGTACTGCATCTTTCCGTTGGCCCCCCATCTCAATTTTGGTTTCCCAATCTTCCGAAGAGTATACCTACTCTTTCAAATACATTATGCCAACTCATCCAAAAAGCAACACTACATAGCGTTGGGAAGGGTTCGCTATGTACTGAAGAAAATGCTAATTTGGACCATAAAACACCCGGGTTGTAAATTGGGGATAACATGGAATACAAAAGATCTTTCCACAGTCAAACTGCTGTGCAATTTCGTATAAACACTATAAATATAATAAATATGTAAATATTATAGAATTGCAAAATATTAGGTATAAATAATTAGGTATATATAATCATAAATTATTTAAAAAATATTAAATGATACAGTGAATTCAATATTAAAATAAAATAGACTTGTCGAATTTGACGAATTTGTAAATTATATTCACTTCATTTTGTATAGCAGTAATTCTTCATATAAATAATATTTGGTTTCTTTTGTTTTTAAAAGTCTATTTGCACACGAGTGCTTGTACTCTGGTAAAGGACAATATGTTTTTTTAATGTGTATCTTTTAATGAAATAAATAAATAAAAAAATACATTTAAATAAATACATACCGATTCAATGACTTGAGGGTATTCGGAGGTAGAGGATTTAACGTTGTGGAAATTCTGTAGACAAAATTAAAAGGAATAAATTAACTTTGCTCGTTTCCACTACTTCGTTCTTTTTATCGCGAACTGGTGGTTCTCGAAACTAATTGTGATAAAAAGAACGAAGAAGTAAAAAAAGTTTATTATTTTAAGTTGAGGATTCGCGCGAATCGCTGTTCTTTATGATCAATAATTTAATTTTACTCAGTTTTAGTTGGTAATTTTGGAAGTATCAAAACTCAATAATAATAATAATATTGAACACTTTCTTGCACCCTGCGCAAGTTGCGAGTTCGTATGAAATTTTTTTTCAACTAACCAGTGTTTCCAGCCCATAGAAGTAATATTTGCGTGAGAAATGAATTTAAATATTAAATGTCTATCTTATGTAACGTATTGTAGTTGCGTTAGGTTGGCTGTCTTTGTTCTTTCTTCTGTTTTATGTATGTATACCCTGACACGAGGCACGCTTGCACCTAACCTCTCATTGGTTTCGCCATTATAATGATTGTACTGAGTGGTAATTATCAACGGTTAATTGTTGAAGTTTCTGGTTCATAACAACAAATACACACTCAACTATGGATCAATAATAGATTTTATTAATTATTGTTACTAGCCATTGTTTGCTGTTGCAATACCATTGTTGTATACACTCCTCATCAATAATATTTTATATTTCCCATTGAATTAGTGACACTTTAAAGAAAAGCAATATTGTTATGTGTTTAAAAAAGTACAAAACCTTATATATTATGTTTAATTTACTGTTTTTATTACTTATACGCTATTTTTTCTTTTATTTTATTTATTTATTTGGAAAACAAACAGGATACAATGTTATAAGTAAAGAATATAATATGATTATCCAACTGTCGTTCAAGACAATTGATTCGTTCAAGAGAATTTAATTATCTTAATGAATCGACAGTATTAAGCCAAGACGCGTGTATGAAGAAACATTTTGTATGGTGTAGTGGACTTTTTGCATGCCAAAAACACCAACTTGAGGTTTCATAGCATATATATGTTAATTTGTGTCTGTGTGTCCACCCCCTCCCCCCTTATTACTTTTGATCCGCTCAATTTACAGAGCCCAAAATTTCAGAATATATAGACAGTTACATGCCTACAAAACTTTTATATTCAGAATTTTGAAGTTTTGTTTCAGTCAGGGGTTATTAACTTTTGAATTTTTACTTTATTTTTCCATATATCTCAGAAACCATAAAAGCTCGAAATCGAGTTCTCATTATGGTGGCATGTAGTAATATTGTTAATCTTCCCTTTTAATCCTCTTCTAGATCATTTTGATTCAGATACACCATCATTTACATGTTTTTATTAACTTTGTATTATTAGTGTTATGTACATATTCTGGTCCTTATGTGGGTAATTGTTGTAATTGTGACTGTTAGTAACCATAAATAAATAAATAAGCTAGAACGCTGAAAATTGGAAATATATTATACAAATTCAAAAACCTCAAATTTATTCTTTTGAAAAATATTCCAGAGTTTCTTAAACATTTTTTAATAAGAAAAGCATTTTTTATGTAAAATTTGTGTGTTTGACTGTCTATATTTCCAGTTTTTAAAAATATCGAAAAAAAACGAAACACCTCAACTTGATAATATCTTCTTCTTCTTCCTTTGGTTTTAGGCCGAGGGCCTATTTTTTCAGTCAGAGACTGCCCCTTGTGATCTGGATGTCCAGCTGTCACTCCATTTTTTTGCTGGTCTCGCCCTTGCTTTACGACCCTCCGGGACTTCCTTGGAGACAATTTTGGGTAGTTGCGTGTCTCCCATTCTCTCGACGTGGTCTCTCCATTGACACCTTCGCCCTATACCCGGATGATGTCGTCTACATCGCATCTCCTTATATCGTCGTTCTGGACTCTATCCACGAGTGTTACGCCTACTATGGAGCGCAGTGTCCTCATTTCTGTAGTCCGGAGGAGATTGTTTGTTCTGATAGTATCGGCTCTGGCTTCGATGGCATAGGTTATTATGGGTCTTATGCACGTTTTGTAAATTCTAGTTTTACTAGAATTTACAAACGTCTAGATAATTTAATTTTCTATAAACTAGTTGCATGTAACACATGAGATCCAACTGTCGATAGCAATAGTACCTATGTATAGTTGAAGAATAAAAATCAAACTATAAACCCATAAATCCAAATTATTGAAAATTTTAACACATGTTGGTATGTATGTCAAGATAGGACAGTATGGAGGTCAGTCATCTTTTCCTTCCCGGAATATGAAAACAGCATGATGGTTCTGTATGTATGTTTGGATATTAAGATCCTATCAAACTATTAAGTCTTCTTACATATTGTGTATAGGCGACTGCCATATAAATTGTATGAAGCAATGTCGTCACTAAATTAAATTTTTATAAAAATTGTTAAAAAAAATTTGAGATGTACAAATACAATGTTAATATTTTTTATAGAAAATTAAATTATCTAGTTGGGGTGTTTCGGCTTTTTTCGATATTTTTAAAAAGTTTGGAAATATAGGCAGTTAAACTCATAAATTTATCATAAAAAAAAATATTTTTCTTAATAAAAAATGTTTGAGAAACCCTGGAATTTAAAAAAAAAATTGATTTGAGATTTTGTATTTGTCTATATTTATACCAATTTTCAGCGTTCTAGCTTTTATGGTTTCTGAGAAATATGGAAACATAAACCAAAATTTCAGAAGTTGATAACCCCTGACTGAAACAAAAATTCACAATTCTGAGTATAAAATTTTTGTAGGCCTATAACTATTTATATATTCTGAAAATTTGGGCTCAGTAAATTGAGCGGATCAAAAGTTATAAGGGGGGGGGACACACGTACACACCCCCACACACACCACACACACACCACACACACCACACACACACCACACACACACACACAGACACACACACACAAAACTCACATAAAATGTTCTACTCCGAATTCTGAGTAAATCCATGTACGGGAACATATATGCTGCGAGGCCTCTAGTTGGTGTTATTAGCATGCAAAAAGTCCACTACACCATACAAAATTTTCCTTCGTACACGCATCTTGGCTTAATAATGTCGATTCATTAAGAGAATTGAATTCTCATGAACGAATCGACAGTTGGAAAATATTGTAGTAGTAGGTACATCTCAAACTTTTTTTAACAATTTTTAAAAAAATTCAATTTAGTGACGACATCGTTTCATACAATTTGTAAAGCAGTAAACACTACACAATATCTCACTCAATAGTTTGATACCTACTAAATCTACAAACATACTATTATGCTGTTTTTATATTCTGGGTAGGAAAAACAGACTGACCTCCATACTATTCTATCCTTGAAATGAAACTATTTTTGAAATCTTCATGTGATTTATGTATTATATCGAAATGTTTAGAAAAATGCATAAGTTGAAGCAACTCCGTCTAATGTAATTGTTTGTGAGTAGTTTGTGTAACATCGATCGACATAGAACATAAGTTGAAGCAACTCCGTCTAATGTAATTGTTTGTGAGTAGTTTGTGTAACATCGATCGACATAGAACAAAAGCTGAAATCTGAAATTGCTTGATGGGCTTTTGTACTGAGGCAGAACTCCCTTTGAATTATATTAAATATATAGATTTAAATGTAGTAGGTACAAAGTGTACCTACTCAAAAAATATTAGTTGAATATTTGTGTTCTTTATAATATCACCCTCGATTTAAAGTATCTAGGTATGTTAGCAAAATTGTGTTTCATCATGAATAACTTAATTTTCATTTATTCATTCGTATCATCACGGCATATCACACAATGTGGGGTAACCAGTGACAGGTGTGCGGGTGTACATTGCCTTATAAAAGGTAGCACGACATATGCGCGTATACCCTCACGCCAGTCTCGTCTCACCGAAAGGGGCAATACAGGCCGATGATTGTATGAAAGAGTGAAAACACTTTTCTATGACGATGCCACACATTATAAACACCTAATTATGAAACAATTCCAGTATTCCCAGAACAGGCTTTGCTTAGTGAAGCGTTATTATTCAGCTTGTAAATGTAATATTCTGACTGTTTAATAAACAAAATAAATATGTATAAGAGTTCCTCTTATTTTATCTAAAACATTATCTCATAATGTCATTGATACAAATAGCTACTAAGAATAACTGCAACATAATAAAAGCGATTCTTTGAAATACGTTTATAGTTCGTGTCTCATATAAAATAGATAATTCGATATTTACAAAACAAAATGTATGTTCTTAGAACAAAAATTAAATTGTTTTTCTCAGTAGTTTCCATCAAATTGTATTTTCCATCAAATTGTAATTGTACTACCCCAAGGGGATATAGTGAAGAGTTATGAATTCACAAATTTAAAAGTTTTTTTATGGCAGATTATGAACTAGTATCACGCAGAAATTGTATTCTGAAAGTTTCATCACACTGCATCAGTGCGTGTGCTGATTACTATGTACTATGTATGACGTGTTTATTATACTTTATCAATTATAAACTAAAATATTCATTCGATTCTTTTCAAATATTGCAAATTTGTATATCTAATACTCTCATTAACCCCACTTTGATGGATATCTATCTGATCAGAAATTCTCATTTTTTTATTGTGAAACATTTTATTTTGATGCTTTATTTTCAAATTGCTAAGTAGGCACATCACTTTCATAAAATTATATTGAAGAATCATCAAGTTTTCATAGTAAAATATTTAATTGTCAAATAATTTAACAAACTCATTACATGAAAATGCTGAAATTTTCCATACAAAATTTGAATACATTGTGGAGTGACTTGGTAGTGAGGAGTCTAGCATTAGCCACAACCCACTTGCTTAATAAACGAATTGACACCACATGTATATTTTTTCTCAGTGTGGCATCATTCTTCCGTCTCTTTAATGAAAACATTGCGCTATTTTTTGTTTTCGGCAAATATATTTAGGAATCACTAGGTGAAACCTGTTCTGAGGTTATAATTATTACGCAATAAACTTTTATTAAAGTTGCACAGGGTACCCTGTGATCTATATTAAGTTTGGAAACGTGTCATTCAGAAGCTTTATCCAAAACCTATATTCAAAAGACCATCGAGCATACTTACCTACATTAATGTACAAGTAAATAATATATTTACATATGTAAGATCATCATACAATGTCTTAAAATATGTAGGTAATTTGAACAAAATCGATCGAGGCAGGATTTGAACCCGTTACTTCTAGATCTCTAGTCCAGCGCAGTATCCGCTCTACCACTTACCCACCCCTTTAATATACACGTGGAGCATAAAAAATTAAACTCTGATGTTGGTGTAAAATGTAATTGTTCATTAAAAATATTATTATTACTATCAGTGTCCTTATTTTACATCGCCAGACACACCCAACCATGTGGTACTTCCTACTTCAGATATAGGAAACATTTTATATTTTCCTCTCTAGAGGGGAGTTATAATTTCTCAAAATCAAACGTATTTATTCACATGACATTTGAGTTGAATCACGGTTCAATTTGACATTTGAGTTGAATCACGATTCAATTTGACATTTGAGTTGAATCACGGTTCAATTTGATATTTGAGTTGAATCACGGTTGAATTTTACATTTGATCAAATTCAACTCTTGATCCATGTTTATAAATAAGAAAAGGGATCAAATTTGAATTCAACCACAGTTCAATATTTGAGCCAAGTTTACAAATAATGCAGCATGAATCTCCAAAATGTGACGATTTATTATTACGTACGTGTAAAATTAATATTTGACTTAGTTTCCCGATTAGAAAATTTTTAGCTCTTCATTTGAAGTACATTCTCTAGACTATGAAATAGCCTAAGTCCTGATATTACGTCGTCTATCTCACTAAAAATCTTCAAGAAAAGGCTAAAACAAAAATATTTATCTGAGAACACCTGATTACATCTTTCTCTCCTCTTCCTTTCCTTATCCTTAAGTTTTCCTATCATTGCTATGAATTGTTCTTATATGCATCTTCTTTGTTTTTTTTTTTACAATTCTTCTGCTATCTTTATTTATTTTGAAATGTGATTAACTAATTACCATAGTACACATTGTTTTGTATATTTAACATTTACTCTAGTTGGTTGGAAGAAATTGCCATTAGGCAATAAGCCCGCCAGTGTACTAATTATATGTAGGTACAAATAGACTTTTTAAATAAAATTTAAAAATTATCACGGAATCTGTAGGTGCTATTTACAGTTGGGTGATAATTAGAAATAAAAAAATCGGTTAATAATAACGGGTAATAAATAGTTTAGTATCGCTGTGATATAATGTAGTTTGTAGGTTGCGCGCGCATTCTGTGCGACGTTAACGAGACTCCCATTGGTTGTTATCTTGTTGGCGCGCATTCAACATGGCGGCTATGATGGCGCCGGGATTCAGGGAATTTGGCGGGAAACGGTCATGTTGTTATTTATTTATTCACACCTCGCCAAACTATCACAACATCAGCCAAAATTCATTTTGCTTTGTTGATACGCGAGCGGGTTGTGACCAACAATAAACTCTCTACAAAGGGTACTATCATCTGCTGTCAAGGAAACGCATAAAACACGCAAACATATAAAGTAATCATTTAGATATTTTTTTTTTTTTAGAAAACAAACAGGATACAATGTTATAAGGATAAATACAATATGAAGACTTAACAGTAAGGAAAGTTCATTGTACCCCAATAATATGTTTTCACATAAGATATAGGGTGAACTTGTTTTTGACTTATTTAGTAAGTTTAAAAGTAATTAATATAATACTTGTATGTAGTGTGTATTAAGTAAGTGGATATGTGTTATATTTGATGTATAGGTATGTGTTATATATTATAACAATATTGTGTATATATTTATGTATGCGAGATAGATTGTGAATGAATGTGACTATTTATCGAATTGTTGTAATATGTATGTTCTGAAATCCGCCTGTGATTTATGTACTATATCGAAATGTTTAAAATATGAATTGTAGTTGGAGCAACTTCGTCTAATGTAATTATTTTGTGAGTAGTTAGTGTTACGTCGGTCGACATAGAACAAAAACTGAGATCTGAAATTGCGTGATGGACAGTAAAAATTTAATTTAGAAAGTAAGTAAGGCGAGTCTACACGGTTATGCATAATTTTGTGAAGGTACATCATGTCTATATGTAGTTGTTCGTCTGTTTTCAAGATTATAAATATTATGGTGTTTTGCAGATTTCCGATAGTTGGAGAAATATAATTTACCACGATAGTCCAAATGTTTCAGGAATTTATTCTGTACTGCTTCTAGTCTATTGATGTATGTTATTAGAAAAGGATGAAAATACAACTGATGAAAATTCTAGTACACTCCTGACATAATGCATAATACAAAGTTATAAGTGTTTTTTCTAATTTAAAGGGTTTTGAGATTCTCAAAATAAACCCCAGCATTTTATATGCTTTCCCTATTGCCTTATCCATATGTGGTGCAAATGACATCTTTTCATCTAAGGTGATACCAAGATCCTTTGTTTCTTTGACTTTTTGTAGGGGATTATTGTCAATTAAATAAATGTAGTTGATGGGTGTTTTATTTCTCGTGAAGGTAATTGTTAAGCATTTTGATGAGTTTAGAAGTAATTGATTACTATTACAATAAGATTTTAATCTATCAAGATCAGCTTGAAAATCTGCACAATCTTGAAAGGAATTGATTTTCTTATATATTTTCGTGTCATCAGCGAATATTTTATACTTTGTGTGCTTAAAACAACTGCCAATATCGTTGATATATAGGATAAAAAGCAAAGGACCGAGATGGGACCCTTGCGGAATACCAGAATGGCAAGTATTAAATTTCGATTTTGAACCCAAGATCGCTACTGATTGCAGTCGACCAGTTATATAGGATGAGATCCACCGCAGCAGATCACCATGTACACCGAAGAGGGCAAGTTTGTGAGTTAGAATATTGTGATATAATCGTATTTATGTAGTTCCCTGAAGAGGCGACCGATAACTAGCCGTATAAATCCAGGTAGACCACAAGTAACAGGGTCTGACGACATAAAACATGTGGAGAAGATCAATGGTATAGAGTGGTGAGGAATAGGGAAGTCGAAGGGGAGACCTATTTTCAACACTGAGCGAATGATGAAATGTAAGTAATTACCCTTTGTATGCTTTTGGAAAAGAAGTTGAGATCCTGGAACATGTTTTTTTTGAACGCCCAATCCACACCGATTTGTACTATACACTTGATACTCCACTACCATCAATATGTTACATCTCCTGTCGTTAAATTCCCTACATATTTATTTCCACAAAGCAAAATTTCTTCGCCTAAATGGATTCAATCTATAATGCAATAACCTAAAAATATTTTAATAACAGTTTTATACTGGCAGAAATCATCCCAATGCATCCCATTGAAGAAGAAGAAGAATGGCTGATTATAATGATATCTTTCTCAATCGATTTTGAATTTTTATTGTTTTTTATATAGTTTATGGCTTTTCAACTTAAAAGTTAAATATTCTTTGCCAAAGTGTAAGTTCTTCGAAAACATCATTATATTATTTTATATTATTAATAATGATTAAATATTGTTAAGTAGGTACCTACCGGCATGCTGTAAAGTACCGGTTAAGAATAGTGCTTCAATTTTTTCTATAATCGTCGTTTTTGTGTGTCCGGCAAGAGACAACATCTCATTTGTATAGTTAAGTAATGAAGTTCACCATCGATTCTGAATGTAGTTTTAGATGTCACGAGACTGGAGTGTGGGGAAAAGTACACGTTTAAAAAGCTTACCTTTTATAAGGTAAGCAATCGCTTCTCGAACTTTTATATTAACTCAGCAGCGCGGCTGTGGAACGATCTTACGAATTCTGTGTTTTCACCTTCTTACAACCCGGATCTTTTTAAAATCCGAATTAATATTATTTTGCTGAGCAGATTGCATACCCTCCCCAACGCTACGAATTGCGCTTCGGAAGAGTATAATGGACCTAGGATTACCATATCTCAGATTTTGTTCTGAGATTTCAGGATTTTTCGACTTTTCTCAGGATTGCGGCCGGATTTTGCAAATCTTATATATATACACAGCTTACATTTTAAAGATCTCTTTAATTAAAAGTTAAACATTCTAAAAATAATCTTCCTTTGGTAATAATCCAAGTAGGTACTTAATCAGTTTTATAATACTTAATATGTGAAGATACCTTATTAAGTAAGGTTTTTTCTTTAATGATTGATTTATAAAATGCCTCAGACGTCAAACTCTTCAAATTATATTAAACTAAAAGTATAGCTCGAACTGAAGACACCTTTAGTCGGTTTCTTTCTTTCGACCATTGAGCCCCCATGATAGAAAAAAACTCTTTCGAAAACGCTGTAATTGCAAATATATATTGACAAATACGCAGTATCTCTGGTAATCGTGAAATACCTATTGTCTTGAAAATGTTTGCCCACAACGCATAAAATCTCAGGACTTTTCCTTGGAAATCAACCCTTACCCGAACTTTTGATTTTTTCATCTGGTAACCCTAAATGGACCCAAATCAGCTGATATCCCCTATTTAGCCATGTTAAAAATAATTCTGTCACAGCATTAATTAAGAAAATAAAATTCTGTCACAGCATTAATTAAGAAATAAGAAATAAAATTCACTTCAACAAATTTTTTAAATTTAAAACATCTTTCCCGTCATCAGATTGGACTAACATCTATTTCGTCCTTCTTAGAAACCTGTATTCAAGAGATTGTGAGTGACTTTACAATGTTGTTGGAACATACAATACATAGAAGTTCATTGCAATTGGTTATGCTCATGAATGTCATATCTTCCACGTCATATTCTGTATTTATAGCTCTATAAATTCTGATTCCTTCATTTCAGAAATATTCCTTGGCGGATATTTTATTGGTCAATTCAATGTAACGTTGAATCGCAATCATACTCAACAGTAAATTTTACAAACCTTAATTAAATCCTTTTAATCAATCAATATTATTGTATACGTTCTACATTTTATATATTTTGTACCTAGTTAGCTTAAATTCGATGATTCTTTTTTCATTAGAAAAGGGGTATCACATGAATAGTCCCATTAGAATTTAGTCAAGGTCAGATAATGGTATCCATTAGAAAATCATCAAACTCTTTAGTTTGCATCTTAGATCTACAACATCAATTACCCCAAATCTTAGATCTATAGCATTAATTACTCCAAATCATAGATCTACAGCATTAATTACCCCAAATCTAAAATCTACAGCATTAATTACCCCAAATCTTGGATGTACAGGATTAATTGCCCCAAATCTTAAATCAACAGCATTAATTACCCCAAATCTTAAATCTACAGCATTAATTACCCTAAATCATAGATCTACAGCATTAATTACCCCAAATTAATATCCTTTTTACAGCATTTTTTAAAATTACTTTTTATTTTTTTTTTTGCTTAAAGAGAGCACAAAATTAATATATGTAAGTGAATGATCGATTTACTTTTTTTATTTCATTTCAGGTTTCCTCTTTAAATGCTAAAAAATAAAAACAATGGATTTCCGAAAATTTAAATCACATATTAGGTATATATAAAACCTTTTTAACGCACGCGATAGTTACCCTTACTAACACGTTACTTCATAGTGTATTAGGTGGTTTTAATATACATACTATCATGTTTTCAGTTACATTATATTATGTGCTCTTTAAAAAAAAATATATTTACCCATTTTTTTACATGAATATGTCCTTGTCAAACAAGTACATATAAATCTTCCTACATTCCCTTAATTAAGCATAAATGCTTGTGCTATAGGTGAACGAAATCGGTCGAGGCATGATTCGAACTGTATTTTACCTTAATACCTTCCATTGTAATGTACTTAACACTTTTCTCAATCAATTTTCTAAATAATAATTATTGATAAATAACTTAATGTAACATTTCATTATACTCATATTGACTTTGTAGGTACTATACACATTTATTATTTTCTGTTGCATTTTAGAAATGACGTGTAATACGTTGAATCGCTGCGCAATTATTAATTTAATACAATATCCAGAAAGTTAACGGGCGCCCCTTCATCCGTCAGTATGGGGGCCCTCAGTTGACGGGGACAATTAGCCTCACAGCGGGCCCGCTGCGCCTCAGGTGCCTTGACCAGCTTACTCCAACTTCCATTACATTCCTTGACAGCCACTGCTTTGGGCTTCCTTATATCGTCTAACATCTCGCAATGAAAATTGCTGATGAAAAACAAGCAAATGCTTTAGGTATCTGTTTGACTATCCGATGCAGCTTTCTATAATCGATCATTGTACAACTTTAATTGTTAAGGAAATACTAATAAGTCAACGTCTCAGACATGCGGTTTGAATTATTTTTGACATTATATGCATTGCTGTGAGTCACCGGGCCTAGAATAGTGCTTCCACTCTTTTATTCACTTTTCTGATGTACCTAATCTTTTCGAGAAGGTACCCTGTAATAACCGGGTAGGTAATCGAAAACACAATGTGCAAAATAACATATGTATCGTGCTTATTCTTATGATATAATGCGCACCCGCGCACCTGTCGCTTGTTACCCCTTACTGTGTGATATGTAGTGTCCGACCGAAGCTTCGGCTTCGGCTTCAGCCACCTTCGGCCAAAAAAAACACCTTCGGCTTCGGCCAAAAATTCGGGTTATTTTTGGCCGAAGCCGAAGCTTTTTGTCAGCCGCTAAAAACAGTTAAAACTTGTAAAAACATGCGCGAACATGACGAGCAACTAACAGGTAGGTATTATGTCAAATATTAATTAAACACGCACCCAATAACAAGTTGCCACATTCTTCAGGCTTGTGATATTTATCATCTCATAAATCCAGACTGAAAACACAAATGAAAACTGTGTCTCCACTGGGAATCGAACCCAGGACCCTTGGCTCAGTAGTCAGATATCATACCAACTAAGTCACGAAAGCAAATTATTTATTATTTTAATCGATTTTTTTAGTAAAATCAAACCTTCGGCTTCGGCCAAAATCCCACCTTCGGTCGGACACTAGTGATATGCCGTGATGGTGTGGATGAATGAATATACAGCGTCCATAAAACCAACACCAAGTCGAAGAGATCTAATAAGACAGGCAATTAAAACGTCACTTCGTGATAATACTTGATAAAACGATGATAAAAAATATTATTGGGACCCATTCTGACGATGCTCGTATATCATAGAGCGACACCGGTGAATGGGAGTAGATTTTTCTGTCTAAAATTATTACAAATGCTAATCAAATGCTTGATTCTCTATTATATTATACCTATTAACACCAAGTGCCTTTAATGCTCACTAACTCCATGTAAAGATGATTTTTTAGTCTTCAGATTGCGTTTCATTCGAATCTTTTTATATGGTGTTTACGAGCGTAAATCTCATTTAATATGGTGTTTACGAGCGTAAATCACATTTAATATGGTGTTTACGAGCGTAAATCTCATTTAATATGGTGTTTACGAGCGTAAATATCATTTAATATGGTGTTTACGAGCGTAAATCATCTTTAATATGGTATCTACGAGAACAAACACATTTTACATTGTGTTGGCGAGCGTAAAACACCTTTTATATAGTGTTTAGGAGCATAAAGCAGCTTTTACGTGATGTTTGCGAGTGTAAAACACCTTTTATATGATGTTTGCCAGCGTAACGCACCTTTTACGTGGTGTTTACTAACGTTAAACACATTTAACACGATGATTACGAGCGTAAAACACTTTCTACGTGGTGTTCAGGATCGTAAAGCACCTTTTACATGATGTTTGCGAGCGTAACTCAACTTTTACGCGATATTTACAAGCGTAAAACACTTTTTTTAGGTGTGTAAAGCACCTTTTACATGAAGTTTGCGAGTGTAAGTCACCTTTTATATGGTGTTTACGAGCGTAACGCTCCTTTTACATGGTGTTTGTGAGTGTAAGTCACCTTTTATATGGTGTTTACGAGCGTAACGCTCCTTTTACATGGTGTTTGCGAGTGTAAGTCACCTTTTATATGGTGTTTACGAGCGTAACGCTCCTTTTACATGGTGTTTGCGAGTGTAAGTCACCTTTTATATGGTGTTTACGAGCGTAACGCTCCTTTTACATGGTGTTTGCGAGTGTAAGTCACCTTTTATATGGTGTTTACGAGCGTAACGCTCCTTTTACATGGTGTTTGCGAGTGTAAGTCACCTTTTATATGGTGTTTACGAGCGTAACGCTCCTTTTACATGGTGTTTGCGAGTGTAAGTCACCTTTTATATGGTGTTTACGAGCGTAACGCTCCTTTTACATGGTGTTTGTGAGTGTAAAACTCCCTTGGTATTTATAAAGAATTGGGCATAAATATAAAACTTAGACTGACCCTCATTGTAAATTTTGGCAACATTGTAAAATCTTTGTAACTCCACCCACACAGGTGGCAACGCTGTAAATGGTGTAGTTAAGGATGATTTGAATGTCGAGTTACCTCTGTGAAAACGTTATAATTTTTTTTTTATATTCATTAATTTTAAAATGTATTTCCACTCTGTTAAAACAAAACTTTTGATACATTAACAATATCATAATTTCGAGATATTTACACATTTCGTATAGGTACTCTTGGTTTTTGATACCTACCCAAGTTAGTATTTTGAGTGCCATGCCTACAAATTTAGGTACTTTATATATCTGTTTTTTGGTTTATTTCTTTATTTTACTTCTCGGGCAACTAACAATAACTAAAATAACCTATTAACAAAGATATCAAATTTTAACGAAGATTTTTCATACATAATTATCATAATGTTGTAACCGTAAAAATAAAAACGAAAATTATTGGATATTTCAGTTTTGCCTGTCAATGTGATCAAGACGAAATATGCAAGTCAAAATTACGCAGGTGTTAGAGATAAAAAAGTATTTTATAAATCATTATAATTTACTCAGTAACCTCTCCAACACTTTTCTGCAATGTTATGTTGTTACATCAACTAGTATTTACTTATGTCAGTATGTACCTATACAATATACTCACATGTTTTGACATTAACGCCCTAGGCCCTACGAAGAATGATAATTCTTACAGAAGACAGGAAACTCTGCTATATCTAAACACATAACGATCGTTTACACATATCAATGTCATACATGGGTAGGTTCATTGGAACTTGAATCAAATCAAATAACATTTCTCATACAATCTATATCTACCTATCTGTTATGCAATATCTAGTTTATTTTATTTAAATCTGTCCTTACAGTTTTTTATTTTATTTTAGCGATTTAGATTGAGACAATTCTTTAAATGAGGAATAAAAAAGTTTTTTTTCTCGTTTAAAGAGTCTCAATCTCAACCTTCAATAAAAAAACCTTCAATATACACGAATCAGTCGCTTCTCGAAATCTCATATCAACACAGCAGCGCAGCTGTGGAACGATCTTCCGAATTATGAGTTTCCATCTTCTTACAACCTTTATAAAATCTGAATTAATATTTTCCTGAGCAGATTGCAAACCCTCCCAAACACTACGTAGTGCGCTTCTTCGGATGAGTATAATGGACCCAAATCCTAATAGCTGGTGTCCCTCAATTTTTTTAATTTTTTTATTTATTTCATCTCAACAGCTATGTATTTCAAAAACATTATACATATCAAAGTCAATTACAGAGATGCCTTAAATTATTTCAAAAATAGTTAAAAAATTTCAAAATAACGCTGAAAATTGTTAAATTATTTCAAAAATAATACTGACCTATGTGAGATTCTCTGCCACCAGAAGATTTTTTTATCAGCTGTTCAATTATTGTATATGGATTATCAAAAAATCACAAATAATTTGTCAAATCTGTCCACAATTCCCAAGTTCAAGGGGTGATGTCGGAAATATGACATTCATCAATTTTATTATATTCAACTATACGAAGTAGTCACTATACAAGTATGTGAATGAAATTTAAAATAATGTAGGTACATAATTTCATTTCATTACAAAACATTAATACCATTATTATATATTGTCTTATAGTTATCATTCCATAAATTATAGTCGTGATGGGAAAGCAAAAACAAATAACAAAACGAGTGGATTATGACCAACACTAAACTCTCAACTGCCTATTTTTATTTTTTATTTATATCTTGCTTCTCGCGCAACTAGCAGGTACTATGTCAAACATTAATTATTTGACACACACCCAATAACAAATTGCTACATTCTGGAGACTTACGATATTAATCGTCTACAGGTCCAGACTTAAAACACTATCAAAAATTCTCCACCGGAATCCAACCCGGGACCCTTGGGTCAGCAGTCAGATATCTAACCACCTGAGCCACGAAGGTCGAAAATGTAGTATATATTTCTTCTTATTTTTATATGGTTGATTATACCTACATAACTGTATTTTTGGGTATTTATTTGGACCCATTGGGCATGCGGACCTTATGGCCACGAATAGCAAATTCAGGACTTTCAAGACTTTCTGTAAAAAATACAATTCAGTGAAGATAAGAGTGAACCGGTTTTCTCCTCATAATTAGCTCTCTGCAAGTGCAGTGTCTGCAAGGTTTTAGAGTTCTCCGGAATCTTCTTGTTTTCTTTATGTGTTCTCTATGAGTTTTTCAAGAAACCGTTATATTCCCCATAAGCAGAACGGATGGTGATGGAGGAAGAAAAGATTAAATCATATAAAAACTTTATTTACCAAATAATATTTTTATGGTATGTTTGTGTTTAACGCCAGCTTGCAAAATATCTTGCAACCCTTTTTTTTGTTTTGTGTTGATTTTATATTTTTTAACATTGATTTGTTTCGTACATCGTTTAAATTTATATTTTTTTATATACGACGCTGGTCGATTTGCTAATAATATTAATAACAATTAAGCACTACAAATAATAGCACTCAATTATTATTATTACCAATATACACTTCCTCAAAAGAATTAGGAGATTTATGCGTAAATTGTAAATTATTTAATAGAACAAAATAAAATGCAACAAACGCATCATCAAGCTTTCAATTGGGAATAACTCACCCATCCAGATACTTAACATATCAAAGGAATTAGTTCTGAGGAGGTCTCTATACTACCTATCAACCCTACTGATTCCCGAATTTATATTTTCATTGTAGCTTTATTTAGTATTTTTTAATTTATTAGTAGGTACCTGAAAAAACGTTAAAAATATGAATTCATAACTCTCCACTATTCCATAATAATGGAAGAATAATAAAAAAAACGATGTAACATCGTCGATTGCGAATCTCATTTAATCGAGAGATTTTTGCACGTTTTGAATTATCACAGAGTGTATATAATAATAAAAGGCGAATAAATGTAATTTATCTAATGAGGTCTGTAATGTTTGTTACTTACAGAAGTCTATTTGAATCCGACCCGAGCCAAATTGTATATACGAGGCTGGGCTCAGGACTGAACGCAGCTTACGTTCAAACGGTACAGTCGCCTGAGGCGCGAAGAAATTTAGGACGCCAAATATGAAAGGAAATACATCCGAAATAATAACAAAAAAAAATTAGCTGTAGGTGCCCGATTTCCCGGTTATTCTAAAATATTATAGTACCTATCTTTTTATACATAATTTAAACAAATTTACTGCACACAAGCGGACATACTGTCACTAGGCAATTTCTAACCTATTCCAACCAACCACATCACAAAGTATGACAAAATTATTTATGTACTTTATATGGACAAAAGAATCATTGTAAAAATAAAAAAAAATATTACATTTACTTAAAAACAATTATTCATTGAAACGACGACGGTTTTATTGCTTTTAGGCAATTTCTTCAACCCAACTTAATGTTTCATAGTACATACCTATTCATTTTCAAAAAAAATATCCGTTTTTCAAAATGACAATGTCGGCCTTCGTGGCTCAGTTGGTTTGGTATCTGACTGCTGATTTAAGGATCCCGGATTCGAGTTATTAATTGTGTGTTCAGTCTGGATCTGTGAGATGTTTTATATTGTAACTCTCCAAAATGAGGCAACTTGTTATTGGGTGTGTGTTAAATTAATATTTGACACAGTACCTGTTAGTTGCCCGAGATTAATATAATAAAAGAAGGGGGCGTTTTTAAATTCAGCTCGCCAGGCGCCTCAAACTGCAGATCCGGCCCTGGCTGTGCTCCCTCTGAGATTTTCTATTACGATATCGTCTCGTCTACCTCCTAGAGTCTGCACCTTTAATGGCTTCCACGGACCTTTGTCGTGCCGACTTCTGCAGGGGTTTTCAACTCAATTACATCTATGTACGGGCGGCTCCCTCAAAGGTCCCACGCGTGGTCCTCGCACGCGCTTCCGTCAGTAAGCTGTCAGGGCCGATCTGCATATGGACTGTTGGAATTAAAGTTAAAACGTCGGATTTGGCTCTATGTGGAATATTCACTTCAACTTAATTCCTCAGTTTTGTTCCGAATAAACTCCTCATTATTAAATACCAGAAGCTTTTGAGGATAATGAATCGTTTAACCATGAAAAGGATTAATACAGCATTTCTTAATTGTACCATATACGTCTTAATAAGAACGCATTCATAATATGCAAGTTATGGAGACTTAATTATAACTTCACTGACTCAGTAAGTTCAAAGACTAAACGAGGCAGGGAGGCCCTTTATCTTCAAATACATTCCTCGCTTCATTCGCGTACATGCATCATATCAAACACGCTCTTCTTGTATGAGACGAATGTCTCCATTCTTCGATATTCCATTTATGTGATGGTGCCAAATCTTCCTTGGGCGACCGCTGATTTTCGTTCCTCTTTTATCAGCTAATTCTTTCATTGTGTGTCATTACTTATTCTTTCTATGTGGCCAAACCATATGTGCATTAATTTTCATCTTACTTACGACAAGGACTAAACTTAATTTCAATTTTCAGATTTATCTAATTTCTGGTATTCGTTGTCAATTTATTTATTTCAACTCAGATAGTTACAGCATTCAGTTAATTATTTTACATTACATTACTTTAATAAAAGTTGAGACAAAAATGCTTTCTTCAATTTAAATAAATGATTATACAATAATTGATTAGTTGAAAAAAATCATAAAATAATAATTGACAAAACAAAATTGAAATAGACAGAAAAAATAAATGTATATTCTAAATTCTAAATATTATTTTAACAAATCAAAGAAATTTAAAAACGATTTAGTTTTAAACAATAATAGCAAGCTATCTGTCGTTTTACTGTTTAAAAGTTTTGGTAAAGACTCATTTGAAAAATAATAAATATCTAAAATTTTCGAAAGATCGATCTATTTTCTTGAAAACCTATGTATGTAGGTACATTCTATAGATATAATATTATTATAGAACGGAGTCCTGTCTCATTTATAGTATAGTTAGTGAAAAGTGTTATTTCTTGTGGCGCCTGCGCATAAAATGGTACCGCCCACTTCCTTCCTTATCTGTACCACGGTCTTACCATCCACATTCATACCCTAGACTCTGCAACATAGAACTTCGTCTTATTAGCTGAAGATTATCACCATTTTTATAATGTATGTAGGTATACGGCGGGTGTTGGAGAATGATGTTAATAATTCCAAGGATGGGAGGATACGACTAGCGCCAGTATTATTTGCTACTCTCTTCACGATCTTCAATCTTCTCAGAGAATATTGGTTTCTGACGATGAATGCAGCATCCTCTGACATATTCCCTTCGGTTATCAGCCATTTTAATCTAATACATTGAAAATATACCATAATAATACAACTAGGGAAAAATGCGTATGATATTATATAGTATTTATTACTCTGCAATGTTTTACAATGCCGAGGAATAATATTTTATTAAAATATTTGAAAAACAATACAAAATTCACAATATTATAATATTTACAGGAAAAATACATATTTATTTTCACATTTCACAACACATACAAAAAAAACTTAATAAATCTTATTCTAGGCATCATTATACTAAGGAACATAAATACATTTATTTATTCGATTTCAGAAAACTTTTACAATAATTAGGATCTTACGAGCCTAAATGCTATTAGTGAGTTTCCCATACATAAGGTCAAGTACTTGTTACATTCCTTAAGTTACAGTATTTAAATTATAATATATGATACATGTTTTTGATTTATTTACTACTTATAAACGTGTCAAATGTTTTTAATTACTTTCTGAAATATTTTTTTAAATATAGTTTTAAGTGGGGATATTTGATCAAGTTTATCCATACCACTTGGAAGGGTGTTAAATATTTTTGATTTACTTACTTTCAGTGTCCTTTCACCGTAATAGTTTGTCCATCTGGGAATTATCAATTTATTTTGGGCAACTTGTCTGGAATTAGGTATATATATATATATATATATATATATATATATATATATATATATATATATATATATATATATATATATATATATATATATATATATATATATATATATATATATATATATATATATATATATATATATATATATATATATATATATATATATATATATATATATATATATATATATATATATATATATATATATATATATATATATATATATATATATATTAACATTGAGATAGAAACTTTTTTTTTGAGAAAACCTGACGTTGAAAATTTTGCCAAGAATTTATTTAAATTGATAGCTACTATTTTTTTAAATTCCACTGTTTCATCATTATACCAATTTACACCATAGTTTGAATAATGATTTTGGCCAAAAATGCATTTTTTAGTCTATGATTGCATTTTATAATATTTTTTTATTTGTATCATTCCATTTGTGTAAAGCTCGCCAGGAGAAAGAATGCCAGTGTACAAACCAATTTATTATACATAGAACAGAGATATACTCTTGATTTGAAACGACCGATAAAATCAGCTGTCATTCGACGTTTTTTTGCTGATTGTATTGTATTGCGTTGTTATTATTGGCTTGACCTTTGCAACCAAACATTTCCAATCGTGTCGTATAAAACTGTCAACCGCATTCTCTTACTTGTCGAGCTCTACTTTTTTTATCTACTTATGAGGTAAATTTTATTCATACAATATTCTTTACATCATCAACATCGTCACTACTGCCCTACGTGGGCCCTGCCCTCCTCCAGAATCCTTCTCTAGCCATCCATATCTTCCGTCGCTCTTCTCTAGTTTGCTATTCAGATCGTCCTTATGTCGTCTTCTGTATCATCCAGTCATATTAGTTTGGGCCTGCCTCTACTTCTTCTGTCCTCTGTATTGGTATAAAGAACCTTTTTGGGGATACGATCATCATTCATCCGGCTGACATGTCCCAACCACTGCAGTCTACGTACTTTTATGACTTGTACAATTTTGGGTTCATCATATAATGCCTGTAGTTCGTGATAATATCGTATCCTCCAAAGTACATTATCATTTACTGGGACAAAATGCTTTCTCGGGATTTTCCTTTCAAATATCAATCATGTTGTATAAAACTGTCATCCGCATTTTTTTTATTAAAAGAATGAATATTTCCTTTTAGAAGCACGTACATATACATCCTCATGCACGCCCTTAATTAAGCATAAATGCTTGTGCTATGGGTGAACGAAATTGGTCGTGGCAGGATTCGAACTCGCGACCACTGGATTACTAACCCAGCGCGCTAACCGCTCTGCCACCACCCATCTCTTCTCTTACTTGTCGAGCTCTACTAATATTATCTATGGGGTAAATTTTATTAGTAAAATATTCTTTACATACGTATTTAATTGCATTTCTTTTATATACTTACATAAAGTATTTAGTTTTGGTTCTAAAATTTTGGTTTTCTACAACACATTTTAGAATTATGTTAATTATTTCATCCTACTAGAACTTTAACAAAAACTTTCGAAACTTTCTTTTTTTTACATTTTTAGTTCAAAATACATTCATTCATTCATACCATCACGGCATATCCCACAATGTGGGGTAACCAGCAAAAGGTGTGAGGGTGTTCATTGCCTTGTAAAAGGGAGCACAACACATCTGTGTATACCCACACCAGTCTCATCTCTCCTAAAATGGCACTACATTCAGAAAAAAAGTTCAAAATAAAAAATATATAAAAATAATACGATTATTTATTCCTCATTTATTGGTTTTTAGCTTTTTTTTAATTCTTGACACTTACTAGTGACTAGTACCGGTCAGCTGACCATCTTCACAGGGTCAATTTGCAAGTAAAAGTGGCCTTGAGATGATTTCATCATCACAGAACGGCGCTATGTGGAGCTGCGATTATTTTATTATTATTATTTCGTAGTTGTAGAAGTTAAAAATAAATGTGCATGACCATATCTTAATTACCATCAAGAGTGTCCAATACAATATTAAAAGGTGTCTCTTCTCGGAATATGACGAATTATTTTTAACATTTCCAATTAATAAGAGAATGCCATTTTAAGATCGATCGAACAATAATTAGGGTTACTGAAATGACGATGAAAACAAAACCGGATGCTGGAAACCAATTCATTATTTTATAAGTATAGGTACATAGTCAACTTCATGATTTATAGAATTAATGGACTAAGTACACATCAAAAATAACATAGCTGTGGCACAATGGCAAATTGTTTGCCATCTGTGCAGGCGTCTCAAATTTGATTCCAAGCAGAGAAAAATTGGCTGAATACAACTCACTAAAAGTAAACAGAAAAAGAAGCTTGCAGAATACTATTTTCTGTCGTAACTGGGATTAGATGGGATTAATATTCAGGGATTAGATGGGATTAATATTCAGAGGGATTAGATCCCAATAATCAGGACTGTAAATTATGTTGGAACTGGGATTAGATCCGAATAATCAGTGTTGTAAATTTTGTTGGAACTGGGATTAGATCCGAATAATCAGCGTTGTAAATTCTGTTGGAACTGGGATTAGATCCGAATAATCAGTATTGTAAATTTTGTTGGAACTGGGATTAGATCCGAATAATCAGTGTTGTAAATTTTGTTGGAACTGGGATTAGATCCGAATAATCAGCGTTGTAAATTATGTTGGAACTGGGATTAGATCCGAATAATCAGTGTTGTAAATTTTGTTGGAACTGGGATTAGATCCGAATAATCAGCGTTGTAAATTCTGTTGGAACTGGGATTAGATCCGATTAATCAGCGTTGTAAACTCTGTTGGAACTGGGATTAGATCCGAATAATCAGTGTTGTAAATTTTGTTGGAACTGGGATTAGATCCGAATAATCAGCGTTGTAAATTTTGTTGGAACTGGGATTAGATCCGAATAATCAGCGTTGTAAATTCTGTTGGAACTGGGATTAGATCCGAATAATCAGTGTTGTAAATTTTGTTGGAACTGGGATTAGATCCGAATAATCAGCGTTGTAAATTTTGTTGGAACTGGGATTAGATCCGAATAATCAGCGTTGTAAATTCTGTTGGAACTGGGATTAGATCCGAATAATCAGCGTTGTAAATTCTGTTGGAACTGGGATTAGATCCGATTAATCAGCGTTGTAAACTCTGTTGGAACTGGGATTAGATCCGAATAATCAGTGTTGTAAATTTGGTCGAAACTGGGATTAGATCCGAAAAATCAGAGTTTTAAATACGTTCAAAACTGGGATTCTATTCGAATAATCAGTGTTATAAATTCGGTCAAAAAGAGTTGCAAATTCTGTCGAAACTGGGATTATATTCGATTAATCAGTTGGGAATTCGGTTACCACTCTCAGCCATCGACTTTCCTTAAAAGTTACTAACCATGCCATAGTATAGGTATTATTCACACCATAAACCACCAGATATTAATGTACGTAGGTACATAAACCACCAGATATTAATGTACGTAGGTACATAAACCACCAGATATTAATGTACGTAGGTACATAAACCACCAGATATTAATGTACGTAGGTACATAAACCACCAGATATTAATGTACGTAGGTACATAAACCACCAGATATTAATGTACGTAGGTACATAAACCACCAGATATTAATGTACGTAGGTACATAAACCACCAGATATTAATGCCTTCCAACTCCCTAAGTAAGTAAGTAATGTACGTAGGTACATAAACCACCAGATATTAATGCCTTCCAACTTCCTAAGTAAGTAAGTAATGTACGTAGGTACATAAACCACCAGATATTAATGCCTTCCAACTCCCTAAGTAAGTAAGTAATGTACGTAGGTACATAAACCACCAGATATTAATGCCTTCCAACTCCCTAAGTAAGTAAGTAATGTACGTAGGTACATAAACCACCAGATATTAACGCCTTCCAACTCCCTAAGTAAGTAAGTAAGTAATGTACGTAGGTACATAAACCACCAGATATTAATGCCTTCCAACTCCCTAAGTAAGTAAGTAATGTACGTAGGTACATAAACCACCAGATATTAACGCCATCCAACTCCCTAAGTAAGTAAGTAAGTAATGTACGTAGGTACATAAACCACCAGATATTAATGCCTTCCAACTCCCTAAGTAAGTAAGTAATGTACGTAGGTACATAAACCACCAGATATTAATGCCTTCCAACTCCCTAAGTAAGTAAGTAATGTACGTAGGTACATAAACCACCAGATATTAATGCCTTCCAACTCCCTAAGTAAGTAAGTAATGTACGTAGGTACATAAACCACCAGATATTAACGCCTTCCAACTCCCTAAGTAAGTAAGTAAGTAAGTAATGTACGTAGGTACATAAACCACCAGATATTAACGCCTTCCAACTCCCTAAGTAAGTAAGTAAGTAAGTAATGTACGTAGGTACATAAACCACCAGATATTAACGCCTTCCAACTCCCTAAGTAAGTAAGTAAGTAAGTAATGTACGTAGGTACATAAACCACCAGATATTAACGCCTTCCAACTCCCTAAGTAAGTAAGTAAGTAAGTAATGTACGTAGGTACATAAACCACCAGATATTAACGCCTTCCAACTCCCTAAGTAAGTAAGTAAGTAAGTAATGTACGTAGGTACATAAATGCACAGTCTATGATTGCAGTTCATCATAAAATGTGATAACACACTGAGGCCATTTAATACATGATTTATTCCCTGTAATATTCGCTATACAACTGATTCACAAAATGTGTTAAGAGGCTATAGAAGGCTATATAGTATATTTTGAAAATAATTTTCCTAATACCCTCAAAAGATATGTCTTTAAAATGAGGAACAGTTTGTATGTACATCTTTATTTAATGGCATGGGTTTTTTGAATTTTGAATTTGTTAAATACTTTTCTTGTAAAACTAATTTTAGAACTAGTTGCATGTAACACATGAGATCCAACTGTCGATAGCGATATTATGTATAGTTGAAGAATAAGAATCAAACTATAAACCCATAAATCCAAATTCATGAAAATTTTAACACATGTTGGTATGTATGTTAAGATAGGACAGTATGGAGGTCAGTCCTCTTTTCCTACCCGGAATATGAAAACAGCATGATGCGGTTCTGTATGTATGTTTGGAGATTAAGTACATATCAAACTATTAAGTCTTCTTGCATATTGTGTATAGGCGACTGCCATACAAACTGTATGAAGCAATGTCGTCACTAAATTCAATTTTTATAAAAATTGTTAAAAAAAATTTGAGATGTGCTAATACAATGGTAATATTTTTTATAGAAAATTAAATTATCTAGTTGGGGTGTTTCGGCTTTTTTCGATATTTTTAAAAAAATTGGAAATACCTATAGGCAGTTAAACTCATAAATTTATCATAAAATAAATATTTTTCTTAATAAAAAATGTTTGAGAAACCCTGGAATTTAAAAAAAAACTAATTTGAGATTTTGTAATTGTCTATGTTTATACCAGATTTCAGCGTTCTAGCTTTTATGGTTTCTGAGATACATGGAAAAATGAACCAAAATTTCAAAAGTTGATAACCCCTGACTGAAACAAAAATTCAAAATTCTGAGTATAAAAGTTTTGTAGGCCTATTGTTTATATATTCTGAAATTTTGGGCTCTGTAAATTGAGCGGATCAAAAGTTATAAGGGACACACACACACACACACACACACAGACACACGAAATGTTCTACTCCGAATTCTGAGCAAATCCGTATATGGAAAATATATGCTGCGAAGCCTCTAAGTTGGTGTTTTTTGACTTCAAAGTTGGAAAAGCCGTGAAAACAGTAGACCCTGCATACAATTCTCGCGTATCCTGACTTATATCAGGTGATATATAATATTTTTTCGTGTTTCATACATTAGAAAGTAATTTAGTGTGCATTTTTGCGTACATCCGTATACCCAGGGCATACAAGGGCCTTACAAATGGGTGACTTACAGATTTCAGAACCTCTAGAAGTATTTTAATCGAATTGATATCTAATATTTTACAATTGCACATATTAAGTACATACGCATGCTTACATTGTATTATAACCCTGCTGGGAGTCAATGATATTTTTATTTTCTCATCTAAGGACCGTTGCTTTCATTTGTTACGAACCAATTTCTCAATAGATGGCGTTAGAAATAAATTCTTAGTCACTTTCATAGATGGCGATGGTGTTACCAGCTAATTTTCAAGATGTTTGTCATTTTTTTTTGTTATAAATTTAATGTACATACCACTACACTATGGCCTCACGTTGGAAGAAATTGCCATATGGCAATAAGCCCGCCACTGCACACATAATTGAACATAAACAAAATTAATAAAAAATATGATCAATGTATTTTTTTTTCATAATTAAAAACGGAACATTACGTAGACATACCTATATGTATACTAAATTATGAAACTAAATTTGACGTATACGTACCTACATGTCGTCATGAAATGAAACATTTTGGGAATATCTGGTTAATGGTGCGGTTGCAGTCTTGGATGGTGATAATTCGCTATGGCATTTGTAGTAATCACTCCATGTTTTACTCACTAGAACATAAATATAGGTACAATATAACTAAGTAACTATCTACATACATACTATCATTCACCAAACAACACCATTGTAATTTAATAATTTATATTGCAATACCGTCCCATCGTACCACGTTATATGTAACATGCATGTGTGTTAATTTATGAGGACTTTATTCTGAAAAAATAAGTGTTCTATTTTTCAATCAGAATCAATTGAAACTTCTGGAATCATAATTAAACTATAAATATGTGTATTTTTCAATCAGAATCAATTGAAACTTCTGGAATCATAATTAAACTATAAATATGTGTATTTTTATACTTGTTAGTTATATATAAAAGGGTTTGCCCCCTTGCAACCAATCATTTTCTAACGCAGATAAAACGACTTTGTTTTGGCCAACGCTATACTCCTCACTACCGAGTTTTTTTAAAGAAACAAAACAATTATTGATATTAATATTAATTATATTGAATTCGGTTTGTATAGATTGAGGTAAAGATTTCATTACTTAGGTCATTCCATCGTCTAGCAGAGTCTAGCTGATTGTACTTGAAGTTGACTTTCGTAGCTCAGTTGGGTAAATATCTGACTGCTGATCCAAGGCCCTCGGGTTCAATGGAGACACAGATTTTAATTGTGTTTTCAATCTGGATCTGTGAGAGGATTAATACCGTAAGTCTCAAGAATATGGCAACTTGTTATTGGGTGCGTGTTAAATTAATGCTTGACATAGTGCATGTAAAAAATATATTTATTCGGATCTTAAAAAGACCCTGGTAAATGCAATTATTTCAATTGTATTTTAAGAGTATGTACCTTGGCCCTGAGTCAAATTGAAAACGCTGTTCGTTATCGCCAAGCGCTATTTTTTTTGTATGTGATTTGACGTTTGTTGTAGAAATTTTTTCTACAATAACAAACAACAAACGTCAAATCCCATACAAAAAAAATTAGCGCTTGGCGATAACGAACAGCGTTTTCAATTTGACTTGGGGGCCTTGTGATGTTATGTCATTTTAGATGACGTAATTATCCAAATGTGAAAGTGGAACATTTTGTTTTGACATCCTTGTTAAATCCGTTTACATTTTGCCGTAACATGTTTCGAAGGACTAAAGATTAATATCATATCATTATCAGCCTCCGATATAATATTTATTGCACACCTCATAATTTAAGATATTCTACATACTATTACTTGTATCCTTCTTATCTGAAATAAGTATAGTCACAATTATTGTTTCAACTATAAATAATGAATATAATGGGTACCTATAATATCTCTAATAACTGATTAATGGAACCTACAGATGAACCTTCATTCATGCATTATTATGTATATTTTATTATAATATACGTCAGCCTTTGTGGCTCAGTTGGTCACATATCTGACTTAAGAGCTAAGGATTCCAGGATAGATCCCGGATTTAGACACAGTTTTACATCATGTTTTAGATCTGTATTTGTGAGACAGCAAACATCATGAAATATTGTATTTATTACAATTTTATTCACTTTCTTTAAACGACGAATGAGTTCAACTAACCAATTGCTCAATAGATGGCATTTGAAATAACGTTCTTTGTCATTCTATAGATGGATCACTGAAACACATTTGTTAAGTCGTTTGGTTTCTGTCAGCAGAGGAAATAGAAGTTTATTTAAATTCATTTCTCACGCAAATATTGCTTATCTGGGCTGGAAACATTGGTTAGATGGAAGAAATTGCCACATTACAATAAACTCGCACTTGCGCAGGGTGCAAAGAAGTGTTCATACTATTATTATTATGCTGCTGGGGTCCTCCCGCTACATACATGAGCAAGGTCCTTTTGAGATCTAAAGTCGATTTTGGCTATTGTATATCCACCTGTTTTCTCTTGATATACGAATGTAAAAACCTTTATATCTAATTAAATGTTAGTATTATTACTAACCACTATTTTAATTATCAATACAAAACCGGAAAAAATTCAAAGTAAAATCGTTTTAAATTCTTTATATACCTCAAAATTTTTAATTCATTTAACACGGTGGATTCACTCTGTTTTCATCAGAATTTAGGTTTTACAACCCATAATAAAATGCGTGGGTTCTCTGTCTATCGATGCTGGTACGCAACAGACTGAAATCTGTCAAACGAAACCGCCTTGCCTGAAGCCCCAAAGCTCATCATCGATTGGACCAAGGTGAACTATAAATTGTTGGACGCATCTCAGACAACAACAGTCGTAAAAACCAAAATTAGTTTCAGAAATCTTTTGTTTTAATTTTTTCCAACATCCACATTAAAACTAAAAATAATTAGTTTGATACCTTCGAGAACCTTCCGACTGGCTATCCCGATGATGAAACGCAGTGCGGTTTTATGGTTTACAAAACAAATTGAATTTTATTTTCAATCTGTTGATGTTTAGATACTTACTCCAAAGAATTTAGAAAGAAATAAAAGAGTATAACAAGGTTAAGGGCTATTTCCACGGCTGTTATACCTATTTATTTCATATTTCTTATCATCTCAAATAAAAAACTTATAATTACCCAAATCACTAGGAACTTTGACTGTTTCGAGGTTGGCGATTGTATTTTGCATAAAAACTCGGAAGGATTTTCATATCAAACTAAATTTGGGCAGTATAAGAGTGTTTCTTCTTCGTTAAGTAGACCTGTTGGTCTGTGATACAAAAAATATGCCTCCTGAGATGACGAAGTCCAACTATCCTTCCATCTCTTGGGTTTTTTCTGTTTCCATCATCAGAATTCGATGAAATGTATATGTGTAATCATCTCTGAATCACTCCCTTCCTATTCAAAAAGAAATCATTAAAATCTGACATTGTTGTAGAGTTCTTATCGTTGAAGTGCAAATTGAAGAGTTTGATGAATTGCTCATGGATCCTATGATCATATATTGACCAAATTTAAATGAGACCAAGTTCACGTCGGATTGATAATATCCACCGTTTTTGAAAGTCGATTAAACATTGACATTCAAAATGATAGTATATACCTACAATAATTATGAATTTTTAATATATGTAAATATATGCACCAACCAAGCAAATATGCCATGATAGTTTGTTAAAAAATGTGCTACAAGTCTGTTAGATATTAAAAGATTGTTTATAATATTTTGACTTAGCCAATCAATATTTTTTTTTTATATAGGTACATTTAGAGATCATTCTGAAATAATTAAACGATACAAAGCCGTTATCTTTATATTTCATCAGCTGTTACTCGTTTCTACCTTAGATAGGTATATTATCGTCAGTTGATCAAGATAAATGACATTGATTGATTCATATTATATATGTTTGGTATCAATAAATTATGTCAATATAATTAAGATTTCTTGATTATTTCGTCGATGTCCATTATTATGATTTAAACTAATAATGATTTATCATCATCTGGATCTTCTTTCATATCATCTTATTTAATCACTGCACCTATATTAGCAAGGATATAGTCTTAGTCCTGATTTAACGTCGGATATCTCATTAAACATATTCAAAAAAAGGCTAAAACAAAAATGCCTATCTCATAATACCTGATTTCATCTTCCTCTTCTTTCCTCTGACTTCCTATCATTGAATCGTCGAATATTTGTTTTTCTTCTGTTATCATTATTTAATTTTTGTCATGTCATAACCTTATTGCCATAGAAAGCATTGTATTGTATAGTATATTAAGATGAACTCTTTAAGATCAAGGTTGGTCGGAAGAAATTTCTTCTAGCCAACCTTGTTTGGTGTGTACAAATTATGTACAAATTACAAATAAATAAATATTTTATCGTTATATGTCGTCCTTCGTGGTTTAGTTGGTCAGATATCTGAATCCCGAGTGGATGATCCCGGATTCGATTCCCGATGGAGACTCAGATTTTAATTGTTTTTTATTTCAGTCTGGATCTGTGAGACGATAAATTGCACAAGTCAGATATCAGAATGTGGCAACTTGTTATTGGAATATTGTTAAATTGATACGTCTGAGAATCGAACGCCCACTGCATGTATCACGCCATCGCGCCATGTCTCTCACGGGGTAGGCATAGAGAATAGGAGATTCATCGCCTCGTCAACATTCATGCTTCGTCTAATACATGTTCGTCTGTTGTTCACGCTTCATACATTTCCGTTTTTCAGAATATCGTCCTTTCAGAATATCATCCTTTGGCTGCCCTAGACCTATACAGACATAAATTATACGTTGCAATCATTCTATTTTCATACGATCCCAAATTTCATTCATTCATACCATCACGGCATACCCCACAATATGGAGTAACCATCGACGGGTGTGCGTGTGTGTATTGCCTTAAAGGGCACGACACATGCGTATTTCAGGATATCAATTGTATGGTCATGACAGCCTATTCACGTTTTTTAAACAAGAACATCATATACATACTTACCAGTGGCGTAGTCACCAGGGTCATAAAAAAATGAGGGCCCCAAATCTCCAAATAGTATTATAATAGTACCTTCCTACTTGTTAGTTGCCCGAGGAGCAATGAAAAAATAAAAATAATGAACAAAAATGTGTATACATACATACATACCATCACGCCATGTCCCTCACGGAGTATGCAGAGAGAACCGAACGCCACATACTTCTATCTAAATATGTATCAAGCAAGCAATGTCTAGCAAATAAATAACAAGTAAAAAATATTCATTTAAATCGGAGAGGTTATTTATTTAAATTCATTTCTCACGCAATTATTGCTTCTCTGGGCTGGAAACAATGGATATTTGGATGAAATTGCCTTATGGCAATAAAACATCCACTTACGTAGGGTGCAAGGATAATTGTTATTATTATTATATCTCTAAATTAATTTCTTATTTACTCTACTCACTAACCCAAGGGGATATAAAGGGGAGTTATGATTTCGCATTTTTAATGCGAAATCATAACTCATAATAATCATAATAATTTTTTTTTGCAGATGATCAACTAATATCATGCTGAGATTGTATTCTAAAAGTTTCATGACAATGTATCTGTGTATGTGTGTGCTGTGTGCTATGTAAAGCGTGTTCATTTTACTTATCAACTATAGACTAAAGTACTCATTAGATTCTATTCAAATTTTGCGAATTTGTATATCAAATACTCACTTAGATCCCATTAGATTTTGAAGGATATCTGAATAGTGCTTCTCAATTTTCTTAACTGTCAAATATTTCAAGGTGACCAGACCTCAGGAAACTTAGAGTTTGAAATTTTTATTTCAAATTGATACAAAGGCACATCACTTTCATAAAATAGCATTGAAGAAATATCAAGTTTTCATAATAAAATATTTAAATAAAAAAATATTGAACAAACTCGTTTCATAAAAATTTTGAAAATTTTCCATACAAAATACGAACACTGTGGAGTGACTTGGTAGTGAGGAGTATAGCGTTGGCAACAACCCACGTTTTAAGTTACGGGGGGGCCTTACGTAATATTTTCATGAGGGCCTTTAATTCCTAGCTATGCCACTGATCCTTGTATATTCCCAAAACACAGCAAATAATGAATTGAAAAAGAGATTCATGTGGCCTCTTTTTTTATATATATTCACTTATTAAATAAATGACATCACATTATAGTGTATTATCATAAATTTAAATTTATATATAAAGCAACTTCACGTATGTATGTATGTCCACCTATACATTGGTGATATAAGATAATTAAATAGTGATTGTTACCGTTAAAAGTGATTTACATGGTAATTTGAGAGTCATCTTCTGTCGTTAAACTTGACTCTTTTAAATTGAATATAAAACTTTACGAGATTGTCACACTAATTCTTGGACCAAATGAAATCGTACACAACACTTTCATAATAATAATAAGACATGATGGTTTCGCAATTTATCGCATCCTTACATTATTTTATAGCCCACGTGTTCGAAGTGATGGGCAAAACTTTTTCAAAGTTTTGCAGTCTTGGTCTTGAGCAAGACTCCATTTGTCGCTGCAAGACCATGACCAAGAACAGTAATGAAGTTTAATATTTAATATTTTTTATCACAACCGACTAGTCTTAGTTGTTTATTAAACTTTGTCAAGTCTTATTTGTAGGTAAATCGAATGAAATAAAAATAAACAAATGTACCTACACATTGTTTTATCCACTGTGCCACCTGGTATTCAGTTTTAGGATCCAGCTATAATTTTGCGTGTTCAAAGGTAATCCTTATTGAAGAGAAAGATGAAAACGTTAAGTCAAATACATTAGTTATAAGATAAGTAATACCACAAAATGTATAATGTAGTTTTATTCCTTCAAATGAAGATTTCATCAGCAAATATAATGTTGTTCTGCTATCAACAGTAAGTCAGTCAGTAAGTAAGTAACAACTAAAGGTAATTGCACGAACATCCGATAGTGAATATTGTTATCAATTGTTTAACATACCTAACACGGCAGCTCTTCAAAGGTTAAACCCTTCGAGAGTAAACCAAGGTTTTAAAAATGTGGTACCTAATTCCAATCACCAACTGCGGAAATCAGAAAAAGAAAAATTATTCACATTGTCAAATTTAATATTCTTATTCTTCAAGTGTCTTGAACACTCCAACGATTCTTTCTTTGCGACGCTTGGAACAGCTCCTCCAAGCTCTGGATGCCGGTCCGCTTTCTCACGATACGCAGCCGAGGCAACTCTGCCGGGACCTCGGCGGCTTTCCACCACCACCCGCTCTGCATTTGGAGACTGTAATGCTAAGTGAGCGACAAAAAAATGTACAGCATGAAATGTAGATTTCATTAAGCCCGCTAGACTGTCAATCTCAGCACCATTGTGCAAAAAGAACAATCGACGAATGTGAATAGAAGATTCACACTCGTGAACTGTCATTGACCAGAAATTTTTAAATGTAAATGTAAAAAATAAACTTATTGGGATTTTACCAATAGTAAACTATGGCAGAAGATCTTAAAAAAGGTATTAAAATTGTTCTTCGCGATCACAAAATCCGAATAACCAATAGGACCTTGAAGAGGCCCACGGACTACAACGAGGAGCTACGATCTATAAGAGGACACCATTGGGTGGCAACAATCCCACAGGATACGTTCCGAAGTTTGGGCCATGTATTGACAGAACCGACATGAGGCAGAGGAGGCAATGTTAAATCGGTGAATATTACTTTTAAAATTTCCGTGTCCTGTAAAAGTCTAAAAGTCAGGGACAATCCAAGAAGATTTAATTCGATTCCTTGCGTCAGGAAAAAATAAAAATGTTGTTCTTCCGACTGAGATATGTCTGTCAGATATTTTGTAAATCTTCAGTTTATTTCTATCAAAACAGTTTTATTTACACATTGCAAGCTAACTTTACAAATCAATCTAATTGGCCACTTCTCCTTTCGTCTCACTCGTAGGTACTCATTTCGCTTCGGGTAATTTCGGATTTATCCGAGGCAATCTGAATAGAGATTGCAATTGCTGGATTCCGCATCCAGCAATCCAGCTGAATCCAGCACGTTTTTCGCCTAGTAGATCTGCAATTAATTAATTTTCAAAAACAAAAAAAAATGTATAGTTGAAACAACTCATTCATCTTAACTCAAGAATTTTTTGCTTAATGAACAAAAATTTTAATCAACATAATAACTTAACAATTAAGAAGATATTTGACTAATTCATGCTATTTTCAATTGATTAAATTTACTAATAAATTGTTTTAAATTTATGAGAATATTAATAATTATTAAAAAACAAAAATTGCTGGATCCAACAATTTTTATAAAGTCCGCAAATGTCCCGTTGGATGATAAACGCTGCTGGATTGCAATTTGCTGGATTATCACAAACACATAATATTGTATCATTTTCAAAATACATTTATAAAAAAAAGAAAATAGCTTTACCATTTCATTGGAAGATTTCGGAACAAAAGATAATAAAGATGACAGTTAAAAATTTAATAAAACATTTAAAAAGATTAAAAACATAATTTGTAAATTACAATTGTTACAAATTTCCCACTAACAGTATCTTATGCTGGTCTTCGATATACATATGTATTATTACAGATGTCAGCAATAAATTTTTGATGGAACTAAAACAGTTACAGTGTCTATGTCAATAAAAGTCTGTTAAGATTCAATCGTGACTTTTTACTACTTGCTATTACTGTGGTACCTACAAATATTTGAATAACATTGGTTTTCTCGATTTCTGTTATTCTAGATGCCATCGTAAAATGAATTCGATAGGAATCAGACCGTTTAGAAAACACTGGAATTATCATAATAATGCACTCGTGCGAGATGTGTTTATCTATTGTCGAAACGTGTACAATACTATCGCATGCAATAGCTCTCAAACCGTGCGATGCTAACATATTTTTTTGGGAATAAATGCGAAATTTGAATAAATGTTTTGTAATATTTTCACCATATCACTTACATATTTTTCAAATCCATTTATTCCACATTTCTCTCAATTCTTAAAGTTCTATCTATCCATATAATATGTTATGATGAGGGTTTTTGTGCAAAAACTGCAAAACGTTTCGTTAAAAAAAACATGGCGCACTTAGCTACTTTCATCAAGCATAGCTAAAAAACATCATTCGATTCTTTTCAAATTTTTTTATTTGTTTATTAAACAGATATTACTGGAGATATTTTACCAGAGCATTTAACTATCAAGAATCAGATATAGGTATTATATGGTATAAATAATTAAGTATAGGTAATTAACTTAACGTTAAAATTACTGCAATAATAATTACAACAGTTCACAGTATAATATAAAGTGGTATCATTGAAGATAAAGAATACACCCTACTTATAATACTAATACAAATGTTATTTGCTGAATATATAGGTAGGTACCTAACTTTACCTTATATCAGTGTGTTGTCTTAAAGTATCGAGTGGCTATACCTACTTCATGTTAAACACGAACAAATAAGATCTGACAATAAATAATGTATGTCAGTAGGTATATATGTAGATAATATAATACCAATAGGTACTAATATCTATTATCTGTCTTCTACATCAGCAGTACCAACATGATACAAAATAATATTAAATACAAATAATATCATTGCTGGGTTGGTATCAAATATATATCAGATCGATCATGAACAAGTATAGAACGGCTAAGAACCTGTTTAAATAATATCACACAGTAAACGACAAGTCAACACTATTGTATTTTATTTTTCACACACTCTTAAAGAAGAACAAGTAGTGAGAATGCCATTTTTTGCTTATAACTATGCCATTTTGGCTAATATGCCATTTTGGCTAATATGCCATTTTTTGCAAATATGCCATTTTTCGCAAATATGCCATTTTTCGCTAATACGCCATTTTTGCTAATATGGCATTTTTTGTTAATATGCAATTTATTTCTAATATGTCATTTATCGCTAATACGCCACATATTTTGCTAATATGCTATTTCTAACTTTTTTTTTATAAAAAAATGAATATGTCCTTGTTAAACAAGTAGGTACATATACATCTTCGTACGTTTCCTAAAATAAGCAAATAAATGCTTGTGCTATAGGTGAACGAAATCGGTCGAGGCAGGATTCGAACTCGCGACCACTGGATTACTAGCCCAGCGCGCTAACCGCTCTGCCATCGACCCATCTAATGCCATTTTTTACTAATAGGTAGGTATGCCATTTTTCGCATAAACGAATGGTATTTGGTAACTGCATACGTTAGTGCTTACTTTTTTCTTCGTCTTCTAATGTTGATAATATTTGTGTACTTACCTACTTTTTTATGGAGCCCATTATCATCCGATGCTTGGTTTCACCCATCCTTCCTTCACGGAATTTGATTTCTCTTCTTCTTCCGCCTTGGCCTCATGTCTGAGGATGGTGGCTACACTCAATCACCCGACGAATGGTCCGCCTCCATGTAAAACAGCCTTAGGCAGATCGAAAGACTTCAGTGATAGAAGATCATGTAGTGGACTTGACAAGGTCACTTCATCAGCATTGAGTCGATGAGCAAAGTCTGGACCTTCTACCCTCCAAGTCTCTCATTACGAGCTTCTCCGAGGTTATCTGGAGCCCTTCTTGAAATGTGTCCAAATTACTGGATGATTCGCTGAAGATGGATAGTTGACAAGGGATCCTTTATCATTCATTTAGTATGGACACGTAGATTCTCCTAGCAATATATGGTATTCGTTATTCATTATTCGACAATACCACATCTCAAGGCATCAATCCTCCATCTCTCTGATTCTCTTATAGACCATGATACCGTAGAGGAAGATAGAGAATCTTGATTAGCCTTTCCTTGGTGTTTTTGGTAATATCATAATCTTTCCAAATTTAATTTATTGAAGCCCAAAAATACGCTAAAGAATTGGAAAATTATAACTTTCCACAAAATAATATTATCAACCTAGTGGAAAACGCACGAATATGCGCAAAAAAATTACTGTCGATGAAGATATTGAAACTATATGAGATTAATATTTTTATTTTTCTTGCGCACCAGATCACAAGTAAATCAACTTATCTGTATGCAACAATTGTCGTCTTTCTAGTAGGTATGTATTTATTTATTGCGTAAAAGTGACAATTCTACAAATTATAAATCAAACGAATTGACAAGTGAACATGTCAACAGCAATACTATAAAGTAACAACTTCATCTTTCTCATACATTTATAATGTTCAGTACTTTAGTAATATTTCAGTATCATGTTGATAAGTATCCCATAATGTTCATGTGACTCAACAGGGTGCCAGTGCAATATAGAGAAAACTCGAAAAGCATGATTTAACATTTGATATAATTAAAAACGTATTTTTTTTTAATGTGAGAGCTGTTAGAGATCTATAAGGTCACAAACTAGCTATACTTCTTCTTCAGCCTGTAAAACACCATTGTTTGAAATAGGCCTCTTCATCGATCTTCTACAAATCAATTCCTTGCTGAGAACTAGAGATAGAGTATGAAACACGGTAATAAGACGAATATGCAGTACGGAAGACATCGTTCGATCGGGAAGACAAGGAAGACTATACTGGAACGAACATGTTAACAGGATGTAAGACAACAGACTTCCACGTATATGTAGTACTTCAAGGGAATCCCACCGGGACAAGACAGCTGGCAATCACAGGAGGGGACCCGACAGGAACAGATCTCATGGATCTATACGAAGGAAGAAGAAAATGTTTTTTCTCTACTCCTTATTTATTATTTTTTCCCTTATCGAAATGCCCATCATATTTCTTGCCATAGCTCTCTATGGGTCGTATTATGGGAGTTATTTAAGAATAATGTAAGAAAAAGTTGAGGTCCCGTAAGTAGTATTCTCGCAGTACGGAACCATAGCTTTTTCTTTCATTTTTCTCAAATAATTCTTGTAATACGATCCTATGTCCTATGTTTTACTAAAAACAATACACCTTTATTTTGTTCCTGACACTTTGATGAAGTTATTAAAACGTATTTTCAAGTACAATCATTTAAACTATAAAACATCTAGTTATCATTGCTAGATACTTCTTTCAATTTCATTTGCATGTCATGACTTTAACAAGTTATTCGACATTTCTTTATTCTCTAATGTACATATGTTTAGTAAATTACGTCTGGTTATAAGCTACTTTCATAACGCTAGTAATTCACGTCTTTAAAATGCCATCAATTAAAATACTTCTTTCGTTCTATTGTTTCCGATGAAATAACTCATTTTGCATACATGACTCTAGCCTTTCAACTTCAATGATTTGACTATTACTAGTTGCATGTAACACATGAGATCCAACTGTCGATAGCGATAGTATGTATAGTTGAAGAATATGTACCAAACTATAAACCCATAGATACAAATTATTGAATATTTTCAGATATTTTGTTTTCTATACAACATATGTAGGTATGTATGTCAAGATAGGATAGTATGGAGGAAGATCCTTTTTCCTACCCAGAATATGCAAATAGCATGATGGTATGTATGTATGTTTGGAGATGAAGTATCAAACTATTAAGTCTTCTTACATATTGTGTATAGGCGACTGCCATACAAAATGTATGAAGCGATGTTGTCACTAAATTCAATTTTTATAAAAATTGTTAAAAAAAATTTGAGATGTACTGCTACAATGTTAATATTTTTTATATAAAATTAAATTATCTAGTTGGGGTGTTTCGGCTTTTTTCGATATTTTAAAAAAAATGGAAATATAGGCAGTTAAACTCATAAATTTATCATAAAAAAAATACTTTTCTTAATAAAAAATTTTTGAGAAACCCTGGAATTTTTTTGAAAAAACTAATTTGAGATTTTGTATTTGTCTATGTTTATACCAATTTTCAGCGTTCTAGCTTTTATGGTTTCTGAGATATAGGGAAAAATAAAATAAAAATTCAAAAGTTGATAACCCCTGACTGAAACAAAAATTCAAAATTCCGAGTATAAAAGTTTTGTAGGCCTGTAACTGTTTATATATTCTGAAATTTTAGGCTCTGTAAATTGAGCGGATCAAAAGTTATAAGGGGGGGACGGACACACACACACACAGACATACACACACACACACACACAGACACACACACACACACACACACACACACAGACACACACACACACAGACACACGAAATGTTCTACTCCGAATTCTGAGTAAATCCGTGTATGGAACATATATGCTGCGAAGCCTCTAAGTTGGTGTTTTTTGACTTCAAAGTTGGAAAAGCCGTGAAAAAAGTAGACCTCTCCATACAATTCTCGCGTATTCTGGCTTGATACATTGTCGATATGTTAAGAGAACAAAGTTCTCCTGAACAAATCGACAGTTGGAAAATAATAGATACGGTTGAATTCGGTAAACAAAAAGAAAGACGCATAACTCACTAAATTCTTACCACACTTTATTTTCACGCAAGATTTTGTGTATTTGGGCGTATTTTCGTAGTCAAAATAACAACTTGAACGATGAAAACTCGTAAAATTTACACTACAACTTTGAAGCAACAACCAGATATATCATTTCATGCTGCATATTCATTCAATACCTAATTTATTTATATGGATACTATAAATAAATTAGGTATTCAATACCTAATTTATTTATATGGATACTATAAATAAATTAGGTATTCAATACCTAATTTATTCAATACCTAATTTTGGATTTAATTTATTTATATGGATTTTTCGATTCTGTTACTATATTAGATTTATCACACAGCTATAACTTATTATGTTCGTCTCTTTCACAGTCATTATTTGGTATGAGAGATAATTACGATGAGATTGCACTAGAGTGAAAGAGAAAAAATGTCTGCAGTGTGTATCTATTATTGTATGATCTCTTTCTAACTTAATGTATTCTGTCTTGTGTGCTCTTTCTTGGTGATATTGTAAGACTTCGTTAAACTGTAACATTTTTGTAGAGCATTTTGCTCTTCTATAACGTGTCTTTATATAAAATGTCATGTCCTTTTACTAACAAAATAGCAACCAATTAATAATTATTAACTCTTGATATTTTGAAGTCCGACCTTGTTGCACTTATTTTAAGATGCCTCGCAAAATATGTAGCGTTGGCTATCTATACATGATTATTATTATATATTTGATCTACATACCTTAAATGATTTATCATGTTATGATCGATGACCTGGTAAATTAACAAGTTCCTTAACTGAATGTAGGTATAAACAATAGCCAAGAGTAAGTATTATAGCTAAATATGGGCAGAATGACAAAGAAACTATATTCAGATGTGACAGTTGACAGTATTAAACATTTGAGACGCAATTCATCATGAATCATTCAAATCAAGTCATGTATTAAAGTCATTTATTTGTTTATTTATTTTCCATAGACAAAAACATCACAGTTGGTTTTAAATATGTTTTTTTGTATTATCATTGAATAAAACGAGTGATTTGTGACAATTAAATATTAAATTCTCTTTTTCACTTTATTTCATTTTTGAAATATTGAGGACCCCTGAATGCATTTTTATTAAGGCCGTTGTTAACGTCTATGAACTTGGGCATACGAGATGCAAACAAAATTATGCCAATTACTACTTTTCAATAGATGAATCATGAACAAATATTGTATATCACCAAATCTCTGGCATAGAATATTCTTTCTTGAAATTTTTTTCTAAAACTTTACTTCTTAATCTTGTGTAATCATTTTTTTAAACTACTTGAATGTAACATTTGTGTACCTTATATTATGTATCCTCTATGTGTAAATAATTTGTATACCCTATTGTGTAAAAGTAAGGTAAGGCGCGCATGGAAGCTAAAATTCATCGGCCGATGAATTTTATATAATAATAATGATAATCGGCCGATCGGTTCTAGCGTGCATGGAAGCTTATAGAATCGTACGATTGGAAATAACACGGCGGTCAACATTCACATATTTAAAATACAATATATTCACAAGTTTTAATACACATACGATTAGAAATATGGATTTTTTTATTCATTAAGTGGAATATTTATTAAATTACCTATGTAACTGTTAATCAATTAAGTAATAACTTACCCAATTTAGTTCTTTTATTATGATTTAGCTGTTCTCAACCAATTATTAATATTACGCTTAATTTTTAATCATACAATGATAGACGTGCTTCAACATATATAATTAATTGTTCGGAATCAATATTTATTTCGTCCATGTTTTCTGACATTTCGTTTGACAAACTGTCAACGTACTTCTCGATCTACTGCGCTCGGACGATTAAATTATCGGTGAGCATGCGCCATGCGCGCCCTCTCATACAACAGTATTGGATACAAAAAATCGAGATCGGCCGATTTTTTTGTGTCTCGTCACAGATTTTAAATCGGCCGATTTTGTTAGCTTTCATGCGCGTTCTTACATGTAATTCGTAAGTTGTGGCTCACCGATAATTAATCGGCCGATGAAATTAGCTTCCATGCGCGCCTACCTTTACAGCCCCAGAACAGGTCTTGCCTAGTGGGGCGTTACTTACTTAACCTAAATATGTAAAAATGTTTGTGTATTAACAATAAATAAATAAAAAAATGTATGTCGAGTTTGGCTTCTTAAGATACGATTAATATAGACGTTCCCGGAATGATTATTTTTCTAAAAATATATTTTTTTCTTTTTTTTCAGCTGTCACAGTGCGGTACCTAACTAAGCGGTATATAGGAGAATATTGTTCAACTGGTGGTAAGTTATTTCAATTAATACAATTATCTACATTTTTTCAGATAGAATTTCATTTATTGATCTGAAACAAACAAACACAAAGGTGCTACTGGCATTACGACCTGAATAATTGGCTCATTATTTGAACCAATATTTCACCATCTCGCGAGATTTCACCATCCAAAATCTCGTATTTTAGTTACCATTTTTAGAGTAATAAGAAGTTTGCCTAAAACGAATGAAAGTCTTTCAGTGCCTACCTACTGAATTTAAAAAAATATAAAAAAAAATAAAATAATGAATTTGTCTTTGTAAAAAAAAACTTCTTAAAAACGGTTTTTTAAACATGAAAATATAACCGTCAAAAATTAAAAGAATTCTTATTTGAATGCAGCTCGCTCACGCGAGACTCAATTTCTATGATTTTATCTATCTCTTAAATAAATTATTCGCTTTTTAAAAACGCTTTCAGGGATTGGCAACGTTTATAGAAGAAAAAATAAGTACCTACACCAACAACTTACAAAATAAGCTACAACCCATTCATTTGATTTTATGATTTATGATTTCTTAAGAGGATGACTGCTGCCAACGTACCTATTTTTTCAATTTGATATACCATCATTATTACTAAACGAAACATTTTGAAAAAAATAACCTAGTTAGTTTGGATATTAATAAAGAGAAATATACCTTAATTTATTGATTATGCTCTGTATATATTCTTGTAGGAAAATAATAAGCATACCCCGATTTTAGACATTTATCTTAAATTTCTAAAAAAATATAAGGTATAGAGCAATATTTTTTTTTATAAATTAAAGAAGAACAAAATACCTAGAAAAATATGATATGACGTTGCATAAATGCGTCAGGTTAAGTAAATAAACCAAAAAAACTTTTATTACGCAATGGCGCAGAATGGAAAATAAATGTTTTTTAGGTTTATTTACTAAACCTGAAGCATTACTGCAACGTCACTTCATATTTTTCTAGATATTTTTGTCTTCTTTAATTAAAAAAGAAAAATATTATCCACGCCTTATAGTTTATTAAAAATATAAGATAAACGTTGAAAATCGGGGTATGCCATTATTTTTCTACAAGAATTTATACAGAACATTATCAAAAAATTAAGATACATTTTTGTTTATACATACCCAAACTATCTAAATTATTTTTTTCAAAACGATTTGATAAGAAATAATGATGGTATATCAAATTCAAAAATAGGTACGTTGGCAGCAGTCCCCCCCTTAAATTTATAATTTTTTGATAAGTACCTAATTAATATTCATTTTTCTCTTCGTTTCATAGTAATTAATACATTTTTTTTCGATTAAATTAAACTGTCGTTTTTGAATGTTTGATTGAATATGTTTTCAATTATTTGTACGAAATAATTGACGCAAAGCTTTTATTCACTTTTACATCCCGAAACGAATTACTTTTAACACCTTCGTAATAAATAACATGTCTTTATAGCTACGGTTATAATTAAAAAATATAAATATACGCGGTGAAGATGAAAAACAAAACATTTAAAGTTTATTACTTGAAGCCAAAATGATTGTTGGTCGATGAGCTCTTAAATAAAGGATATTTCTCTCAATTTATGAATCCACTCTTCTGAAAAGAAATAAAAACGAATGAATAAGAAAAATTGGAAACGTTTATTTATAACCAGAAGGCGCTATTAATTATCAAAATTTAAATTGATCTACAAAATTAATAATTATTTTTTTTAAATTTTCAATTATGATATATTATACATTAAAGAATCCACAAGTCTTGTCACCTTTCGTAGGCTAGGTGCTGAATACATACTTAAAAACTATTAATGTTCCATTGTTTTATATATATTTTTTTATAATTAATTTCCATACTCTTACCATACGTATTGTTTTAAAAAAAGTATTTTTATGTATTTTTTGTTTATACTAGATGTATTATAAAATTTATTATTATTATTAAAACGAGTCTTATAACAAAAGGGCCAGATCGAGCATAATATGGAAAAAATACACTAGGTCCAGGATTATCAAAGGATTATGATGCCTGTTTTTTTTTATTAAAAATGAATATGTCCTTGTTATATACTTTTGATTGCGTACTTTTAATTTCATATTCATTGAGTTGAGAAAAAATCTATTTTTTTTAATATCTCAATAGAGACAAAGTTGCAATATTATAGAAGAACCAGGAACTCAAGGCACCTACAGGGCTAGGGAGCTCAATAGCGGTTCATATAATGTCGTCCTTCGTGGCTCAATTGGTTAGGTATCTGACTGCCGATCCAAGGGTTCCTTGTTCGATTCACGTTGGAGGCATAATTTTTAATTGTGTTTTCCGTCTGGATATGTGAGACGATTAATATCGTAAGTCTCTAGAGTGTGGCAACTTGTTATTGGGTGCGTGTTAAATCAATGTTTTACCCGAGAAGCAAGATAAAATAAAAATGAAAATAGTATCCAATTGTTGATACATGCTGTGGTATTTTTTTACAGAAAAAATCAACCTTTTTACTATGACGTAAATTTGCCGACCGCCGTGGCACAGTTGATAAGCCGTTCGGTTTCTATGCAGGAGTCCTGGGTTCGATTCCCAGCAGAAGAGAAATTTATTTCAATTCTTTTCTCACGCAAATATTGCTTCTCTGTGCTTGTGCAAGGAAGTTTTCATCATCCAACTGTCGATTCGTTCATGAGAATTCAATTCTCTTAATGAATCGACATTATTAAGCCAAGATGCGTGTACGAAGGAAAATTTTGTATGGTATAGTGGACTTTTTGCATGATAATAGCACCAACTAGAGGCCTCGCAGCATATATGTTCCCACACATGGATTTTCTCAGAATTCGGAGTAGAACATTTTATGCGAGTTTTGTGTGTGTGTGTGTCTGTGTGTCTGTCTGTGTGTCTGTGTGTATGTCTGTCTGTCCCCCCTTATAACTTTTGATCCGCTTAATTTACAGAGCCCAAAATTTTAAAATATATAAAAAAATACAAGCCTACAAAACTTCTATACTCAAAATTGTGAATTTTCGTTTCAGTCAGGGGTTATCAACTTTTGAAATTTTGATTTATTTTTCCATATATCTCAGAAACCGTAAAAGATAGAACGCTGAAAATTGGTATAAACATAGACAAATACAAAATCACAAATTATTTTTTTTTTAAAAATTCCAGGGATTCTCAAACATTTTTTATTAAGAAAAATATTTTTTTATGATAAATTTATGAGTTTAACTGTCTATATTTCCAATTTTTTTTTAAATATTGAAAAAAGCCAAAATACCCCAACTAGAAAATTTAATTTTCTATAAAAAATACTAAAATTGTATCAGCACATTTCAAATTTTTTTCAACATTTTTTATAAAAATTGAATTTAGTGACATTGTTTCATACAATTTGTATGGAAGTAGCCTACTCACAATATCTAAGAAGACTTAATAATTTGATACTAATCTCCAAACATACATACATACCATCATCCTGTTTTCACATTCTGGGTAGGATCAAAGGACTGACCTCCATACTATCCTATCTTGACATACATACCTAGGTACATGTGTTGTATAGAAAACCAAATATCTTAAAATATTAAATAATTTGTATTTATGGGTTTATAGTTTGGTACTTATTCTTCAACTATACATACTATCGCTATCGACAGTTGGATCTCATGTGTTACATGCAACTAGTATTTAAAATTTGACAGTCGGTGAGTCTTGATCTTTGATAGTTTTGTTTAAATATTCTTTTATTTATTTGTTTAAAATATTTTGCGCAATTATATCCATAAAGCGATTATCGAAGGCTCGTACATTATATTATGTATTATTGAGTACATATACATGTCGTTATGTGTATAAACAACAATTTATTAAAGCGAGTATGTAATAAGTTAGTTTTATTTAAGAGTTAAGGAAGGAAACATACCACAGGGTTAAGATTAATCGTTAAATCTCGGCTTTTCTCGGTTATAATTGATTGCGTTACTTACATATAGGTACCTAAACATCTGTACTGAAATGGCCGTTCTATAACTTTCCAAGATCCGATAGTTTCATTTTATTATTGTTAAAATATCCCTTTATATTGTTGTAAACAACATCAGTTATTATTATTATATTATTATTTGTTAGCTGGTCGGGCCGCGGGCGGTGATTTAACAACACTGAATGATAAAAGGAAAGACTCTCTCTCTCGATATACAACAGATGTGTTCAATATACGTTCTGCGAACCAACCATGTTTATTCTACATAATTGCTTGCAGCGATTAATTTTTCAAATTATCCTCCATTTTGATGGATGAGTGACCCAAGTGATATCTTCAAATATCTTGCGTCACTCGTCACATAAAATTAGAGGATGTGCAGCAGATGTAAACCACAGAATCAGTTTGAGATAGATGAGGTTCAGAACAATGTCGGGAATCCTGTGTAATCCAAAAATGCCAGCAAAGTTGAAAGGAAAAGTGTATCAGACAATCGTTAGACCGGCACTCCTCTATGGCTCCGAATGCTGGACAATGAACAACTCCTAATCTAGAAAACTGGAAACTGTTCGTGGAAGCCTAGGCGTTACTAATATACACATGAAAGACAATTGAGATGGTACGGGCACGTTGAACGCAGACCGCCAGATCACATGGTAAACCAAGCAATCTCCATGGATCTTCCTCGACTTACATCCAGAGGAAGACGAAATAAATCCTAAATCGTGCAAAGACGAAACCGACTACAGAGACATAGCCTAGTTGACATAGTACAAGACAGAAGGACATATAACTTAAGGACTAGGAGAGATGACCCCAACAGTTGGCACAACAGTTAGAAGACTTTGGGTTCACCTCAACAGAATCCGCACAGGCCAGGGGTGCTGTAACTACCTTCTCTGGAAGTGGGGGAAAAGAACCTCTCCCAATTGCGAATGCGGAGCGGAGACTCAGACGGTGGCACATTTGGTGGGGGAGTGCACCTTACACGGGTTCGAGGGAGAGATGGAGGACATCCACAGACTTGCCCCAACGGCGGTCGACTGGCTATTGACAGCAGAGTTTCGACTTTGAGCCAAGCAGTGCCGATGCCATACGCAAAGTAAAAGTAAGTAAGTTGGCACAAACAAAGATTTGGGATATAGCAAGGGAGAAGGATTAATTGTTTAAATTTTGCATATTTTGGTAGGTTAAGGTTTGTTTTAAAAAAATTCAACTCGTGAGGGCACTGATCTTCCCTATACATATTTCTATATGGGGGAGAATCTTGAACCGTTGCCTTTGAAATGTGGTGTTGGAGACATACGCTTCGAATCCCCTGAACCGCGTGACGAACGAACATCTCAATCCTCATAGAGTTAAACGTATATGACAGGTTCTCCTCCGTCTGTTTGAAGAATGTCCTTTATTGCTTCGGTCACTTCCTAGCCTCGATAAATAGAGTGTCGTGGGAGGAGTCGAAGAAGAGATGAAGAGGAAGATTAAGACTAGATGGAATGATCAAATCAAGGCTGCCACGGAAACACCGGTGGTTGGAGCGATGAGGAAGGTGGTGTGTCGGAAGAAGTGGAGGACAAGAAGGGAAGATGCAATGGAGACAGCGATACAGAATTTCTTTGTGGATTAGTAGGTTAAATATATAACTCCTAAGACAAAGATCACGGGTACGAATCTTGGAGGATACGTAAGATATAATGTATCCGGAAGGAGACAACGTCATATATAAAATTTACAATAAGCACTTACATATACATTTTTTTTCATTATTTTATCGCTGATTTTTACTCCCCACTTCTGCAAAATAGTGGAGAGTTTTGAATTCACATTTTTTTTTCATAATTTCTTCACAGGTATCGTGTTGGTACTGTGAGTTAAATCATGGTGCTTTTATTTTATTTATTTATTTATTTAACATAATAATTTTACAAAAAAACAAATCAAGAGATAATTCACAGGTAATAATATTTTTACAAATTTTTCTTAGCAGTGCCTCATCAAAAAGATTACAAATCTTGTGCTTGATGAGGGAAATCACTTATAAAAAAAATAAAAAATATCAAAACAAAGCAATTAAACAAAGTCAAACAATAGAGTATTTAAATCAAATCAACATGAATAAAAAATCAAATAAACATTAAAGAAGTGTGAAAATATATGAAAATGAGAAATATACAAATGAGTAAACATATCTAAATACATATTCAAATAAAACAAAAGGAAATACATGAAAATAAATTGAAAAATGAGCAATATAGACTATTTAAACATACCAAAACACATTTTTTATTTATTTATTTGTAACTGGCGGGCTTATTGCCAAACAGCAATTTCTTCCGACAAACCAAAGTTAATTACCGTGTGTAGGCCCTACTATGAAAATCAGGTAATCACATGACATGACAAAAATAAAATAAAAATAGTAATTACAAAAGAGTTAAAAAAGACAAAAAATATTGAATACAAAACAAAAAGATAAGTCGATAGGATTGTCGGACTTCGTGGTTCAGTTGATTAGGTATCTGACATTTGATCTAAAGGTCCCGGGTTCGATTCCCGATGGAGATACAGTTTATAATTGTGTTTTCAGTCTGGATCTGTGAGACGATTAATATCACAAGACTCCAGAATGTGGCAACTTGTTATTGGGTGCGTGTTAAATTAATATTTTACATAGTAGGTACCTAATAGATGCTCGAGAAGTCATAAAACAAAAATAAGGAGAAAGGGGTGAAGAAGAAGAAATCAGGTATCATCAGAAAGATATTTTTGTTTTATCCTTTTTTGAATATGTTTTGTGACCTGATGTAATATTATCAAGACTGTTATTAAGTTACTATATATACCTATTATTCGATAATTTACTTTGGTTGTGTTACCCAGAGGAGAATGTTTAATTCTTAATCATGTTGTCATTCTTAAAAGTTAGAAGGTACTTACCTTACTTACATAATATTATTACAAACTTTAAAAATACTCAATACTTATGTAATACTCAATCAAAATGTGCTTCTTAAAAATACATATTGGAATTGTCAGCATTACTAGAAAAAAATATGATATTAACTATGCTGTGTGGAGTTTAGTGTTGGGCACAGTTTAGTGTTTTATATAAGTACATATGCTGTGCGGTAAAGTAATAACTCTATGTTTATCATATAGGGGCACTTTGTGTGGTTTCTATTTCCACTACTTCAGCATCTCTATTCTTCCATTCAAACCGCCAAGGCATAGTGATGAATCTTTTGACTTCTCTACTGGCATCCTAGATTATATATCCAGCTAAGGCGATTTTTAAAAAATATTTTTCACACAATTATTGCTTCTATGGACTGGAAACATGGTTATAATAAATTTCGAAAAATGTTTTCGTTTGTAAAAAATGTCTAATTATCGATATGATCTCACTTTGAAGAAATTCAGTTTTTTTATCACCGTATTAAAGTAAAATGGGCTCCATTAAAATGTTTTCAGGGATTTTCAACCTAAGTGAAAAATATTTTTTCCTTTGTTGGGTTATATAAATATTTTGATTCCATTTCTTCCGACTAACCAGAGTTACCAGCGCACAGAAGTGCGTGAGAAATGTATTATTTTTCAAAATGTAAGTGCACTTAATCTTATAGATATTAAACTATAGTGGAGAGTTGAGTATTGGCCACTTCTCATTCGTTTTAAAAATTCACGCTCATGTAGCAAATAATAACTATTTATATTACTTACATAATATTAAATTGAATAAAAAAATACACTTTGAAGAATTATAGGTAGTTGAAAATAAAGTGATGACCTAATTGGGAAATGAACAGTAGCTGCGTATTTTAATGTCTTGAGCTACAAAGTACAATAATTAAAAAAAAAAGTTTATTGAGATATTACATATATAATGTTTATGCAAAGTAATAACAAATATGTATTTTTAAACTGTTTTACCAACCAACACTCATGCGAGTATCAAATTTCAAATTGAACATTTCATACAAATATACCAACGTTTCAAAATAAACAATTCTATATTTGCTTTCTTAACAAAACATTATTATTAAGTCACCCTTGCAGTATTTATATGTAGAAACTTGATATTATCATGTTGGTAGCAAAGTAAAATATTTTATTACACAAATATATTATTTTGTCCGTTTTACTTTGTCCTTACATCTTCATTCTTTAAACATCTCGTAATATTAATAACAAAACACGAGGAAAACAAAAACTTTTATCTTATATATTTTGTTTGTGATATCCATTACTGTTTATTTTAATATTTTTAGACCAATTTGTTCATAAATATGGACTTGTAAACTTTGTGGTACCTACATTATAATAATAAAATTTAATAAACATGATTTTAACTTATTAATTATAAAAGAGGAACGAAAAGTGGAGGTTGGCCAAGCTGTTGACACTATCATATAAATGTTGGAGCAAATGGACTATATGAAGGGATTAAAATCGGGAATTGAAGGTAAATAATATTTCGAAGGGAACATAGACCATTGAAGGTAAATTGTACTTACCGCCAGCCGCGACGAACCAATATGAAGATGAACTAGAATGTTATTTGCAGCACAGGAACACAAAACACTACACGAAGAAACTATAACTTGACGAAGAACTATGTAGAAAAAATACTCTAAAACGTAGGTAAACTGATTACATATATGTAGGGTAAATGCACTGTGTCGTCACTCGAAGTTAACTCGATGTACTTTAGATCTATGTACATATACTGTTTGTAGGTAGTCCTTCTTTTTGTAACATTTCTTCTCGGCTAGGCGGGTTGACAAACATTGTCTATGATAGGGATACGGATACAAAATGGATATCCCTAACAGTTGGCACTATCATATAAATGGAATTTTGAAAGATGGAAACGTTAGAAATAAGAAAAACTGAAGAGCATGTATGAGACAATGCATGGACGTGAATTAGATTTTCTGTTATGTGACGTGAATGAAGCGAGAAATGTATATCAGGCGTTTGGTTCTCTCTGTCTACCCCAAGTATGGAAATGGCGTGATGCTATGGTATGGTTCTAGCTTTGTATTCGACATATTTGTGGATCTAAATCTACAGCCAATTTGGCAAATTCAAAGCTATGAAAATGTTTAGAAAATTTCAACAATTTTGAGCGAGATTAACAAGAATTATTGGCTACATGATTAGAATGAATAAAGAAAATTTCGGATATATAAAAAAAATCGACAATTTTTTTACCTTTAAAAATATATATCATATTGAAACGTCTTCTTATTTTTATTTATTTTTATATTACCTCTCAGGCAACTAACAGGTACTATGTCAAATATTACTTTAACACGCACCCAATAACAAGTTGCCACATTCTGGAGACTTACGATATTAATCGTCTCACAGATCCAGACTGAAAACACAATTGAAAACTGTGTCTCCACCGGAAATCGAACCCGGGACCTTTGGCTCAGCAGTCAGATACCTAACCAACTAAGCTAAAAAGTCGAATATTCTTTTTTAATTGCATATACGCAAACATTGGATTTTTTTCCCTTTCGGGAGTCAAATGATATTTTTATTGACAAACATTTTTTCCAACATCTCAATAGAGACGAAGTTGGGATATTGTAGAAGAACCAGGAACTCGAGGCACCTACAGGGCTTACGACCTGTCATCGGCTGGTTTACGTGATCACTCTATGCGCTTGCTCAAGCGCACAAAGTGATCACGTAAAGCGCATAAAGTGATCACGTAAACCATCCGATGACAGGTCGTAAGCCCTGTAGGTGCCTCGAGTTCCTGGTTCTTCTACAATATCCCAACTTCATCTCTATTGAGATGCTGGAAAAAATAAGCTAAAAAGGTCTTCTTCTTTGCAAACTCTCCACTGTTGGATGTAGTCCTCCTTCATCTTCTTCACCCTTCTGTATATCCTGGGCTGTACACCTTATTTTTCCGCGACTGTAACCATATCATCTGCCCATCTTTTATGGGGTCGACCTGATCACTAATTGACTTTTTCAAGACCTCCATTTTAAAATTCGTGGTTGTGGAATGTGAAAAAATAATTACCTACATAAAAACCATTTATAGGATTTTGAGACAAAAATATATTTTAGGTGCAAAATATTGAGGTATAAAAAAAATTACATTATTTTTTTCGGTAAATATTGCGTCTTATTCTAATGTATCTGTAAAGTAGGTATATACCATGTAAAAATATTGCGTCTTATTCTAATGTATCTGTAAAGTAGGTATATACCATGTAAAAATATTGCGTCTTATTCTAATGTATCTGTAAAGTAGGTATATACCATGTAAAAATATTGCGTCTTATTCTAATGTATCTGTAAAGTAGGTATATACCATGTAAAAAACAAGACGTGATTGTATTATGTGTTAAGTTGTCTAACATGCAACAGCGTGAAATTACAACAATTCAAAATGTAAGCGGGTGAACGATATTTTCATATTACTTATGTATTTATTTACAAACAGAAAATACGTTTATAACGGGTAACTATTTAAACTATTTTAATCATTACTAATTATTTTACACCTTAATTTTCACACCCCTTAAAGCTTCGTAATTCATTTTTTAAGATAATATCTATTATTTAATACATATTATGTAATATTCAAAAGATGGCGGTGTGAACAAATCTATTAACATCTGTAATATGTATCTAGAGAATATACCACACTTAAATGTACGAAAAATTGTAAAATACATAGAATGAAGTATGTATATAATATATGCTGACCGCCGTGGCACAGTTGGTAAGCAGTTCGGCTTCTGTGCGGGCGTCCTGGGTTCGATTCCAAGCAGAGGAGAAATTTATTTAAATTCATTTCTCTCGCAAATATTGCTTCTCTGGGCTGGAAACACTGGTTAGTTGGAAGAAATTTCCATTTGGCAATAAACTCGCCACTTGCGCAGGGTGCAAGGAAATGTTTATTATTATAATATAAAACACGGTCTACATAGAAGGCGGTCTATGGTTTGAAAGCGTCTTTTCGAGCCCTCTAATGTATAATAACATCGTAATTTAGAAATGTACTTTTGTCGTTTATGAATATACCTATTTTAAATAATAAATAAATTTGGAATGGTAAAATAAAACCAAAGTTTTCAGTTCTACTAATTTGTAGCAAAAATTAGTAGAACTGAAAACTTTGGTTTTATTTTACCATTCCAAATTTATTTATTATTTAAAATGGAGTTCTACCAAGAATTGTCCGTAGAAAAGTTAAAAAAAAATCTATAATGTATAGGTACGTATATTACTATAATACTTTATGACTTCATATGTTATTGTAAACCAGCAAATTATCCATAAATGTTCAACAATAATTTAATAACAAAAAAATACTTGCAACAAAAGAGAGAATAAATAATAAGAGTGAAATAAAAAATACGTACATTTATAGGTAGGTACTCACATAACATAAGAAAAGTTTTCTTTTAAAATCCGCGAGATTGTTATTTTGAATATCGATTGCAGATTTATCGATACAATTATGTAATTTACAACTACGTCTGGTGAAAGATATTTTTGCCACGCCCTACACTCAATATCAACGCATCCTAATTTATTGTGAGCAAATTATTATATACACATGTGTACCTATCTGTAAGACACGTGTGTAAACAACGATACAATATCAACATTAGGAAGCGAATAATAAATAATTTTAATATTGGAATATAATTTTGAATTTGGCATTTTTTTTTTGACGCATGTAAGTATAAATATATTTTCAACACAATATTTAGGTAGGTACAAAGTTATTAGGTACCTAACTTTACTTCATGCGTAACGGATTCATAGAGATTGCAGTTTTATTAATTTTACACTAAATGAACTTCCAATGTGTTATCTATCGCTTATGTATACTAAAAATAGAATTTATGTAGGAAATTGCGTAATATTTATGTTATTTTCTATGTTCAATCAAAGGCGCCATGTTCTAATCGAGTTGAGAGATGATGAAAATAATAATTGTTTAATGAATTTTGTCTGTAATCTTTGTGATTGTTAACTCGTAACTTTTTCTGTTACTGACATTAATTTTGTAATTTACAGTAATGCTCAGGGTGAAATATTTTTTTACTCCTCACTAACCCAAAGGGATATAGTGGGGAGTTATGATTTCGCAATTATTAAGGGTATTTTTTTTATTGCAGATTATCAACTAGTATCATGCTGAGATTGTTTTCTAAAATTTTCATGACAATGACATGTATCCGTGTGTGTGTGTACCTACTATGTGCTGTGAGCTGCGTGCTGTGTGCTATGTACGGCGTGTTTATTTTACTTTATTGATTATAGACTAAAGTACTCATTCGATTCCTTTCAAATTTTTCAAATTTGTATTTCTATTACTCACTTAGATCCCATTAGATTTTGAAAGATATTTGAATAGTGCTTCTTACTTTTTTTAACTGTCAAATATTTCAAAGTGACCATAAGCTCAGGAAACTTAAAAATTGAAAATTTAATTTTCAAATTGGTAAAAAGGCACATCACTCTCATAAAATGGCATTAAAGAATCATAAAGTTCTCATAATAAAATATTTAATTGAAAAAATAATTTAACAATCTCATTTCATGAAAATGCTGAATATTTTCCATACAAAATAAGAATAATTTATAGAATTACTTGTTAGTGAGGAATACAGAGTTGGCCACAACCCACTCGTTTAAAAACAATATCAGTTACTTATGTATATATTGAATTGTGTAGGAGCAATTATGGAGCCCTGTAGTCAACCTCTCCATAAGTTTTGTTTAAATTGTAAAAATGCAAATTATGTAAAATAATCGTATACCTACATGCGTTCGATTTGGGGTTTCAAAACACTGACACGCAGTGTCTCTATAACGTAATCTAATGTTTATATTACATATTGTTTATTTATTTTCTTCCTTGAAAATGATATCAGCTGTGTCTTTCGCAAACTTGTGGTTAAGTGGTTAACACGATTCGCAACAGTTATGTTACGATGAATCTAATACCTACGCAAGATCAAATCGATTTGATTTAAAGTGTGGCGTCACCATGTATGTTCTAAATTAACACTATTTTTTTAAGTTATTTGCACTTAGATAGGCAGACTTTGTCCAAAATGTACATCTTTGATGAATCTCAGTCTTTAGCTGATGATACGGAATCCCCCAGAGAAAACGGTTTGCTGAATGTTATCCAACGCAAAGTGTCATAAAAGTATTTATGTCATATTAAAAGGCCTTTAGACAAGTAAATTGTCGGCAAAATGACAGGCTGGTCAATAAATATGTGGTTTTAATTGTTTTACGGTACTAATGTTAATAGACCAATAACACAGTCTGTCTGTCTCTAATTGAATGATCCGATTAAATTATTGACTCCTAGCTACATACATTCGTTTCACTGCTGGACATAGGCCTCTCTAAACTTTTACAATATTTTCTGGGGTATTATTGTTTATAATGTCGAATTTTTGTTCTGTATTTAGGTTGTTGGTGTTGAATGGATATATGTATTGTTCAGTTGTTTTTTGTTTTTGTTTTTGGTCGAGTATGCTGTCTATTATTTTGTTATTGTAGCCCTTATTCACTCCTGCTACGACTGATTTTGTTCGCCTACAGTACAAAATAAATTAATTAATTAATTAGCTGTGAGGCACCGGCTTAGAATAGTGCTTCGACTCTTTTCTATTATTGTTTTCGAGTGTCCCGTAAGAGCCGGGTAATCGAAAATACAACAGGCAACAATAACATCTCACATAGTTCAGCAATGAGGTTCACCACCCATTCTGAATATAGTGCCTTTTTAGGTGAGACGAGACTGGTGTGTGGGTATACACTGATGTGTTGTGCTCCCTTTTATAAGGCAATGCACACCCGCACACCTTTCGCTGGTTACCCCACATTGTGGGATATGCCGTGATGGTATGAATGAAAGGAATGTCGAACACATCTCTTTTGTATGTTTTTAGGCTTTTAAACATTAAAATGTTTAAAAAAATGTTTTTGAAGCGATTTTTGCATCCAAATTTAGGCCAATCGTCGAGATGGACTGTACCAATAGGATGAACGAAAGTGAACACACGAAAGATTTGTAGATTGATTTTATAGATGATTTGAAATAACGACCGCTATTATCAAATAAAAAATCTTGAAATATGCATTTTTCTCCTTATCTGGCTGTTTTGAAGAAGAGGTATTGCAGTGAATTTATCTTATTGGCGTTAAACTCAAATGTAATTTGGGATCACGATAAACTAACAAATAATAAACGATGGAAATTGACGTCCAGATTTCGTATCAGGATTTCAGAGATAACAGGAGAACATAAGATTGAACAGGTTCGTATGAAAGTCTCGGGGCGATACACGATTGAAACATTCCCATATCGGCTGCGATCAGAAAGGATGTTACTATTATTTGTGTGTACCTACTATCACCCGCTCGTAGTTCAATTGACATCTTCATTTTATATCCGATAGGAATAATTTCTCATGCTATCCCAATACAATGGATTCTGTTATACAGATGACGCGATATACCAGGGCTCCATGGTATACCTAAAAATATGAGAATATTTTTTTTTGCAAAAATAAATCGTAGAAATAACGCTTTGAAGTTTTGTAGTTGAGAGGCTGTCATTAATTTTATCTAATAATTATATTTAAATATTACAATCGTTATAATAAATCATTATTATAGTAAATCATATTCTTAAATTGCATTATTATTATTAAATAAAAAAATGTGGATATACTTTTCAAAATTATCTTTACGTTGAAATGAAAAATAAAAAATATTTCACGTCAGTCTGTAGATTGTTTACTGCCAATGTCAAAAACATTATGTCTAACGCAGTTTTTTTGTACTACAGCAAATTCAAATACAGAACATACATAATCTATTGTGAAACGATATAAATGGTACTAAACAATGTTTGTTAATATACAAAATTGTTCAATTTTATCAAAATATCAAACTAATCAAGCTGAAACAGTTTTATTAGCATGTATTATCATCGGTAATACACAAATTCTGAATATATCAAAGATGAAGTTAAATAGAGGTATATAAAAGCGCTTAAATTTAATTTATGATGTAGATTTGCCGAGCAAGTACGTTGTCTTCTTCTTTTGGGTCAAAATCCTAGGATTAGTTTGCACTAATCACACCATCTCTCCACATATCTCGGTGTCTTCATATCTTGGAAGCTGCTACGGCTCACATCACTAATGAAATATGCTATCTTTTATAAGGACGCTTTAGAAAATTTTGAAAAATAATATTTATTTAATACTAATATTTGCTTTTATTTGTGTAATGAAGTTACTTGACTCAAATATTTTTGCATAAATTAAAATTTTTAAAACTTTCCAATACATCTATCAAATTAATTTATTATCCAATGAGTTGATGACCACTGATAAGTTGTACATAAATATTTTGTACTATTAGGAGAACATAAGACATGTGGAGTAGATAAACCACCGTTGGATGTATAGAGCTTGTATTTATTTTCCTAATAATAATGTAACAGTGCTTATTGTTTACTGAATTCACGACTGAGATGTTTACAGTCTTGTTCGTCGACACAGACTCGCTGACATCTTCAACTACAACATATTACCCTGATTAATTTTCTTGTATTACAAACACTTCCACTTAAATACATACTTTTTTTTCAATATATACCTAATGTTTTTATCTGTACAATACCCGCCTATTCTGTTTCTTTATATTCATAAATTAATTCGTTGAAAATTACGAAAATATATCTGTCGAACAAATCGGCAGTTGGAGTATGATTTTTATTGCCGACTGCCGTGGCACAGTTGGTAACCCGTTTGGCTTCTGTGCGGGCGTTTTGGGTTCGATCCCCAGTAGAGGAGATTTTTATTTTGATTAATTTCTCACGCAAATATTGCTTCTCTGGGCTGGAAACATTGGTTCGTTGGAAGAAATTGTCTTATGGCAATACTCGCCACTTGCCCAGGGTGCAAGAAAGTGTTTACTATTATTATTCAATTTATTACATTTAAGACGACATTTATAGAACTGTTTTATTGATTTTATCGTTTGACAAGTCTAATATTGCGTGAATATTGACGAGGCGTTGAATGTGTGTCAAGATCGGAACGTTCGGCGGTCGGTTTTCTCTGCCTACCCTCGAGGTACATGGCGTGATGGTGTCTATGTATGTACAAGTCTAATAAGAAAACCCCGTCTCTCGTGTAGGTACGATAAAATGGACAAGAAGTTCCTTTGAACCACGCGTTCAAATTATATTTTTGTAAAAATAAATCATATACAAATTCATATCCCAAATTCCTCGGATTTTAATTCCACGAAACGATTCCTCGGGTGTTAATTTTTACACCTCACTTACCCAAGGGGACATAATGGGGAGTTATAAGTTCTTTTTTATTACAGATTATCAATTAGTATCATCCTGAGATTGTATTCTGAAAGTTTCATCACAATGTATTTGTGTGTGTGTGTGTGTGTGTGTGTGTGTGCTGTGTACTATGTGCTGTGTGCTATGTACGGCGTGTTCATTTTACTTTATCAACTATAGACTAAAGTATATCTAATACTCACTTGGACCCCATAAGATTTTGAAGGATATCTTAGTAGTGCTTCTCAATTTTTTTAACTATTAAATATTTTAATGTGACTCCAAGCTCAGGAAACTCGAAATTTGTTACTTTTACTTTCAAATTGCTAAAAAGGCACATCACTTGATTTAAATATTATTATAAATTAAAACACATTGTGTGACAGTCAGTTTAGGTTGAAAAGTAACCTTCATCTTTTATTATTTTAAAACAATCGCAGTAAAAAACATTATAAAAATTATAGAAATAAAACAATGATAAATGTTCCACATTTAAATATTTTAACACATCGAATCCAACAATAATAATTTTCCATAGATTACACAACATCACTTTCATAATGGGATTGAAGAAATATCAAGATTTAATAATAAAATACTTAAATAAAATATAATTAAACAAACTCATTTCATAAAATTGCTGAAAATTTTTCATACAAAATTTGAATACTTGAGTAATACTTTAGTTAGTGAGTAATTAGCGTTGGCCACAATCCACTCGTTTTGTCATGTGTAAACATCGTAGAAATCCATTTTAAAATCAAAAAATAAGATGGAAAACAGTATTTTTCCACAGATTCGATTTTTTAACGAGTTTAAAGTTTTTACATGTTGTTTGACAACACTGTCACCTTGTTTTGTTTTGATTTCATTAATTGTATAATTTAAGTTAAATAAAATGTATGGCGGGTGTAGTCTAAATTTATAACAATACCAATTGAAATATAATAACTTTATTGGAAGGAAAAGCCTATACAACAACATGTAGGTACCTACTTACATATAAAATAACCTATTTAATATTATTGTAATATCAGATTTAAATACACAACGTTGTATGTCTAATATTATTATATTTCCCTTTTCATTTCCAATTATGTTTATCAGTGAATCATGATTAATGTAAAATATTATATTATAATATTTATTGCTTACTTTCTTATATCTGTAGGTAGGTACCTACTTATACCTATTTATCTTCTATGTTATTATATTATACTTTCCTTTAAAACTGTTACATAACAAAATTATATTGTATTAAGCAATATGAATATGGGACAGCGAAGGTAATTGGGTAACACATTAGTTCATTGAAAAAAATATATTGCATTGATCAAAATTAATATGGGCCAGCGAATGTTATTCGGTAACACGTTTTTGTTCATTGAAAAAATTATATTGTGTTGAATATGGGCCAGCGAATGTTATTGGGTATCAAATAAGTTCATTGAAATAATTATAATATGTTGAGCAATAACAATTTGGGTCAGCGAATGTAATTGGGTAACACATTTGTTTATTGAAAATATTATATTGCGTTTAATATGGGTCAGCAAATGTAATTCGGTAACTCATTAGTTCACTGAAAAAAAATATTGAGCTGAATATGGGCCAGCAAATGTAATTAGGTAGATAACACATTCGTCGTTCATAGAAAAAAAATATTGTTGCGCAATATTAATATGGGCCAGCAAATGTAATTGGGTAACATGTTCATTGATAAAAATACATTATATTGAGCCACATATTGGGCAATATTAATAGAGGCTAGCGAATTTAAATGGGTAACACATTTGTTCATTGAAAAAATTGTATTATATTGAGCAATATTAATATGGACCAGCGATATAATATTGACAAAAAAACAGCAACTTGTACATGGTGCAAGGAAATGTTTATTATTATTATGAATGTTCATGATAATAAATGAAGGGATGCTTAACTCAATCATCACTTTGTTCTTCATCAGCATTTTATATTCGGCATCTTCGTCCAAGACTGGAAAATTAGCAAAAATAAACAGGATGCACACCACTAATTTCGGCGATCGTACGTTTGTTGTTTCAGGACCAAAAAATGTATATGATAGACATATGATACACACCCTCAGACAAACCGGATTTATATGTTTCTTTAGAAAAGATCTCAAAACGTACCTTTTCCAAACTAGAGCCAAAATAATATAGTGTGGCGCATTCAACGATTGCGCCGTCGCGAAGCTGAGTTACTTCGGCAGGCGCCATCTTGCCCTGCGCTGTATGCACAGCTCGACACCTATTTAAGGGGAAGCACAGAGCTCCCAGTCCATTCCGCTTATCCAGATCTCGAGGCTAGGCTTCACGCTGCCCGACCGCTCGTCGTCGTTCAAATAGTCCGCGTTCTAAATTTACATTTTATAATTAAATAATAATTCAATATTGTTTGTACCAAGTAATATTAATAAGCACCAATTGTACAACTAGATCAATAAAAGAGTAAGTTCAATTTCCTGTTACATCTTTCAATCTGTCATCCATTTCTACCTGAGTAATATACACCACCTATATACGCCCCCACCTTGAATTTTGTACACAAATTTGGTCCCCTTTATATGTAACACATATCACTAGAATTGAAAGAGTACAACATAAATTCATTAACTACCTAAATCATAAATTTCATTTAAATTTTACTGACTATAGGGAATCATTAAAATATCACAGACTTGACACTCTCGAATCTAGAAGAGTCTTGCACGACCAATCGCTGCTGCATAAAATTCTGAACGGTGCCATCGACTCACCTGAGCTTGTTAACCTAGTGGGTATCCATGTTCCAGGTAGAATGGTTCGCCGATCTGAACTTTTACATGTTCCGGTATGTAGAACAAATATCAGAAAGAATGCTACAATTCCACGCGTATGTGATTCTCATAACACGTTGTTCTCAGCCGGGGCGGGGTGGACATCTTCAATGTGAAATATGATAAGTTTCGTCGCGAGATATTGAAGGTGATACGCTCCTAATTTTCCTCCCTCGTACCCTCCTATCCATCCCAAACAAATTGTATATGTGCATGTGTGTGTGTGTGTGTGTGTGTGTGTGTGTGTGTGTGTGTGTGTGTGTGTGTGTGTGTGTGTGTGTATGTGTGTGTGTGTGTGTGTGTGTGTGTGTGTGTGTGTGTGTGTGTGCGTGTAACATGAGTTGTTTACAGTATTTTCTTGCTATTGATGGAAAGCTTGTTATTGGCTCTGAAGTCTATGTTAAAATTTGTATTATAAAAAATGTAAATGAGCTGTTGGCTTCCCAAATAAATAAATAAATAAATAAATATTTAATAATCTGTTGTATACGAATATTTTTATTATTGCATATGCGCAAACATTGGATTTTTTTCCCTGTCGGGAGACAAAGATATTTTTTAACAGATTTTTAATTATCTCAATAGAGACGAAGTTGGAATATTTATTGTAGGAGAACCGGGAAATCAAGGCACCTACAGGGCTTACGACCTGTCATCGGCTGGTTTACGTGATCACTTTATGCGCTTGCGCAACGTTCACCAATTATGCCTTTTAATGAGATCCCTATCAATTCAATTTTGAAAGTTCTATATATTGTAATACTGAAATTCTTTTCGCTTGAAAATAAGGAATTTTTACTACAGCCATCTATGGGTGAAATTATGAACAACAATCTTATTATTTTTATTTATTTTGTTGGAACGCCATCTATTGAGAGAATTGGTTTTTTGTAAATAATGAAAGCTACAATTCTTATATCTGAGGTGACAATGCATTTTTCGCATAGAAGTCACCCCTGAATTGCGCCAGACTTATAAGGTCATTTTTGTCTTATTTACCTACTTGTACCAATGTGTAAGTAATCGAATATTTTTATTGCTCAGATATAAGAATTGTAGCTTTCATTATTTACAAAAAACCAATTCTCTCAATAGATGGCGTTCCAACAAAATAAATAAAAATAATAAGATTGTTGTTCATAATTTCACCCATAGATGGCTGTAGTAAAAATTCCTTATTTTCAAGCGAAAAGAATTTCAGTATTACAATATATAGAACTTTCAAAATTGAATTGATAGGGATCTCATTAAAAGGCATAATTGGTGAACGTTGCGCAAGCGCATAAAGTGATCACGTAAACCAGCCGATGACAGGTCGTAAGCCCTGTAGGTGCCTTGATTTCCCGGTTCTCCTACAATAAATATTCCAACTTCGTCTCTATTGAGATAATTAAAAATCTGTTAAAAAAAAAAACTATTGTATACGGTATCGCAGTTGCTTGGTCGATCAATCTGTGGCTCAGCTGTCGGGACTCTCCGAACAGACGGCCTCCAGGTTCGAACCAGGCAGGTGAGATATCGTTTGGGTGTATGTAGCCAAAGGCGGACAAACAGGTATTTTGTAATGTAAAATCAGTAGCTATATTAAACAGAACGATTATATGTGTTCAATAATATAATGCTTAACATTTGTATAACACGACAGAAACAAAAAGATTTAATGGGAAATAGGTATTAAGCATCGAGATCTGGATAGGCGGAATGGACTGGGAGCTCTGTGCTTCCCGTAAATAGGTGTCGAGCTGTGCATACAGCGCAGGGCAAGATGGCGCCTGCCAAAGTAACTCAGCTTCGCGACGGCGCAATCGGTGAATGCGCCACAATAGCTTAGAGGACATACCTAACGCTAAATCTAGTGACTGAAAACATGATATATTAAAACCGCCTAATGCACTCTGAAGTTACGTGTTAGAAAGGGTAACTATCGCGTGCGTTATAAAAGGTTTATACGTTATTTAAATTATCGGGATTTCAAAATTTGTTGATTTTTTTGAATTTCAAGAACAAACCTTACTTGAATTTAAAAAATTTTATCGATCATTCACTTTGATTTTATGCACTCTTTAATCATATGAAAGATTTATTTCTCTATGACAGTTATGGAGTAATTTTAAATAAATGCTTTAAACAAGGATATGTGTTTAGGGGAATCGAGGCTGAATTTTAAAATTATGTGACGAACATTCACCAGAGAAATGTTGAAAACACTTATGGTATTTTTTCTAGAAATATTTGAGATATTTGATTTGAAATTGGGGTGTTTAGGTTTATATGCCCCCTTAATCAATTTTCAGCAGCTTTTGAGATATTCACAAAACGGCGCTATATAAACTATCAAATAAATCAATTAATTAATATGCCATACATAATGCAATTTTAGTACGCACCGAATTTATAATATAAGCATTAAGCATGAGAGACATGGACATTATTATGGACAAGGAAAAATAAGGATGAAAGTAGGTAAAATAAATGTCACGGAAATCAGGTCGTTTTTAATTGAGGAAGAGGACTGTGCAAAAAAAATGTATGACAGAATATAGAACGAACACTGAAAAAAATATTATGACAACCAAACTGGCTACCTGCGTTTTAGCCAAACCTTTGTTATCAGTAATAAAGGTTTATCTATTTATTAATGTACGGTTTGGCTGTTTGCACTAAACATTTAGTTGTACAAAACCAAATGTTTTGTAGTCACTAAAGTTCGGTTAATTTTAACATGATATTTTGTTACTATTAATCAGTGAAGACATTATAAGATTTGAATGTGTACACTGAAAAAAAAGGATAACCAAACTGTTCGGCTACCTGTATTTTAATAAAACTTTTGTTATCAGTAACCCAAGTTTAGCTATTTATCACTGTACGGTTTGCCTGTGTGCGCAAAACATTTGGTTAGAATAACCAAATGTTTTGTAGTCACAATTGTTTGGTTACTTTTAACACGAAATTTCGTTACTTTTAACAAAAAAAATCTTTCCGTGTAAAGTAAAAACACTGCTGTGAAAATTTTCTCTGCCTACCCCAATAACAAGGAAATGCTGTGATAGTTTGTAGGTAGGTACAATGTATATATTATATTCATAGTGAATAATGTTTAACAAGTAAATAATGGTCATATTTAAGCTTCACGTACGATAAAGAAAAAGCTAATATGATAGCCTTATGATACTAACCGTAGTTTGGGTCAGCAGTTAAACTCTCGGAGGCGGAAGTTAACTTTAACTATAAAACAGACTTAAACCATAATTTACCTATTCCTTACATCAGATCATTAACTTGCTCAATTATGTGTATCTAACTGCTGTGCAATATTGAGTTTAAACCTGTAGTGCAGTGGACAAACATTATTTTTTCATCTTGGAAGAACTCGGATGATGTAGGTAAAAACAAGAGCCGATACGACTTGGACCAAAAATCTAACAGAAATGAAATTACAACGCGCTGATATTAGGCGGACCTGTGAATCATATGATAGAGTAGAAAAAGATTTTGGACAGGATGAATTGCATCTAAAGATATATCACCAGGACGTAGATCTGATTTCGCAGAAGGATTTCAGATTTCGCAGACTCCACAGTTAAGCCCATTGGGAACGTTTCAGTATCTCGTCTTGTTCATCCCCGAGATACAAAACACAAAAGTACCTAATACGCACCTATACACCTCAGCTTCCCAGGTATAGCTTTCAAAACAAGACAGATCCACGATCTACATAGAAAAAAATAAGAGATCGTTGCACCCTAAGCAACTGTGTTAAAATAGAAATGAAAATTTTTTTATGTTTCACTAGTAATTTATATGCGTCACGGCCCTTTACTAACCCTTGATACATATTATAACCACTGACCGCTTTCGATTAAAGGCCATCGTCAGACTGCTGATAAAATTGTCCGTCGATAAACTTTTATTAAATTTCGAGTTCATTACTGAATGAAAATTTCTTAAAAAAAATAAAAAGCAATATTTCCAGCACAGCTAAATGAACGTCTTATATGCATCTCTTCTGGGAAGCGAACTCAGTTCATCACAGAAATTAAATGACTCATCGCTATGCCACGGCAGTTGACATTATTTCATCTGTACCTACCTACATTTCATTGATAGATGTTTTAAATAAGCAATACCACTTTGCCTCCAGAAATTACACAAAGAATGAAATTAAAATTACAATGAAATAACATCAATTCGACTACCAAACTTTGCGAAAATTTCAGAACTTACAATTACCGTTTTGCAAAATATTTATAAAAAAATCACGCCATGCTATTGTACGTGTAGAGAGTAATAGACAAAATATAGTGGGTCAATTGTGTACCCAGTTAACACATACACGTTTTGCACAACACTTCTACACGTACAATGGGGTGGTGTGGTTCAACCAAGTTGAAACAAATTTGAGAATGGCAATAATTTTAAAAGACAAATAAATAATACAATAGACTTATCAAATAAGATGGTAGATGGCAGAGCGGTTAGCGCGCTGGGCTAGTAATCCAGTGGTCGCGAGTTCGAATCCTGCCTCGACCGATTTCGTTCACCTATATCACAAGCATTTATTTGCTTATTTTAAGGAACGTAGAAAGATCTATACCTATGTATTTGTTTAACAAGGACATATTCATTTTTTATTTTAAAAAAAATTGACTGATTTTTTTTTTCGATGTTTGAAATTGTCACATCATGATAGCCGACCGCCGTGGCACAGTTGGTAAGCCGTTCGGTTTCTGTACGGGCGTCCTGGGTTCGATTCCCAGCAGAGGAGAGATTTATTTAAATTCATTTCTCACGCTAATGTTGCTTCTCTGGGCTGGAAACACTGGTTAGTTGGAAGAAATTGCCATACGGCAATAAACTCGCCACTTGCGCAAGGTGCAAGGAAGTGTTCATTATATTTTATATTTTATAGAACTCCATAATCAACTAAAATAATGAATAAAAATTTTTAATTTTACGTTCTACTTAAATTTTTCGCAAACGCGACTCCCATCCACCGATATCGCTCTATGCTGAGCATCGTCAGAATGGTGAACAATAGTGATGAAGACCATGTATATATAGATTCAAAAAGAGAATAACTATAATAGAGAAGGAAGGGGTCAAATCTAAGAAAAATTAAATACCCGAAAGACACTAAGGTAAATATGTATGTAGGTATAATAAAAATACAAATGATGTGAAGGGATGAATATATATTTTTTTATTGACTGATTCGTAAATTATATTCACATCATTTTGTATAGCAATAATTCTGTAGATATAATTTTTTTTCCTTTATACACGAGGTCTGGTAAAGTGCAATATGTTATTTTTTACTGTTTTTTGCATCTTATGATTGTTTATTGTATTACATAAATAAAATACAAAATAAAGTATTATTTTACATTCACAGTATCTCTATCATTTGCATATAATAGTGAGATTAAAAAATAAACATACATTTTCAGTAAAATATAGCGTAAAAATATTTAAGATGTCTTAACAGCAATAATTATTCAGAATTCGCAAACCATTTGATCGAAAATAACCATAGCTTTATTAATAATGTAGGCGTAAAAATATTACATAGTAATTTAAGTGATAGACAATTAGATAGCCTGGAAATCTTGGAAATCAGAAAAAACGTAAACATGAGAAATAATATAATTAATAATCAAACACAATTTCCTAATAACCCTATATTAAATATTTTCCCAATACAAAAATTAATTAACCAATAACTTCATTGCTCCCCCCACCAATAAATAGTTTAACCCAGCCCACACGACACCCATTATGTTTACCTTAAGTCAGTATATTGTAATTTATTTTAGTATACTTTGTATCCTCCTGAGGAAGGGAACTTTGTTCTCGTAACATGTAGAGGGATTTTTTATTCATTTGAATGAAAATTATAATTGTAGTGGTGTACACAAAGTTGTGTTTTATTTCATTTAATTATTTCAAAATGATACCACAAAGTAAAAAACAATCGTTTGTCGATGATGTAAAAATATTTACTTAAAAATAAATTTACGAAATGATCTTACACTGTGTTGACGAAAATAAGTTATTTTTTTTAAAGAATATATACATATAACTAACATTCTCTAAATTAACCATAAATGCTTGCGCTATAAATGAACGAAATCGGTCGTGGCATGATTCGAACTCGCGGCCCCTAGATTACTAAACCAGCGCGCTAACCGCTCTGCCACCACCAATCTTTATTAAAATATTATTTGTTTGTTTAAAATTCACATTGTAAATTGGTACATATCAACGTTTATCTATCAAGTAGGTACTTATCATAATAATAAGTATTATAAATGCATAAATCGTGATTAAAGTATATAATATATTAAATAAAGCTAATAATATTAGGTACCAATATCAGAATATGGAAGTGAGTTTGTACTTACAAAATTTATCTTGCTTCAATCTACATATTTTATAGTTATAACATCTAAGATTTAGCTTATTGATATAGTTTCCGACATACACGTGTGTATGTTGTTATAATAATACCAAACAATAACAATATGTAAACTCATGATACCCATGATATGTAATATCTTTGTCTATAGACTATATTATATAGTCTATTCTCAACATTATTTATTATAAATATATTATATAAGAAGCTTTGGCCTTACAACAGTCCATTGTCTTCCGCGATGTACGATTCTTATATTTTACTCTCCACTGCGATGGAATAGTAGAGAGTTATGATGTCACAATTAAACAGGGTATATAGAGCTATGGGGTCTTAGTAAGAGATACAGTGAGATTTGTCACATTTCCCCCACGGAAACGGTTTGATATTGCGTTGGTACTATGAAATTTTGTGTATTGTGTATGGCGAAATGAGATCGCCCAGATGATTTTTTAATAAAACGATGTATGACAGGTAAGAAATGAAGACACAAGGAAATAATGCAAGATGAAGAAAGATACTAGAATGAAAGTAAACACATTGAGATGGTTTGGCTACATAGGAAGAATGAATGAAGAACGCCTGACGAAGAAAATATACAAAGCTGACTTGAACAGAATAAGAGATTCGTGGCTCAGTTGGTTGGGTATCTGACTGCTGATCCAAAGGTCCCGGGTTCGATTCCCGGTGGAGACACAGTTTTTAATTGTGTTTTCAGTCTGGATCTATGAGACGATTAATATAGTTAGTCTCCAGAATGTGACAACTTGATATAAGGTGCGTGTTAAATTAATATTTGACATAGTTAGTGCCCGAGAAGTAATATATAAATAAATTAATAAAGAGATATTCTGAAAGAGGGAAATGTTAGTAGCTTAATTAATAGACGAACGTGTATGAAACGATTCACGAATGTTGACGAGGCGATGAATGTGTGTCAAGATAGAAAAATGTGGCGTTTTGTTCTTTCTGCCTACCCCATGAGGGACATGACTTGATGATATGTATGTATACGTATAGCGTAAATACTATGAATTTTTGTGTATAGTGTACGGTGTAAGTACTATTATTTTTTGTATATTGTGTATGGCGTAAGTAAATTTATATTAAAGGGGAGTTTTGTGTTGGTCAAAGCCCATTCGTTTCATACAAAGCGGCTTCGCGTTGCATACTGTGCAGAAAGGAAACAAGAGACTGCGCATGCGCAAGCCTCATAACTAAAATACACATTTTCCCTCCAAAAAATACCGTCACGATTCACAGTGCAAGTCGGTAATAGGAATGGACGATTGGTAAAGCAGATTATTAGAAAAATTAGTATAGACACATACTTGATATCTTTTTTTTTGCTTCAGATTGTTATAGAGACAATGAAGCACTTTTTTACTACGTCATGATTATACATTATATAAAATATAAAGTTGACTAATATATTTTTTTGTCACAGATTTTTATGTACGATTGATATTGGCATTCATTATTACAGCCTCACTGTTTCAAGATGCATTAGCCCCGTCACAGATTTTTATGTACGATTGATATTGGCATTCACTATTACAGTGTCACTGTTTCAAGATGCATTAGCCCCGTCACAGATTTTTATGTACGATTGATATTGGCATTCACTATTACAGTGTCACTGTTTCAAGATGCATTAGCTCCGTCACAGATTTTTATGTACGATTGATATTGGCATTCACTATTACAGTGTCACTGTTTCAAGGTGCATTAGCCCCGTCACAGATTTTTATGTACGATTGATATTGGCATTCACTATTACAGTGTCACTGTTTCAAGATGCATTAGCCCCGTCACAGATTTTTATGTACGATTGATATTGGCATTCACTATTATAGTGTCACTGTTTCAAGGTGCATTAGCCCCGTCACAGATTTTTATGTACGATTGATATTGGCATTCACTATTACAGTGTCACTGTTTCAAGATGCATTAGCCCCGTCACAGATTTTTATGTACGATTGATATTGGCATTCACTATTACAGTGTCACTGTTTCAAGATGCATTAGCCCCGTCACAGATTTTTATGTACGATTGATATTGGCATTCACTATTACAGTGTCACTGTTTCAAGATGCATTAGCCCCGTCACAGATTTTTATGTACTATTGATATTGGCATTCACTATTACAGTGTCACTGTTTCAAGGTGCATTAGCCCCGTCACAGATTTTTATGTACGATTGATATTGGCATTCACTATTACAGTGTCACTGTTTCAAGATGCATTAGCCCCGTCACAGATTTTTATGTACGATTGATATTGGTATTCACTATAACAGTGTCACTGTTTCAAGATGCATTAGCCCCGTCACAGATTTTATGTACGATTGACATTGGCATTCACTATTACAGTGTCACTGTTTCAAGATGCATTAGCCCCGTCACAGATTTTTATGTACGATTGATATTGGCATTCACTATTACAGTGTCACTGTTTCAAGATGCATTAGTCCGGGAACAGGATTTTTATGTACGATTGATATTGGCATTCACTATTACAGTGTCACTGTTTCAAGATGCATTAGTCCGGGAACAGGATTTTTATGTACGATTGATATTGGCATTCACTATTACAGTGTCACTGTTTCAAGATGCATTAGTCCGGGAACAGGATTTTTATGTACGATTGATATTGGCATTCACTATTATAGTGTCACTGCTTCAAGATGCATTAGTCCGGGAACAGGATTTTTTTTAGTGAGGCATTGCAGGGACAATTCTTAATGGCTATCAATGTAAGTATATTTATTTAACCCGTATTTTATTAGTTACTCAAATACATTATTTGGGTTGGTAGGGAGAAGTATACACATGCAACTGGAGACTGGAGACCCAGCGTTGATGGAGGAGTCTGTTAGTTCACAATAATATTACCTACAAACGCAATCTTTACAATGGAAACAAGTTTCATTGTGAACATATTATATTGTGTGGTGTAGATAGGTACATCGTGTCATGTTGTTTATTACCATCACGCCATGTTCCCCTTTTTTCCATTTTATTTTTATTTTATCTGTGACGATAATATTATGATGGCGGCAATACAAGACGAGATAAAGGATACGAGAACAAGAAATACAATGAAAGGCGGTCTTACTGGCAACATTCATGGAAATATTATTATTTTATGTAGGTACCTACCTACTTAGATATTTATATGAAGTTATACAGATTTACGATAATAATGTAACTACCTATATACTTTGGTAGGATAGCAAAGTACTTACCTACATAAATAGGTACTCAGACATGTATACTTCTTCTTATATATTAATATAAGAAAATCTGTTATAACTTTTTTTTCTTTTCTTCTTCCTCTTATTTTTCTATTATTTTCTGAGGCGCCACACATTCTAAAATTTGATCATAAAAAGTTATGAGTAAGTACCTACTCGATTATAATCTTATTTTAATCTTAGGTACTCTTCATTGAATCATAATAATATTATTTTGAGTATGAAATTGTTATTAATTTTTGTATAAATTAATATCCTTCACTTCATAATATATCTATATGGTGTATCCATCTCCTTGGTGAGCTCTAGGGAGTAACAAATCTCCATGTAACAAATACACATATATAGATCCTCATACATTTCTTAAACTTAGCATTAATGCTTGTGAACGAAATCATTCGTGGCAGGATTCGAACTCGCGACCACTGGATTACTAACCCAGCGCGCTGACCACTCTACCACCACCCATCTGAAGAGTCAGTGGCATCGTATAGATGTTTCCACTCCAATTATCTGAAAGCATAAGCAAGAGCTCTTTAAGCAGCCCATTCACGATCGTGTCATTCGGCGTCACTCCATATGGACCGGCTTCATTTGGAGTATTGTAAAATTTTCATCACACTCACGGGCGCGTCATCGCGCCATCGAGCCATCAAAATTAGTATACACAAGCGGTCGGTGCTTTCGCATTAATAATTTCTATTTTTTTGAAATTTTCAAGTAAAAATGAGTTAAAATTCTGATGATGAGTTTTATACAACTGCTATAGCGGTTTGTTTATATATAAAAAGAAAAAAACCAAAGAAAAAATTATGTATTTTCGAATTCACGACAGTGTCAAACAGCTCGGCGCAATGTACCGCTGGTTTTCACACTCACGAGCATGCCGTACCGGCAGAATGCGCCGCGCCGTTTGTCGCGGTACTATGTAGTTTCGATCGTTTGGAATTCCATTTTGGAGTGTCAGGCCAATTGGGCTGCGCGGGTTTTGACATTCACGAGCGCATTTTGGAGTGATAGCAAGCCATTTGGTAGGATGGCCAGATCGTGAATGGGGGCCTTTAGGGATGTGCAGGAGTGGGCGAAAGAAGTCTTGCAAAGATACATTAATTCCCTAGAAATCAATTTTCTTAAATTTCTATTCTACTGGTAATCGAGCCCAGATCACGGCATACCTTGGCTCTAGAAATATTTTCCACTATACTGAAATATTTTCCACTATAATGAAACGATAATTCAAAAAATTGTTGGATTCAAACAATGATATATAATATTATATGTATTTCTATACCTCGAGGCCTCTGATTAAATATAACAGACGAACTAACATAAATTTGAAACAAACGTAGGCTCAAGTTTTTTTGTGACTAATAAAAACTAGTTCCCCTCTGATTAATCCAAAAAGGCCGACTGTGAACTAGTGACGAGCAAACGCAAGACCGGGGTGGTATTGGTCTTGCACACTCGGTCTATTATTCTTGGTATTGCATACCCAGTCTTCTTCTTGTAAGTCTCTGTTTGAGGTCAGTTTTGTTCTTATATTTTTGGTGGAATCTTAAATAGCAAGTCTTGACATAGTATTGTAGTATTGATTGTACTATTCCGTAATATATTGAGTACGTTTCTGTTTTAGTCATATAATTCCTAATTTCTATAAATATATGTATAAGTTTTTTGATTATCTTATCCATTTCCTTGATCTGATTTGTCCATTTTACGATGAGTTATGTGACAAATCTCTATTATGGATAACTACATAAGTCGAAATGGTTTGTCCCTTGTGTTCATGGAGAATGGAAGGACTTGTGTTTTTTTACTATTTAATGTTAATGTTTTTATATCAAACCAGCTATGGAGATTTATTTATAATCATTTCTGACGCAAATCTTGTTTTTCTGGTCTGAAAATACAGTTGAGAGAAATCGCCGTTTGCAATTTATTGAACTCGTCACTTTCATACTATGTAAATAAAAAAAATGATAAACCCTGGTTCATTTACCACTATTGGTATTAGTCTTGGTATTGAAGTGACACATTCGATCTCGACTTTCAGATTTAATTCCAAGACAGCAAGACCTGCAAAACTTTTGCTCATCACTACTGAGGACGGTAAATCCCCTAGAGGCGGGGGCCGGCTTTATCATATTTTATCACCTCATTGTTCACTACCTATTAAAGTACGCAAAAAAATTATAATATATGTAATATATTATGTGTATAGTGATGTTATGCAGGAAATGAAAGTGTGACGGACTGTCAAACTATGTATATTTATAGTTACGCAACTAATCAATTTGAAAAGTTGTTCAAACACACATCAATCTCTTTGTGGACGTTTCAATTTTAATATTATTATATTTTAATCGGTTAATTAAATCATTCATGGCGGTTTTTATATCATAACATAATAACACTGAATAATAATAGACATTACCATACAACTGAATTTAATCTTTCCAGAAAAAAATCAGTACATATAATCGGACTGTTCACTGTTCATCACTCGCGCAATCAATAGATAGTGATACTTTCAAACGTCAATATTTTAAGCTGATCTATTGTGATTCATGTAGGTTTTTTTCTAATTCATTATTATACTCTATAATTTCAACATAATCAAAATATCTCAAATTTCCATTTGTAGAAAAAGCATTTTGAAAAGTTTGACCATAAAAGTAATGGAGAAAAAATTAACGGATATCTATGGAAATCTAATCAGCTTTAAGTTTATGGACATTTATTTTTTTATATCAATATGAAGTTGATCACTCAATTTTCCGTCCCTTGCAGAAGCTATTTTACTTCTGTTATATACATTTTTCATATAAATATGAAATTTATTTCACATTGATATGGCAAACCATAGATTTTTTTCTTTAAATTTTGACAATCCTTGAATGCATTTTGATGACTGTATTTTCATTGTATCGAAATTTCAAACTGTATACAAAAAACTCGATTTTTCAGACCGTGAGAGCATTTTGAAAATTTGGTCAGATGAAATCATAGAGAAGAAATTAACGGATATCTATTGAAAAATAATCAGCTCTAGGTCTATGCACTTTACACATATTATTTAAATATGAAGTCCATTGGATAATATATAGTTTGGACTATAGAGAGGACACAAAATGGATAATGCGTACATCGTACATCACACAATAATATATAGTATCTATACAACGATTGTCTACTAAAAACCCTGAGTATTTTCATAAATTATCATTGTCCTTCCGTTGTGTGCCATACACGTTGCGTTCCCGGCTAATGACAAACATTGGGAACATTTTTGTCACGCGGAATCGGTCAATTGAACTTTAAAGGTGTCTGTAGATGGGTTTCTATCAACCAGTGCCTGTAAATGAAAGAAGTGATTATTAAGTCTTCCATATAAATATAAAAAATACGCTTTATTATATAATACTTCATAGTCCTAACTTACTGACGTGTTGAAATGACAAGTTTCCATACTTTTAAGGCTGTTATCTTTGAAAAGCCACCACTTTTTAGGGTTCATAGTATCCAATCGTTGTAACCTGTTGTGTTATTCTTACACAAAAAACATAGACATTTTCTTTGACAATAATACTAAGTTAAGACTATAGGTATTCATCTGATACACATACATAGAATGACAATTTTTAATTTTAAATAAATAAATCAATAATAGTAAAATATTTATTGAGACGAATTTTTTTTTAAATACGAATACAAAGTAATATATCAACAAAATAAAAAGAAAAACAACTTTCCCGACTCAAAAGGACTATGCTCTGCAGTGTTGCAGGAAGACAAGCCCCCCAGCAGCTGATTTTCAGCATGATCATATTGCTTATGTATTATAATATATAAATATGAATACAATTTTTTTTAACGTTTTAACGATAATTTCAAAACAATCCTTTTTCTTTTCAGATATGCTGTACAGACATAGTGTTACATTTGACAATGTAGCTTCAGAAGTAGAAATCTTAGATACATCTAGATGTACTGTAAGTATTCATTTTATATTATTAATTTATATTCAAATAAAAAATTATGACTTTTTATGAGGACATTACATGCATTGTCCACTGTAAAAAGCAAGTGATTAAAAATTTCCACAATTATATCAATTTATTATGATTGGAAAAAATGTTGAATTACGCAAATACCATTACGCCACGTTCGTTTCATTGGGGTCGGCAGAAAGAACTGATCACCGTACACTTCTATAGTTGCACATTATATTCATCGTCTCACTTACATCCATGCGTCGTGCACATCATCATCATCAATGGCTCCACAGTCCGTTGCGAGCCATGGCCTCCTCCAGCATTCCTCTCCATCTCTCTCTGTCCCGGCATGCACCCCTCCAGTCTCTTACACCAACAGCTTCCGGATCCGGCTGCACGCCATCGATCCAACGCTTCGTCTACCTTGGGGCTTTGTGTGCAGGATCCTCTTTGGTACTCTTTCATCGCCCATTCTTTCCACGTGTCCTGCCCATCGCAACCTCCCTATTTTTATCACCTTTATAATGTTGGGTGGTAAAAATAAAATCGTGCACATGCATGTCTGCTATATAAACTTTTTACGTTATATTCTTCCAAAATGTCGTGCATGTGGTATAGGTATAGCATGTTTTTTATGATAGTTAAGTCTATTAAAATTTGATTTATATATGTAATCTGTTTGTGTGTAAAACAAATCATTTTATAAAGTTTATATATGAATTTAAAATGAACAATTGAATGTAGTCACCCTATGTTGTGTATTTTGGGTCTTCAATATCGTCATTATAATATGTAGGTACCAGTAGGTACATATTAAAAAAGCAATTTTAAATTTTTAACATGAACATGAATGTTCGTGGCATGATTATATATGTATAATAATAACAGTGGCGGCTGGCGACCTAAAATATTAGAGGGGCTCAATTTTTTTCTTGAAAGGAAATGTGTATTTAAAAGGAGAAAATATTCAGTACACTTGTGAAATTTCGACAGAGGTGAAAAATATTATTTTCATGCATATGCATGATCAGTGTTTATCATCATTCTCCTGTTAAGCTGCAATTACAATACCTGAAAGAAAGGGGGGTCGGGTGGATCATATATCATACATGTTGGATTTAGTTGTTTTTGTCAGAGTCAGAATTAAATACCTACATCAGAATTATTGTCAAAAAGTAAACACGGAAAACAACATTCACTACACCCGCAATACGCATTCTTTTCACTACACCTGCAAAGCCATGACGTTTTTTATTACAAATTCATCTTAAAACTTCGAATATATTTACGTGATTTACAAGAAATAATTTGAGATAATGAGATGATTGGCCGGGAGGCCCATAGTTTTTCACATTCACACGATCATCATAATTTAAGTAACGCGAAATTAAATTATGTATACTATTCACCGTGTACTATTGTCAAAAATTATCATTAAAAATATTAAATTAACCCTATTTCATCACTCTGCAAACACAACCACAACACAACATGCAAAATGGCGCGCTGTCATCAACGGCCTTCAGCACTCCAGCTGATCGCTTATTGCGAAGTGCGCAGACGCTAATATTAGTTGTGTTCATAAATACACTAATTATTCATCTACAACTTACTGGAAAGAGATATACTCCGGTAAATTCATGAACATATATAGGAACGTGCCCGAGAGCTCCATACATTTCGCATCATATTGTACTACGGCATTGGAATCAATTATATGAGTTTACATACAGTTCTTCGGGCGCAAGTACATTGTGCCCGCGGAACAAAATTTTTCATAGAATCTCGCTGTATGAAACGAACTATTGCAGTATTTTACTATTACAACCGTAAGGTGGAAACACATTTATTTTTATTAAAAAAAAATGAATTTCCAGAATTAATTTGGCAAATATTTTTGGAATCTATCGAACAAAATTTTTGGGAGGGCTCAGCCCGAGAGCCCCTTTGTGGGAGCCGCCACTGAATAATAATTAAAAAAATAAAATAACATAACTGATAATGATAATGTATAGTTAATGACATGCGACCAGTAGTGGATGACTTCAGCGGTCATTTTAAATTCATTTTGACTACAAAATTACTTGTCCGATATAATTTCAAGAACATGGTTTCCATTTTGTATCGCCAATTTGAGCTCATTTTATAAATCACTATAATTTAATTTCACTTTTGATTATGTTTACCGTTTATCGAATTTCGTGTCAAAATATGAAATGTCCATATACCACCGTAGTCGATCTTCTTCTTCTTCTTTTATGTAAACCTTTGGGTCGGTTTTAAGAGGCCTGCTCCTCCTGCGAATAAACAGTTTGTTAAACCTTTTATTAACAGTTTTTTAAACATATTTGATTTAAAAATGCGATAAGTTTTATATGCCCTCTGTATTTATGTATTTATAGATTGTTTTAAAAAAACTTTATTCCAAGTAAGTATACAATTATAAAATAATAAACACTTCCTTGCTCCCTGCGCAAGTGGCGTTGTAGCGGAACATCCCTAGGATGTCCGCCCATCCTTAACTTCATAGCATGGCTGCCAACGCAAGCGAAACTTAAAAACAATGATCCTCTCCTACTCTTTTCATTCGGAATTTCTCCAGCCGCCGTGGCTAGACGGTATCGCGGACTCTCCTCCACATTCTAATTCGGTGTTAACTAAATATAATAATAAAATAAATTAATAAATACCTACTGTGTAAAACACAATTTTTATTGCATGAATTATCAGTTGCACCCAATTGTTTGTAGTGTATCTATCATAGAGAGATGAGTTTAAATTCTGCCTTTTGAACACGCATCCTTCTTATAAATTATTCTACAAATTAAACAATAAAATAATTATCAAAATAACCATCTCCCTATATCTTGCTTATCGCCATATTATGTCAATTTATTCCAACTGTCAATATAGTTTTCCCATTGGGTGTAAATTCCACAATTATTATACCTACTCTTCGTATATTCACGTTTTACTCGAATCACTTAAAAACGAACGTGCGAAAAAGTAATTGTCAATTTGTTTTGTAGCACCGCACCAGTTTGAGGTTATGGAGGCAGGTTGTCACACAATGTAGGTAGGTGATATAAAAATGTCCACAATATAATGGCAGACAGACACCATGTAGGTACCTTCCATTATTATATTAGCCATGTTATATTGTGGCTACATATCGTCTGCTCAAATAAAAGTCACCGCACAGGTGAATGAATTATGGCTTGAGAGACACTTCACAAACTTAAATATATAATAACAACTTTAACTGGTGTGACCCAGGGTAAAACCGAATACAAGAGAGTCTTACACCTGTATTCAGAGATATGAGGATTGAAGAGGCCTCAGACCGAATTCCTCATATTTGTCTTTGAATATTTTATTTTATTTTATAAAAAGGGTTCATCGACAGACATCCAGCTTACAATTTTCATTAAAAGAACACAAATAAGAGTTACGTAAATAAGAGAAAATTAGGTAAAAAAATAGTTACAAAAGTTACCTAAGCAAAAAAAAAGTTATAGAAGTTACACAAGTTACATAAGTCGAAGTAAAAAAAAATAAAAACACAGGTAGGTACATAATTTGAAAAGTAAAAAAAAGTTACATAAGTTAGATAAAAGACAATTTCAAACTGATTACAATCAAATAACGTATATAAATAACACAGACCTTCTCAAACCAACACGCGCAAGTTAACTTTTTTCTTAAAAGTAGAAAGCGAATCTACATTATACCTACTGTCTACACATTCTTGGTATGGGACTGAAATACATAAAGCTGGTCCGAAGTATATTTATATGAAAGGTATTGGCGAATCTCAGCGATCTTCTAGGAATATTGAGTGTATTTGTCGTCTAGTCTCGAGTCTAGTTATTCTGAAATAGTGGGTGTAATATGGGTGTTAGTTTATTATATCTAGCAATTACAAACGTTTTTTTCTATAACATATTTATTTATTTTATAATCCATTCGATAACGTTGGCTACAAGTAGGAAACAATAATTAAAAGTCGAATATTTTTATTATTGCATATGCGCAAACATTGGATTTTTTTCCCTGTCGGGAGTCAAAGATATTTTTTAACAGATTTTTAACAAAATTGAATTGATAGGGATCTCATTAAAAAGGCATAATTGGTGAACGTTGCGCAAGCGCATAAAGTGATCAGGTAAACCAGCCGATGACAGGTCGTAAGCCCTGTAGGTGCCTTGATTTCCCGGTTCTCCTACAATAAATATTCCAACTTCGTCTCTATTGAGATAATTAAAAATCTGTTAAAAAAAAAATAATTAAAAGAATACACATATAAAAACCAATAAAATGCTAATAGGAGTCATTGGAGTCACATGGATGTATCCACTCTACTATCCAATGGGCATGTGCTAGAGTGTACATTATTATGTAATTTATTACAAATAGATTTTGACTACTTTTTTAAGGATAATGTGTTTGATTTAGTTAGAATGAAAATAGGTTTATATTTAATTATCGAATTTAATTAGTTAACTATTGTAGTACGATGAACACATCATTTTCGCAGTTTTTGCGTTTTTTAGTAGGTAAGAAGCCAGAATGCAATCAGTTTTTTTTTTTAATTTTGGGTTTCTTTGATGAAAATGTCATATATTTTAGGTACCAAGAAGGTATTATGTCTATGTCCATAAGTTGTACTGGCTCTAGGTACCTGCATTTGTTTAATAATAATGTTGGTTCTAGTTTGGTATACCTGTTGTCCTAGAGTGTGTCTTTCCTATTTCGAGTTGAATTTGTTTATGATTATATATGTATATGTATAAGTTGTCTAATGTCCAATACTTGAAATTCAGAGAAAAGTTGATCTGAGAGATTTGATTTCGAAAGGGTTTTTTATTGATCGCTTTTATTAAAGATTTTTGTGCTTTGACCAGAGGTTCTAATAACGTTTTGGACATAAATTTTAAACAGTTTAAAAAATCTCGATTTTGCCCATTTTGACCATGAGAGCATTTTAAAAAATTGTACAGATGAAATCATAGAAAGAAATCAACGGATATCTATGGAAAACTAATCAATTCTTTATGGACTTTACATCAATATGAAGTTAGTTATGATATCAATATGAAGTTAATCGGATTTATTGTAGTAGAGAGGACACAAAAAAAAACAACGTTAATGATGAAATCATAGAGATGAAATTAAAAGTTGTCTATGGAAAACTAATTAGCCTTAGGTCTATGCACTTTACACATATGATGTAAATATGAAGTATGAAAATTTAATAATTTTCATAATTATTCAAAATACGTCTAATTCAGTAACTTTTTAAGAACGTTCCGGCCAATAAAGGTACGTTCCTATTCCATTAAGTCCTATTTTATAACGCTGAAATAAGACTGTAACTTTAAAATCTACAATTTTAGTACTTCCTATTTCAGTAACAATAGTTCCTGAATAGGGGGTACTATCGCCATCTACAGTTGGATCTCATGTGTAACATGCAACTAGTCATAAGAAATTTTGACAGGAAACAAGACATTCTTCTCTCTTCTCCCAGTGCTGAAGTCAAGAAGTGTTCACAGGTAAACCAAAATCACCCTTTACAAAACAATCATCAGAAAAGTTGTGACATACGGTTGTGAGGCGTGGACAATAACGAAAAAGTCTGCAGAGGTACTGGAAACCCTCGAGAGGAGAGTGCTGCGTAAAATACTGGGGCCCGTGAATGATGTCGAAGCCTGAAGAGTGCGCAACAAAGATGAGCTGTACAACATCTACAAGGCACCCAGAATATCTGTACATGCCAGACTGAACAGGCTAAGATGGGCCGGACATGTGCAGAGAATACCGTCACCACGGGGACCAAAAAGGATCCTAGAAGGGCACCCAGGTGGTAGAAGGAGGGTCAGGAGGCCAAGGCTACGGTGGGAAGACGAAGTTAGGAGAGATGCTGCCGAACTGCTCCAGGCAACAGATTGGAAGGCCGAAGCGGGAGACAGGAGAGGTTGGAGGTGAAGACTCATGGAGGCCAAGGCTCGATATGGGCCGTAGAGACATCGAAGAAGAAAAAGCTTATGCCAACCATAATTTCAACAATCATAATCCAGAGTAGATAAGCAAAGGTACATACGCAAAATGAAGAATCTCCGACATTTTCTCATCTCGACTCTTGACCTGACAGATTTCTTCTCACTGCTGTGCAAAATCTACAGTATTTCGCAATGAAATCGATAGTGAAGAATGAATTGAAAATATCCGCATTAATTTCAATTTCACTTGCTAAGTGTTGGATAATAAAACAAATACAATTGTTTATTAAATTACACATTTCAATATTAATTAATAAAATCAATTGATAGAGTTGTTGAATGGACAGGAAATGTTTATAGCATTAATAAAATCATATTCATCAATGGAATAGTTTTGTATATTTTAATTGGTATTGTATATGGTGACCATTGTTTTGAAATTATAAGTTAAAAATTTATATTAAAATGTGAAAGTACCAACGATATACTCAATTGATATACGATTTTCAGCGCCTGGTACACTAAATTAGGAATTGCCTTATTCAAATAGGTCATTGAATTTTTATTTTTTGGAGTTTATTCACTAGATGCATGTAACACAAGATATCCTACGGTCGATGGCGATATTATGTACAGTTGAAGAAATTAAATCCAAATTATTGAATATTTAATGATATTTTGTTTTCCTATGCAAAACATGCATGCCAGGATAGGATAGTGTGGAATTCAATCCTTTTTTCCTGCTGCTTGATGGCATATATTATTGTATGAACCTTAAGTTTCAAACAATGAGACCCCGAAGATATTAGGTATTTTGTAGGTATTTTTCCATACAAATTGTATGAAACGAAATTAAATTTTTACGAAAATTAAAAAATAAGTTTAATTTGTAGGTACTCCTATAATGCTTATATTTGTTATAGAAAATTAAATTATCTAGTTTGAGTGTTTCAACTTTTTTCTATGTATTTATTTTTATTTGGAAATATAGGCAGGAAATTGGTGTTGCATAACAGAAATCTCTATACCTACTACCTACATATTTGTATTATTTATTTATTTAGCTTTTTGTACATAATATAAACAAATATAATGCACACTGGCGGGCTTATTGCCATTAGGCAATTTCTTCCAACTAACCAGATTACAGAGTGACAGAATTATTCATGTACATCAACAATAAATGAAAGCTACAAAGAACAAAGAAAATATACATAACACCAAGATAAATAAAAAAAATAGAAAAAAACATCATAGCAAAAAAAAGGATCTGTCTTTTATAATTACACTTCAATTTGCCATCGGTGAATATATTATCAAATCAAGTTTTTCTAACTAATTTACGTTTCCGAGCCATTCCTATAAGATAGTCATTAGATTTTTTTTCTCTGTCCTCAAATTCTTATGAACATTTAAATTTCATAATATTTTCCCCAAAATACTCAAATAATGTTCAATTTATTCATTAATGTGTTTTGTTTCTTTGAATTCGTTTTATTTTCACTTTCAACAATGACAGGTGTTAGTTACTTAATGATATTTTTATATATATAAATAAATTCATTGATTAAATACATTACAATTCAATTTAAAACAAACAAATTTGCATAAAGTGTCTTTTGATATAATAATTTTCTTTTTGTATTGATTGATTGAATAAATTTAAATTAATTAGATTAAAAATTCAATTGACTCGCAAATTTTATTCAATCGATACTAAGATTAGTCTTATATATCATTCGAAGTACCTACATATTTTTTTAAATGTAGATTGTACTAACTACCAAAGCAAACGAATTTAATTAAGAAATAAAATATTTGCATAGTCAATATAATATTATGAGAAAAGTTTTCTTAAATTTGAAAGTGTTTAAAATAATTATGGAGGTAACCAGCGACAGGTGTGAGAGTTTTCATTAACTTGCGTGTATCTCCTTCCATCAGTCTCGTCTCACCTAAAAATATACTACATTCAGAATGGGTGGTGAAGCTTATTGCTAAATGTGAGATCTTATTTTATTGTTGCCCGTTGTACCTATTTTAGATTAACTGAAAACGATGACAAAAGAAAACTGTGGACTCACTATTCTTAGCCGGAGTCCACAGCGATTAAGTTTATTTAATTCATTTATTATATGTTGACACGTGAATGTGTATTATTTGCTATCTACATATCACAGCATGTGATACTGAGTTTCATGAGTGTAAATGAATCAAAGCATGTCTACGACAATATTAAATATGTAAATATTTACGTTATAAAGGCTAAGGTATGCTAGGAATTTGAGATATATAATGGCCTTCATCTTATTTTGACTAAATAAGAATATGGTGACATCATTGATGTAAGTTTGAAAAACGTTAGCATAAATTTATATATATATATTTATGTTAATCTCCATTAATATTTTATAGTGGAATGCAATGATTTCAATATTTTTTTTTGTATTCCTTTTTTCCGTTGGTAAATAGGAAATAGATTTCCGTAGATACGTAGGAAATTTAAAACGTTCTCATTTATCCTCAGGAAGAAGCGGTCGCTTCAAATAGCTCATTCTTGGTGTAAATCAGTGAATTAAAACAAATAAAATAATGTTACTAAAATTTCATAAATAAAATTGCATTGTTTTTTCGTATACGAACTATATTTTTAGCAATTTGAAAATAAAAATATCAAATTTAACCTTGGCGTGACTTTAAAATATTTGACAATTAAAAAAATTTAGAAGCACTGATATTTCAAAATCTAATGGGGTCTAAGCGAGTATTAGATATACAAAGTATCGAATGAGTACTTTAGTATGTAATCAAACACGCCGTACATAATACATAGTACACAGCACAAAGAAACAAGTAATGTATCAATTGATTAAGCCTTTATAAAATAATTAAAGAAAGATAAGGAGGAAATTACAAATTAATGTGACAATAGATTATCTGCAAAGATCCATAGATATTTATTTAAAAATTGTCAAGCTATCCCCGAAATTATCTGCATCGACACACAATTCATTTCCAAACCTACGCAATCTCTATATTATTCAGAAAATATAACAACTTACATATACCTACTTTATTTTGCTTCGAGTATATTAGTGCAATTTTTTTATATCATGTATTTTTAGTAAATGTTTTCTTTTTTTATTTCCATTGTTGTTTGTGATATTATCACTTTTTATATACGATTGATGTTGGCATCAACTAATACAGTGTCACTGTCTTGAGATGTATTGACCCGGCACAGGTTTTTTGCCTAGTGGGGCATTGCAGATTCAATAATTATTGTAATGTCATCAGTGTTTGTATGAATGAATAAATAAATAAATAAATAAAAAATAAATAAATAAATAAATAAATAAATTAATAAATAAATAAATAAATAAATAAATAAATAAATAAATAAATAAATAAATAAATAAATAAATAAATAAATAAATAAATTAATTAATTAATTAATTAATTAATTAATTAATTAATTAATAAATTAATAAATAAATAAATAAATAAATAAATAAATAAACAAATAAATAAATATATAAATAAATAAATAAATTATTTAATTAATTAATAAATTAATAAATAAATAAATAATTAATTAACATAATTATTAAAATATAAATAAATAAATAATTGAATGAATAAATAAATAAATTAATATGTGTATACATATATGTAGGGGAGACCCGCCTAAGTTGGCGATGTTAAGGGATTTGTAAGATATCACCTTTGACGGAATGTTTATTGAAAAATAATGTTTGCTATATTATAGATAATATATTTGCCTACAATAATACAAACATTATTTTTTGCGAAAACACAAGGATTTATAGATAAATTGTATTTTAAAAACATCCTCAAATTACTATATGCGTAGGGAAAGTTGACGAATTGCATCACAGTATGGATTATGTCTTATAATTCTAGATTAAATTAAAAAGGTAAAGGATTGAAACATTTTTATTGCATTTAATATCATACATATGTACCTAAATAATTTTAAAAAATTACATGAAATAAGGAAGTCTCTTTCCGTCGTACTTTCATATGTGTACGGCATTTTATTTCAAATAAAAATTAAATATTAACATCAAGTCAATCAAGATATAAAGATATTTAAATTATATATATTTAGGAATATATTTAGAACAAAATAAGTGACTATTATAAAAGATATATTAAAGATAACTGATTCACTAGACAGAGTCTGTTCCGAAGCAATAACTTACCAGTACAGTGTAAAAAGTTATTACATTTTATAATACAACATGTATATTGATCAACCTTAACAATAAAAAAAGTTCACAATAGGAGATGACAACCAAAAATATAATATATACTATGCAGGGTAAGATGACGAATTCGTCAACTTACCCGTGTCATCTTTCCCGTTAGTGACATTTAAAAAATATTTACAAATATAATTCATAAATATAATATTAATTATTTAAATTTACCTACATGATATAGTAAAATACACCTTTATTTCAAATATGTAAACAGTTTTTTGCTTAAGTATAGGTACTGATATTTTTTAAAACACTATTTTTAAACACTGTTTTTTTTACATCAAAGATTCAAAAAACAACAAACTACGGTTCACATGCAAATACTTTGCCGATATGAGACAGACTTATTTGATCCGTAGCCAATGCATTACACAGAAAAAAACAGCATTCGTCATCTTAGGCACTTCGTCAACTTTGGCGGGTCTCCCCTATACAAATGGTAGGTGACGCTTTCTTCGACAAGTTACATCCACCTCGGGGTTTCTATGGAAGAAATGGGATAAAAAATCCAGTTCTGGGTCACCAGTCACCACTTGTAGTAGCACTACCTACATACCGTCTCCTAACTTAGTAACACAAAGAATCTATTGTAACAATAATATAATAATTGTTGCTCCCAATAACTTGTAACTAGTTACCTATACACAATAACTCTTGACAAATATTAGAAATCTAATGTGGACTATACAGGGTGTGAAATTCAAAAAATAATATCATTCATTAAATAATTAAATAAGGAGTTACTAGGGCTGCCATCCGTCCGGGATACCCCGATATTTGTTCTAGTTTAGAGGGGGTCATCCGGATGCCTTTTAAAAAAGTGTCCTGGTTAAACCCGGACATTTTGTTAGAGATAATCCGGTTGTTGATTAAGTAAAAGGAATATAAAAAAAGATTTCATAACTGAACTATAAGACTTACTATTTGTGGATACAATGAAGAATATAGTTTATTTAAGAATCAAAAAAATATAAATATATATATTTTTTAATTTGATGCCAAAAAGAAGAGTTTTTCTAATTATTTTTGCTAACCAGAATAACTCAGAAATGGAAGAGTGCATACGTTTGTTAAGCTGTAGTTTATATCGTAAAAAGGTATATACCTTAATGAAGAAATAAAATATAAGCGATCTTTTTATTTTATTCTTCCTCTTCTTATATTAGATCGTAGATCTGTTTTTACGAGAAAGCTATTCCTGTGAAGCTGAAGTCCAGCTATCCCTCCACTTCTTCGGCGGTCTTCCGGGGAGGCGATGCCCTAGTGGGATTTCGTTTTCGGTGGATTTTTTTATTTTCAAATTTTTTTTTATTTTTCTAGGGTGTCCGGTTAATAAATTTAATTTCACCCAAATGTCCGGGGTTTTTTAAGTTTTTGTCCGGCGTCAACAATTTGTGTAATGGCAGCCCTCGGTGTTACAAAACAACTGTTTTGTTATTTTTCTTCTTCTTTGGTTTAAATCTTGGGGATTGGTTGACAACAAAGCGATGGATTTCTTCTTCCACTCCTCCTGGTTTTCAGCGACTCTTCATCTCTGTGTAGGAGGTACACTTCATATCCTCGCACAACTATTCTAGATGCTCCGAAGGGGACGCCCTCTGCCATTTGAAAAAGTTTATGTCTGAATGTTGAATTATTTTTTTATGAATCTTCATAAGTCTCAATTAACCTTTTTTTTAATTCTATTTTTGAAAACACTTCTACTTTTCTCTTAGGTCATTCATTATCCATCCGCTTCCTCGTCGCTCTGTTCTGAACACTGCATTCGACGAAAATTTCTGTTCCAAACAAAACTCTGCGTATGATACCCGTTGAAATCTTCAATATAAATAATGTCATTCTCTATTATTAAACAATGAAAAGTAATAATATTATATTACACCCTGTATCTAAATAGCAAGAGTGCTCCCCTTATAGGTATGTACTGAGAAAGGAGAAATGAAATATCAGTCTACGCACAAAATATATTATATTTAGAATAAACTGAAAGTGTTATAGAAAACGAAATATACAAACATAAGTTTATTTAAAACGAGTGTAAATCGTGACATTTCTAAGACAATTTTTTGGTAAAACATTCTACGATAGGATTACAAAACTTCTCATTTTTCAGTAGGTATATCATATGTAGGTAGGAACCTAGATGTAGGATTACATTATTATGTAGAATAAAAAAACGAAATATACAAACATAAGTTTATTTAAAACGAGTGTAAATCGTGACATTTCTAAGACAATTTTTTGGTAAAACATTCTACGATAGGAATACAAAACTTCTCATTTTTCAGTAGGTATATCATATGTAGGTAGGAACCTAGATGTAGGATTACATTATTATGTAGAATAAAAAAAAGGGAAAATATTTATACACTTAATCAAAAATTCAGTCATTCGTAATATCATCACGACATATCCTACAATATCGGGTTACCAGCAACAGGTATGAGGATATGCATTAGGTGCCTTATAAAAATAAGCATGACACATGCGTGTATCCCAACGCAATAGTTTCGTCTCGCTTATAAGGGCATTTGTAGGATTTTTATAATAAATTGTCTATGTTAATGGTGTGTTTGGTGTAAATCTCCATTCTCCATTAAGTATTATTATTCAAACAAATTGATTGTTGTACTGCATGTATTTTCTTCCTTTTGGCAGTTGAAAACAGCCTTATCAACCGAAACGGACGTACTGCCAAAAGGAAAAAAAATACATATAGATCAACGATCAAATATTAATGTTAACATTTATATTTATTAATCTTCATTTGGGAAAATATTGCAACCATTACACAAATTCTACATTTAAAAACAATATTAAAATAAGTTCTACATTTAATAAAAATATAAGTATTCCTTTAATTCGTGATATCGATGACAATTTTTGTCGTACAAAGATAATCTGTTTACACTTAACATGGCAAGAGGAAGAAGAAATCAGGTATTATCAAGCTGAAATTTTTGTTATAAAAAAGGTCTAGCCTTTTTTGTGTTTTTTTTTAAATACATACTTTTCTATGGAGAAAATTTAAGTAGATATTTCTATCTCTCTCCGTTCTCTTCTTGTCAATATTTGTAGTTTTGGCAATTAATATTATGATTTCTTATGAAATAATGAAAAAAATCATTTTCTTTCAATTCGTCATACATTTATTAAATTACAAAATCTACAAATATAGTTCTTTTTTACAACCACATTGCAAAATGTATATTGAAATTAATGTCTCAGTCTTATTTAACTACCATCTTCATAATAATATATCATTTTACTTGGTCAATTATTTTCTTTTTTAAATTTACGTCATTTAGTATTCAAAATTATACCTTTCAAACTTTTTATTCCGTCCAATACATCGTTCAATACCGTTTTGCAAAATTCAATATATCCGAAGGCGATACTTATTTTCAATATATGATCCTAGTGCGCAGTTTAAGTAAACCAACGACAATTTTAATTCATTAAAAGCGCTTGTGCCAATGTGTATGATTAATGTCATTTATCTCACTTTATAATTTTTTAAATAATTGTAGTGTGTATTATATTTTATGCTTCATTATTTTGTTTACTCGAATTGATTTTAAATATATGTCGTGTGCACTTACATACACTTACTACTGTTGAAATATTACATAAAAGAACAGACCCTGGTTTGAATCTTATTGCGGCCAGTTTGAAAGATCTATATACCTACATATTAAGATTAATTTCATAGATATCCATACAAGGATCATTGGTAATAATTTCATAGATCTACATACATAATACATAGATCATTATTTCATTAATCTACAAACAAAGATCTTAGATTATAATTTCTTAGGTCTACTTTTAATTTAACAGATCTAATAATAATAAACACTTCCTTGCACCCTGCGCAAGTGGTGAGTTTAATACAATGTGGTAATTCCAGGCTATTCCAGCCCAGAGAAGCAATATTAGCGTAACAAATTAATTTATATCAATTTCTCCTCTGCTGAGATCGTACCATAGGTAGGTACATAGATCATGATTTCATAAATTTACCTACAAGGATTATAGATCATTATTTTGTAGATCTACATTTGATTATCTTTTATTTTTATTTTTATTTATTTATATAATCGCCCTAAATGGGCTCTTACATACACAATTACAAATTATTAAACATATTATGTTCATGAAGCACGAAGCAAAATACATACACACATAATAATATATAGGTATATACATATAACAACAAAAAAATATCAAAAAAAAAATATTAATTTACAAAATATATAGGTAGTGACGTACAATAAAAAAAAATTAATGAAAAAACGAGCGAAAATAAAAATTGAATAGATAAAAGAAGTAGAACCCATATAATTTAATATATGTAGGTACATAACATAATTTCATGGATAATTTCATAGATCCACGTACAATTTCATAGATCTATATACCTACAAGGATCATAAATCTACATACAAGGATCATTGATCATATTTTCGTAGATCTACTTTCAATAATATAATATATCTACATCACAAATCCGCCTCTATTGGTGGGTGTGCCATATTAAAATTAAAATAAATATATTTGCATAACATAATTTCATGGATCAATGATTTCGTAAAATACCCGATTTGAAAATCTACATAGCAACATTAAACTTGACTATTTATTCAAAATTAAACATGAAATATGATATATGATTAATTTTGACGGCTGTATTTACATAATATCGTACATATAATAGTGTACTTACGTGTTTAATTTATATTGTACCTATTGTGTGTAGTATTGACGTAGCTATAATATTGATTTTGTTCGTATTACATATATGTATGAATTGACACTATGTTATAATTATTATGTAAGGAATAACCAGATAAATTTTAACATTAACCAATTGATAACTCTATACCTAAGTGTATGAACATTAATTATTTTATATCTGGGACTATCTAATGATGACATCTGTGTGCTGTCAGAATAAAGAAAAAAATGTAAAAAGCCTACACTGTTTGTTAGTAGATTGTACTAAATAATTTTGCTATGTATATTCCATTGTTGGCGGAAGGTATTTATTTAGGACAAAGGAAAAATATACGTAGAACCACAATCAATTTTTGTCAATTTGATTTATATTTATTTATTTATTTATTTATTTATACCTCGAGTAATTATTTTTTTACTTTTATAGATTTTTTTAGAAGTCCTGCTTTATTCCCTTTTTTATAAGCCGACATCCAAAAACGGAGAAGGTTTGATAACAATTCAAAGTGAACTTTTTTATGTATGTTAACGATTTATTTTTATCACGTTGACTGATTTCGATTATTATTTTTCATTAGGAACACTTGCGGGTTTATTGCCACTAGGCAATTTCTTCCAACCATCCAGATTACAGAGTATGACAAAATTATACATGTACATCAACATAAGAATGGAAGCATAAATAAAAACAAAGAAAATATGCTCTACACTAAGATAAATATTGAAAACAATAACAAAATAACATCATAGCAAAAAAAGGATTGATACAGAACAAGGAGAGGAAAACGGGATAAGGTGTTTAGGAATAAATATTGCTTTTTTAGTTTTTTTTTTAATTACAAATTTACGTAATATCAACAAATAAATTCTATGTAAGTATGCGAAATTAAATTGAAGAATAACCGCGCATAGGTACCTACCTACAATGTATAAGTACCTACAATAAAAGACGGTATATTGTTTACACATGTGTTTTTATTCTTATGCAACAAAATAGACAAACGACATTGAAACGTCATTTACATCAAATAATTTTTCTTTGTTATATGTGACAAAGTAAAATATTCTACTTTTCAATCTTGTTTTATTTCATATGCCATCGACAAAAATTTGGTAAATCAAGGAATCCTAACGATATCAATATGAGATGTCTGTCTGATTGCAGATATTTGTTTAGAGGCAGCAATCTTTGCTGATATTGAAGCATTCATCGTTTCAATACAAACAAATAAAAATATTCATCGTTTCGCTTTATAAAAACGCGTTCAAAATGCAACGAACCTTAAAAGAAATAAAAATATCTACTATAAAATGAGAGTATACCTACCTATTCGTACATGTTGGTTAGATACATTATAAGATTGTTACATTCAATCAATTAATTAATTAAACCATAAAAAGAATAATGAGATTAAGATTCCCATATTGGGTATAATTAATATTCTTGTCACAGGTGTATTAATTATTGATGTTCTATAGCGATGTTCCAGTCAATCACGCACAACAAGTAGGTATCATGATCGTACATAGTTGCGATGTATTGATTGTTGTTTTTCCATATCAAGTATGTTGATTCTGTTTTCTTATTATTTGACTTTTGCACACTCATTCTCAAATTAAAGAGGACACATCATTTACAATAAAAAATGACAATCAGTAGGTAATCTACGTAAGATCCGATTTGCTAATTTAATAATAAAATCTTTTAAAACGATACTTAGATTATATATTCACATAAATTAAATTAGATTATATAAGAATAATTGACACTAAATAAACTGAAACAAAGATCTAAAATATTTTCACCTCTTATTTTTGTGTGAATGTGTGAATAAAAAATTACATATTTAATTTATAAAATATGTAATTATGCAATGATGATTTCATACAAGATGTTAAACGACTGTGGAACGATCTTCCGAATTCTGTGTTTCCATCTTCGTACAACCCGGGTCTTTTTAAAAACCGAATTAATAAACTCTTCTCTAGATTGCAAACCCCTCCCAACGCTACGTAGTGCGCTTCTTCGGAAGAGTAAAAGGGACCCAAATCCTAATAGCTGGCGTCCCCTAGGTAGACATGTTTAAAAAAAAAAAGGATACCTATTTGTTACACATATGCTTGTTACAAGGACATATTCATTATTTTTAAAAGGGAAAACGATATTTATTGACAAATTTAATGTGTCAATAGAGATGAAACAAGAATATATATTTGTAGGGGAACAGGGAAATCAGTCATGTAGAGGGCTTATGACGTATCGTCGGTTGAATTAAGTGATCATTTTTTGCGCTTGCGCAACGTTTACCAAACGTTTATTAAGTGTCCCGTTTTGATTTACCTTATCAATTTCTGTATATTATATTATGTTAAAAGTTAACAACACATTGTTTGAAAATCAGCTTGGGAACATCATAGCCATCTATCGAAGACAATGAAAATTATTTCAAACGCCATCTATAGAGAAATTGGTTCGGTAAACAATGAAACCCACGATACTAAACATGAGATGACAATGTTTTCGCATTGATGTTCTCCCTGAAATGCGTCAGTATTATTAGTTCATTTTGTTTAGGTAAATACTTGTGCCAGTGTGTAGATATGTATATATATATATATATATATATATATATATATATATATATATATATATATATATATATATATATATATATATATGAATAGCTATTTTTCCGGGCTATCCGGCTATAAGTATAACTTAGCGTTTAAGTGAAAAACATGGTGAATATTTGGTATAATTATAATGTTTAACTTATTTCTAAAGTAAGCCTTTTGTACATAAACGCCGCCATTTTAATATCTTTTCATAAAATATTTCATTTTCCCACCGAATGAATATGTTCTTGAAAATAATAAACCTTTGAAATAAATGTAATTATGAAATAATAAAATGAAACACAAGACATTACGGCAAGTTTTAAGACATATATTGTAAAAATGTGTTATTTATTAGTAAAGATATAGGCATAATAAAATTGCATAATTTGTAAATAATATTTGATTTTTCTGACAATTTTCATTTTTATGGCATCGAACAAACCAATGTAGGTACCTACATATTCAAAAAATGTATCCGAACCATTCGATATTACTTACGTGTTCGAATCGTTTCCATGGCTACAGAAAGAATGTGATATTCAAATATAATTTGTTAGGAATCGAATTTATTTAGAAGGTTGTTGTAGGTAGGTACCTACCTAATACTATTTACTTACAAATCAACAATAATATACCTATACCTACTGATTTCCTATAGGAAAATTATTTTATTTATTTATTTATCAACCGTTTGTCCGATTATAATGAAACTTTGGTGAATTGTCGAGCGTATGCCCAGGATGGTTTTTGGATTTAAACTTTTTTCTTATTCTTCTTCTTCTTCGTGTATTTGGTCGTTTTACCTATGAAGGGGGAGTATCCTGGGAAAAGAAGGTCTGACTGTCCCTCCATCTCTTCACAGGTCTTCCAGGACGGGTTCTGCATATAAACTTTTTTCTTCTTTTTCTTCAACGTGTACTTGGTCATCTTACCTATGAAGATGAACTATCCTGGGAGATGAAGGTCCAATTTTCCTTCCATCTCTTCGCAGGTTTCTGGTTTTAAACTTTTTTCTTCTTCTTCTTCATCGTCTATTTGGTCATTTAACCTTTGAAGGTGGACTAACCTGGGAGAAGAATGTCCAATTTTCCTTCCATCTCTTCGCAGGTATCTGGATTTAAACTTATTTCTTCTTCTTCTTCTTCATCGTGTATTTTTGGTCATTTTACCTATGAAGTTGGAGAATCCTGGGAGAAGAAGGTCCAACTGTCCTTCCATCTCTTCGCAGGTATCTGGGTTTAAACTTTTTTCTTCTTCTTCGTGTATTTAGTCATTTTACCTATTAAGTAGAGCATCCTGGGAAAAGAAGGTTCTTTCATCTCTTCGCGGTTCTTCCAGGATGGTTTCTGGATTTAAACTTTTCTTAACCGACTGATGGGACGGGATGTAATGAAGGGAAGGGAGGCACTAAAGGGCCTGAAGGGACGGGAGGTATAAAACTGCCTGAAGGGACGGAAGGTACTGAAGGGCCTGATGGGAAGGGACGTAATGAGGGATTAAAGGGACGGGAGGTACTGAAGGGCCTGAAGCGGCGGGTCCTGGAGTCTAATTCTTTTTCTTCTTAATTTTATGTAGACCTTTAGGGCAGTTTTTATACAAACTATTTCCTATTGTCTAATTCATCTTCTTCTTCTTTTATGTATACATTTGGGTCATTTTTTTATAAAAATTATTTCCTTTAGTCTAATTATTATTCTTCTTCATTTAAGTACGTAGACTTTTGGGAGAGTTTTAATACAAACTATTTCCAATAGTCTTATTCATTTTCTTTTATGTAGACCTTTTGGTCAGTATTTATACAAACTATTTCCAATAGTCTAAATATTCTTCTTCTTCTTTTTTGTAGACCTTTGGGTGAGCTTTTATACAATCTATTTCCAATAGTCTAATTCTTCTATTAGGTAGGTATATGTATTTTTACTTATTTTATGTAGACCATTGGAATAGTTTTTTATACAAACTATTTCTTATAGTCTTATACTTATTTTTCTCTTTTTTATTTAGTCTTTTGGGTTAGTTTTAAGTCTAATAGTCTATTGTGCAGAAATATTATTAACGATATGCACACTTGATGAAAATACATATGAAATGAATGGGATATGGGATGTGACGATATAACCTGCACTAGAATCTTTTCAATACTTTTGTTTAATTAAATTTAAACCATTTATATCATCCTATTTTGAATAATTTTCAACACCTAATATTTAAAGAATGGGGGTTGTGGCCATTACTGAACTCTTCACAACATTTATATTCAAATTAAAAACTATTTACTATAGTTCAAGTCTTCTTCTTCTTCGTTAATGAAGACTTTCAGTCAAATTGAGCAAAAATATAATGCACACTTGATGAAAAAATATAAAAACGAATGGGATGTGACCAATACTAGATCTTTTCAGTACCTACGTTTGTTTAATCAAATTTTAACCACATCCCAACATCGAAAATTACTAAATTTTCAATAGGTACACATTACAATTTGTTTTCGATGATAATATTTAAAAATGGGGGTTGTGGCCAAACCAATCTCTTTACAACGTTGATAAACAGTCATATTTAAAACCATTACGCATAGTCCATGCGAGCAGAAATTGTATAAATATTATACTTAATTCACACTTTATAGCAATATATAAAAAAGAATGGGTTGTGGCCATCACTTGAACATTTTACAATACTTAAACTCAATCAAATTTCAAACCACTTTTTATAGTCTGATATTGCAAAATAATTGGGTGACAATATTATAAAAACGATTGCTTTTTCTTTCACAATTTTACATTCTTGGCCAACGGCGGGACATAAAAGCTAGTATATAATATAATATGCGATAAATCTAAAGTAATAAAGCAATCAATATGTTAGTGTGTGTGTGTGTGTGTGTGTGTGTGTTTGTCTCACGCCTTTTGAAAAACCAAGAGCATCTAAAAATCTAATTTATGTGCGAACGTGTACCAGTATACCTGATGCAGTGTCACGCTAAAAATAATGCGATTAAAATGCTGAATTTTAAAGATATTTCAATAATTATTTTTTTCATACAAAATTTTCCAAGTCATATCTGTCAAAAAATTGTACATTTTGCACGCAAATATCTGTTAGTTTAAAAGTTAGAAGTACGTATTTACACGAAAAAAATATATTTTCAAGTATAACTTAGCTTTTAAGTGAAAAACATGGTGAATATTTTGTCTAATTATAATGTTTAACTTATTTTTAAAGTAAGCGTTTTGTACAAATTAATGTACATATAACCCCGCCATTTTAATATCTTTTCATACGATATTTAATTTTCCTACCGAATGAATATGTTCTTTAAAATAATATACCTTTGAAATAAATGTGATTATGAAATAATAAAATGAAACACAAGACATTACAGCAAGTTTTAAGACATATATTGTAAAAGTCTGTTAATTATTAGTAAAGATATAGGCGTAATAAAGTTGAATAATTTGTTAAAAATATTTGATTTTTCTGACAATTTTCATTTTTATGGCATCGAACAAACCAATGTAGGTACCTACATATTCTAAAAATGTCTCCATAACATTTGATATTTTTCACATGTTGGAACATGGTTACTATGGTAACGGACACATTCTGATATTCAAATAAAATTTGTTATAAATCGAATTCGAATTAATTTAGAACATCATTGTTGGTAGGTACCTACATACCTAATACTTACTACTTAAAAACCAAGAATATACTGATTTTGTATAGGAAAATTATTAAACTATTTTAGGTTAACTACAATACACATTCAATATACCTACAAACTATTTCCTATAGTGAAATTCTTCTTTTTTCTATGTAGACCTTTGGGTGATTTTTTCTACAAACTATTTCTTGGGGTTTAAATCTTCTTCCTCTTCTTTTGTGAAGTCATTTGGGACAGTTCATAAATAAACTATTTCCTATAGTCTAATTTTTCTTTTTCTTAATTTATGTAGACCTTGGGTGAGTTTTTATACAAACTATTTCCTATAGTCTAATTCGTCTTCTTCTTCCTTTATGTAGACCTTTTGGTTAGTTTTTAAACAAACTATTTTTAAACAAACTGTCATTTAGTCTAATTCTTCGTTTTCTTATTTTATGTAGATGTTGGGTGAATTTTATATAAAATATTTCCTATAGTTCAATTCATCTTCTTCTTCTTTTATGAAGACATTTTGGTCAGTTTTTTATATAATAAATTTCCTAATGTGTAATTCTTCTATTTCATCTTCTATGTAGACCATTGGGTCAGTTTTTATTACAAACTATTTGTTATGGTTTTATACTTCGACTTCTTTTTTTATTTAGTCTTTTGGATTAGTTTTATGTCTAATAGTCTATTGTAACGAAATATTATAAACAACATGCATACTTGATGAAAATACATAAAAACGAATGGGATGTGACCAACACTAGAATCTTCTCATTACTTTTGTTCAATCAAATTTACACCATTTATTATATCATCATATATTGCTTAATTTTCAATAACTACACATTTCATTTTGATGATAATATATAAAAAATCGGGGTTGTGGCCATTGCTGGATCTTCACAACGTTTATATTTATATTAAAAACTATTTAACATAGCTTAAGTCTTCTTCTTCTGTAATGTAGACTTATGTGTCAGTTTTAAGTCTATCAGTTTTATTGTGCAAAACTATAATAAACTATATGCACACTTGACGAAAAATATAAAAACGAATGGGATGGGACCAACACTAGAATATTTTCAGTACTTTTGTTTAATCAATTTTTAAACCATTTCCCATCATCCAAAATTACTAAATATTTAAAACACATTATTTGCGTTCGATGACAATATATAAAAATAGGGGTTGTGGCCAAATCCAAACTCTTTACGACGTTGTCTTTTTATAATAAGTCATATTTAAAATCATTTCCCATAGTTCATGCGTGCAGAAATTGTATGTGCTTATATATAAAAGCAAATGGATTGTGGCCATCACTTTAAGATTTTACACCGCTTAAACTCAATTAAATTTCAAACTACTTTTCATACTACGGTTAAAAAAAATTATGTGTGACAATATTATGTAGGTATATAAACGATTGCTTATTCCTTCACCAATTTACATTCTTGGCCAACGGCGGGACATAAAAGCTAGTATTCAATAAAGATATATTATATTCAGTAAATAACGTCACTCTGTCATACAAAACAGTAGTGTTATTAAATATTTGAGAACTTTTGTACTTGGCGTCTTCAAGTTAAGTTTATACAATACATTATAATACATATGTATAAAGCGGCTACCACGATTGGTTATATTATTATGAAGTGTAGAGTGTATCTAATTATATCGATATGTGCGTTCCAGTGTCTGTGTTCCATGTTATGCGTATAATAGTCACAATAGTGACAATATGTTATGCGCACTGTTTTCTTTAACACAACTATTACCGCATTTGGAATATACAACAGCCCAGATTGTATGGTTCACCCTGACACAGGGGCCTCGTCAACAGCTTTAAGCGCCCATCGCAATTTTTCTTAAACTGCTATTTTATTTATTTATTTATCTTTTAGTGCATAATATAAAAAAAATATAATGCACACTGGCGGGCTTATTGCCTTTAGGAAATTTCTTCTAACCAAACCAGATTACAAAGTATGACAAAATTGTATATGTACCTACATCAACAAAAGAATGAATGCGAGAAAAAAAATCAAATAAAATATACATTATACTAAGACATATATTTAAACAAAATACAAAAACATCATAGCAATAAAACAAGGATAAGGAAAGAACAAAAAGGGGAAATCGGGATCAGGTGTTAAGCGATATTCTTCCAACCAACCACACTTATTCTTATTTTTGTACTAGTTGGGATCACTAGAGCCTGTTTAGGCAGAGTTAGCTCTCTCTTTTGATATGAACTTTCAGCTGTCTTTCCACTTTTTGGCCACAAAAAATTACATTTCCAAACATTATTACTGTGAACTAATATAAAATCATGAAAAAACGAGTGGATTGTGGCCAACACTAAACTCATCACTAACAAGTCATTCTATAAAGTATTCAAATTTTGTATTGAAAATATTCAGCATCTTCATGAAATGAGAATTATTTTTTCTTTAAATATTTTATTATGAAAACTTGATAACTCTTCAATGCCATTTTATGAAAATGATTTGCCTTTTTACTAATTTCAAAATAAAAATTTCAAGTTTTAAGTTTCCTGAGCTTGGGGTCACTTTGAAATATTTGACAGTTAAAAAATGAGAAGCACTATTTAGATATCCTTCAAAATCTAATGGGGTCTAAGCGAGTATTAGATATATAAATTTGCAAAATTTCAAAAGAATCGAATCAATAGGTACTTTAGTCTATAATCGATAAAGTAAAATAAACACGCCGCGCCGTACATAGCACACAGCACATATCACACACATAGATTGTGATGATACTTTCAGAATACAATCTCAGCATGATACTAGTCCATAATCTGGAATAAAAAAAATAGACTTAAAAATTGCGAAATCATAACTCCCCACTATATCCCCTTGGTTAGTAAGGAGTAAAAATATTAAACTATTTTAAATTTAATCTGCGAAGAGAGCTTTGAACAGGGTTTTTTCATTTTTTTTTATTTACCACAGACCAAGTCCTTACTTTATGTAATTTAGTTTTTTATACATTAAGCGAGATAGTCGAGTAAGACTTGGTACTTATTCATAATCTTGCTGAACTTACCTATTTCAAATGAAGAGCTGGAAAATTCAGTACTATAAATTGAAATAAATAGCGTAGTATAGTATGCAGATTGGAGTGGAGTTTTGTTGAATTAATATCAACTAGTTGCATGTAACACATGAGATCCAACTGTCGATAGCGATAGTATGTATAGTTGAAGAATATGTACCAAACTATAAACCCATAGATACAAATTATTGAATATTTTCAGATATTTTGTTTTCTATACAACATTGTAGGTATGTATGTCAAGATAGGATAGTATGGAGGAAGATCCTTTTTCCTACCCAGAATATGCAAATAGCATGATGGTATGTATGTTTGGAGATGAAGTATCAAACTATTAAGTCTTCTTACATATTGTGTATAGGCGACTGCCATACAAAATGTATGAAGCGATGTCGTCACTAAATTCAATTTTTAAAAAAATTGTTAAAAAAAAATTGGGATCTTCTACTACAATGTTAATATTTTTTATAGAAAATTAAATTATCTAGTTGGGGTGTTTCGGTTTTTTTCGATATTTTAAAAAAAAATTACAGTATAAGCAGTTAAACTCATAAATTTATAAAAAAAAAAAATACTTTTCTTACTAAAAAATGTTTGAGAAACCCTGGAATTTTTTTGAAAAAACTAATTTGAGATTTTGTATTTGTCTATGTTTGTACCAATTTTCAGCGTTCTAGCGTTTATGGTTTCTGAGATATATGGAAAAATAAAATAAAAATTCAAAAGTTGATAACCCCTGACTGAAACAAAAATTCAAAATTCCGAGTATAAAAGTTTTGTAGGCCTGTAACTGTTTATATATTCTGAAATTTTAGGCTCTGTAATTTGAGCGGATCAAAAGTTATAAGGGGGGGACGGACACACAGACACACACACACAGACACACAGACACACACACAGACACACACACACACAGACACACGAAATGTTCTACTCCGAATTCTGAGTAAATCCGTGTATGGAACATATATGCTGCGAAGCCTCTAAGTTGGTGTTTTTTGACTTCAAAGTTGGAAAAGCCGTGAAAAAAGTAGACCTCTCCATACAATTCTCGCGTATTCTGGCTTGATACATTGTCGATATGTTAAGAGAACAAAGTTCTCCTGAACAAATCGACAGTTGGAATAATTATGTCGTAAATTTACTACTTAACTATATGGGATTTAAGTCTTTTTTAGGTTTATGCTATTTATAATTAATCAGTACTAATTTGTGACCTTTTTTAATACATCCAGTTACAATCATGCTCCACAATCTTCTTAAATAAGTATCTGCATAATTCTTAAGATAAAATAAAAATAATTTGCATAAAATTATAATATGTAGTTGAATATAATATATATCATTTGATCTATGAAAGTTGTAGGTACATTGAAAAGACGTAACTTAATCTTATAAATAAAAATGGATGTTTGTTTGTTTGTGTTCGCTTCAATTTTGTTAACCTATCAAAGACTATCAAAAACTTTGTAAATTAGACATTTTTTTTAAATGTACCTTTGTTTAGTGATAACTTATATCACTTTGGGGGTATATATTTAATTTAATTTAATTTTATTAATGAAGGATTTTATTGCAAAGGTACGTGTTCACAGGGATTCTATTTCATTTAAAACATATAGGTACCTCCAATAATGATATTGCTTATGTCTGTTCATTAAATAATTGATAATACATAATTTATAGTGATGAAGGGTTTCAATCAAAATAACTACTCACAAGATCAATACTGGTTTATTCGAAACAAATTAAATAAAAATATTAATAATAACTTAATTAATTTGTGATGTCGTGGGTCGGAACTAATAGATAAAGACTAAACGCGACTCTACTTTATTGAACGATCAACACATGAATAAAGATCTGTCGATCGGTTGATCCTCTTCAATCTTCGGGAGCATTCGATAATCCTGAGGTCATACATGTTGCAGCCGACAAGGCTCTGCTACATCACGTTTTCCGATTTCAATGATTTTTTTTTTATTAAAAAGAGGGTATCTTCCGATTGGTCCCATTTTAATTAATTTATTTATTTATTTATTATATATACGCCCTTAATAGGGCATTTACAAAAAAATACAGGATAAATAGAACAATGTAGGCACAACAAAATAACAATTAGTGTAAATACATCGATTATATAGGTACATAATAAAAAAACGTAAGTACTTAAAGGAAGAACAATATAAAACAACATAATACAACATAATAAAAGAAAATAGAGGTAAATGATAAAAAAACTAGACATAAAAGAAGAAAAAAAATAAACAGTATTACATATTCAATTTAAACAACAAAAATAAACAAAGCAAAGTAAAAATCAAAAATTATAATATGCGTTAAGCATCCTTTTGAAACCATCTATAGTGTGTACATTAAATATATCAACAGCACTATATTGGTTTCCAAGGCGGTGCAATCTATGTATTGGTGAGTTAATGATAAAGTTATTTCGAAGATTCTCTATATGAAAAGGTGCATTTTGACGTGAAGCAAACCTTGTAGGTACTCTGAATTTTATCATTTCAACTAGGTCAGGGGTGTCCAATATACCGTTGATTATTTTAAATAAACAAATTAAATCACAAATCGTTCTTCTGTTTGATAATTTCGATAAATTTAAAATACTCATTAGAAAATCATAATTTAATTTTTCTAAAGGAATGGATAATTTATAATTTACAAATCTTAAAAATTTATGTTGAACCCTTTCGACCCTCAATGAATTTGATCAAGATGTGGTCAAGATATCCATGAGATAATGATCAAACTCTTAAATTCGTACTTCAAAGATAGTGTTTTTTGCCACATTATCCGATTTTGATGATTTCTGTTTTCATATGAATGGAGTGCTTCGGGGGTGATAACGCATATAAATTTCATCGAGGTCTGATGATGGAACTTCTCTTCAATTTGCTATGTCGTCTGTAGTCCGAATTCGATGATTACGCAAGCGAATAAAGTGATCACTTAAACCAGCAGATAACAGGTCGTAAGTCCTGTAGGTTGCCTTGATTTCCCGGTTCTCCTATGATATTCCAACTCCGTCTCTATTGAAGTGTTGAAAAATTGTCATAAAATATAATTCGTTTTATTTAGTAAATATACAAAAAAAAATTTTCCGATGGCTTCTTTTGTTAGTAAGTACAAAATGTTTTAGTTGGCATTTCAAAGATATTAAAAAAAAAATTCTCCAGACCACTCCAGGTATTTGAACCAATATTGGATAATTATTATAATTAATGAAATATTTGCTCTAGATGTAATACAGAGATTTGTAAGATAAATTGTCTCATATAAATATTAGCGTTAATATGTTTTTTTAACTTTGACATTTTTATAAATCATATTTCATTATTTGTTGTTTGGGATATACCTACTTGCCAATTATATAATATCATCGAAACCTGATATATATCATATTGGAAAATGATAGTATGAATTATTTGAATATATTAATCATAAATAATAATACGATATGACAATGTGTTATGATATATTAAACAGCTGGTTGGCAAAACAAATAGATTCATGTTTTGGCAATGACGTTTAGAGAAAGTTTTTAGAATTAAATATAATATGAATATTACCCGGTAGATCTTATATTATATTTCATTACTTATATATTTATTTCATTTATTTATCTTTTTGTACATAATATATGAGCTTAAATTGCCTATCGGAAATTTCTTCCGACCAACCAGATTACAAAGTATGACAAAATTATATATATATATATATACATTGTACATCAACAAAATAATAAAACGAAAAAAAACAAAGAAAGTATACATTACACAAAGAAAATGCAAAAACGGCATAGCAAAAAAAGGATACCTAAGGAAAGAGCTAGGAGAGGTATTTTCGGTGCAGAAAAACGATGTCACATAACTCCACTACTAAACGAATTACACTGGTTGAAGTGTCCAGAGCGAATTGATTACAAAATTTTTTTGACAGTATATAATGCTTTGAACAACCTGGCACCAAAATATATACAAGAGCTGTGTCAGAGAAGAGATCTCTCTGGGAGGCATCTCATCTGGATCACTGAGTAACAATTCCTTAAAAGAGTTGGACAGAGTCATAAAGCGGCTTACTATGACCGATGCTTTAGTGTGAGTGGTCCTATTAAGTGGAATTCACTGCCTCTAGATATCCGCAGTACTTTCACTAGAGGACTAAAAACAGCTTTGTTTCAGAGAGCAACACAACATCAAACTATCAGCGCCCTTGGTATGATCTCGAATCATTAAATGGCACTATACAAATAACTTATTAGGTATTATTATTATTAAACGAAATCGGTATCAGGTGTTTAGGGATAAATATTGCTACTTTAGTTGTAGTTAAGACCAATGACATTTTATATACAGACACATCATATGCAAAACTCTTTACAAAAATGGTACAGTTTGGACGAATTTTTACAATATCACCAAGAAAGAGCACACACGAAAGAATACACACTGCAGACATATTTTCTCTTTTACTTCAGTGCAATCACATCATAATTATCTCTCATACCAAATCATACTGTGAAAGATACGAACTTATAATAAGGTATAGCTGTGTAAAATCTAGTACAACAACAGAATCATTCTGCATATCTACAAGCGAATATAAATTGACCACTCTCTCGTTTACTCAAAATAAAAATAACCTTTGAAATATCCATATAATTATATTAGTTATCGAATGAATATGCAGCATGAAATGACATAATATTTGGTCGTTCCTTCACAGCTTTAGTGTAATTTTTACATGTTTTCATCATATAAGATGGCATTTTGATTAGGACAATACGTCCGAACCCTACAACATCTTGCGTTAATTAACAGTCAAATACCTAACCAACTGAGCCACGAAGGCAACTAGTATTGATTGTTTTTGAGTTCATATTTTTTTTATTTATTTATTTAGTACCACACTATTTTAAAGAAAATATTTTAATGATAACTGCTTCACTAGACAGAGTCTGTTCCGAAGCAAATATCAGTAAAGTTTGTAAAGTTATTACATACTTACAGTTCTTCCAGGAGATAGGACTATGGAATGACATCTAGCAGGCAAATTATCACAATGGACTACTATTGAGTCGACGTGAGAAGGTCTCTAGATGGGTTTTTAAAAAAAAAAAAAAAAAGTTATTACATTTTACAATACAACATAATATAACACCATACATAGGAACAAGGCATTTTATAGGTTCATTTAAATTGTTACCATTTGCATATTACTTTTTGAGTATATACCTATTGAAAATAATACAGAATTCCACTGCAAATTTCAAGATTTCTTCGCTATTTTTAGAAATCATCAGAGATGTCTAGACACAATAAATGCTCGTTGTGCAAGTAATTATTTACTTATATATCGATATGTCGATATAACTACACCTCGCTAATATAAGTGTCGATAAATCTGCCAGAGTTATTTATAGCTAAGTACACAATACAAATCTCACAGCTAAATAGCCCGCAAATGAAAACTCTTTTCATAATACCTATATATGTTGTAACAATGGTTTTTGATTGTCGAGTCCTTCATCCGCTAATAAGGAGTATCACCCGTGAGATTGTTCATACAATACACATGCACAAACCACTTTGTCCCGAGTAATGTTTAACACATCGATGTGAATTTACGACGTCTAGACAAATGTTAGCATTGTTTATGTTATAATGAATGTTTATATAAACACTAACTTGCTCCATATTATTGTTCCAACACATTTCACTGAAGAGATCGCATAAAACGAATGCAGCTGTCCGAAGAAGTACTACCTTCTGATACAAGTCTTCTTCTTCAGATTTTTTAAAGAAGTATTAGCTCAAGAAGAAATAGAAGTCTGCCAAAATTAAATTATTGCAAAATAATATAAATATAATTAAAATGCTTAAACTTAGTCTTAAAATGAATGCCAGCAAATCAAAGGTAATGGTCTTTGAAAAGAGTGAAAGCAGAACAGTGTGTCAAATAAAAGTAGAGAATGAATGGCTTGAACAAGTCGACGAGTATGTCTATCTGGGTAGTATGTTCCAACGGAATGGACGGCCTGATAAGGATATTGAAAGAAGAGTTATGGCAGGAAACAGAGTGAATGGAGCACTTAGACCAGTTATGAATGATCACAACATATCAAGAGACGCTAAAGTTGCCATTCATAACGCAATCGTAGTGCCAACCCTGACGTATGCAAGTGAGACCTGGACATGGCAGAAGTCGCACGAAAGCAGAATAAATGCAGTTGAAATGAGATCGCTTAGAATAATTTGTAACAGAACGATGTATGATAGAGTTCGGAATGAAGATACAAGGAAAGAATGTAAGATAAAGAAAGATGTAATTAACAGAATGAAAGTTAACACATTGAGATGGTTTGGCCACTTGGGGAGAATGAACGAAGAACGCCTGACGAAGAAAATATACAAAGCTGACAGGAACGGAATAAGAGGTCGCGGGCGCCCAAGAAAAGGATGGCACGACCATGTAAACGATATTTTGAAAGATGGAAATGTAAGAAGCATGAACAACAGACGAACATGTATAAGACGATGTATGAATGTTGATGAGGCGATGAATGTGTGTCAAGATAGAAAAATGTGTCGTTCGGTTCTCTCTGCCTACCCCGTGAGGGACATGGCGTGATGGTATGTATGTATGTATGTATAAAATGCTTATTAATACGTGTTAGATATTTTTAAGTGATTTTATCCATACATAAAATCACTTAAAAAATATCACTTTCATTGAATATCTAAAAGAGTAATATTTAAAAATAATATAGGTACTGCACTACGAATATTTAAGTATATAGGTATTTTGCAATATAATGAATAGCGCAAAACGAAATTCATGTCGTTTCTGATTCTGTCGGAGACAGTTATAAAATGACCAAACGAAATATGTTCAATAGCAGAAAGTGTAAATTGCGAGTGAACGATTTATTGTAAAAAAAAAACCATAGTAAATGTGACATAAGTAATGTACCAGAAACGTCACTAACAATGAAATGCCCATTTTTCATATTCACTTGGAACAAATTTCTCTGGACAATTTCAAATTCAACATTCAACGTGTGACTCACAATAAATATTGATATTATTAATGCTGTTTGTATATTTGTGCGTAGGATGTGTCATTTATCAAAAAAAATATAAATATGTTGTGACCAACACTAAACTCCCATCAAGTTTACACAACATCGCAAATGGTAAACTTAATGTCCCAACAATGTTAATCAAGTTGAATTTTGACGTAAACTCTAGAATCGCCTATAAAAAGGGAACTTTTCAATACAATTATTAGGTCAGTACTCTCCTCTACTGCAGAACTACTGCATGTTACAACAGAGTCCCGACAACGGCACCATTCCTTGATTTATTCACAGATTTCCCCGCTCACCTACAGAACGAATATTACCAAATATTATAGTGTTGACTGTATGATTTTTATTTTTATATACCTACATACGTATTATAAAATTCTTATAACAATTTATTGTATGATCGTGTAAAAACTATTATGAGCTAATAGCCTGTTGTTTTTATATCGACTATAAAAATAAAAAAATGAAATCGCATTTTTTGCCACAAGGCGATCTCTTACAACTAATTCAAGTAACAAGAATCCTTTAACAGTACTTATTTAGTTCAATAACCGAGTACTTTTTTATACGTAACTTATATTTCTTCTTTTTATACGTAACTTATATTTCTTCTTTTTATACGTAACTTATATTTCTTCTTTTTATACGTAACTTATATTTCTTCTTTTTATACGTAACTTATATTTCTTCTTTTTATACGTAACTTATATTTCTTCTTTTTATACGTAACTTATATTTCTTCTTTTTATACGTAACTTATATTTCTTCTTTTTATACGTAACTTATATTTCTTCTTTTTATACGTAACTTATATTTCTTCTTTTTATACGTAACTTATATTTCTTCTTTTTATACGTAACTTATATTTCTTCTTTGTTTTTGATCATCGATCAGTGCATTTTTTTTTATTCCGTTAACTATTTTTTTAATCATATCACTTTATAATGGGATATTTTTGTTATATCACTCACATATAGGGGTGCAGGACCATTTATTAATTAAGAGATTTTTTGTTTATTATTTATTATAAACCTTTTTTAGCTTATCAGTAATATGTGTCATTATTCCATAAATGTTGTTATCGAAATCTAGCTTGAAGAGATCATTTACATATACATATAAGGAATAATAATGATACAACCCCACCTTGGGGAACGCAATCAAGGTTATTTCTATTATACACGTCATTCGATCAAAAATGAATTATTTTATTTTATTCAAGTAACAATTTGGAGTACGACATATAAAGAAATAGCGGTCAATTAACTAAATGTATTTTTTCTTTGTTTTCAGAGTGAATGCCTCTACGAGCACATAAGATGGGGCGAAGCATTCGTGGTGGTGTATTCAGTCTGTGATACAAAGTCATTTAGAGAAGCTCAAGATCTTCTCACTCTCATAGCACGTCTTAAACTACCTTCATATTACACCGCACTTCTATTAGGAAACCAAAGGGATATGGACCACATTAGGTTTGTTTATATTTTTACTTTATGAAATTACTAAGAATCAAAGTACCAACACTTGCAGCTTATGGAAAGGACAGGACCAGAACGGCGAAGAGTTGTTTGACTCCATCACCTAAGGCAGTGCTTAATAAAAAGTACTGCTGCGGTATTTAGGGCCGCCGTGACCAAGGTGGAAATAACCCTGATGGTCCTCATTATCAAGTCACTCCATAAAGTATTCAAATTTTATATGGGAAATTTTAGCATTTTCATGAAATGATTTTACTAAATTACTTTGATTCAAATATTTTTTATGAAAATTTTTGTACTAATTTAAAAATAAAAATATAAAATTTTAAGTTTCCTGAGCTTGAGGTCACTTTGCAATATTTGTCAGTTGAAAAAAATTGAAAAGTACTGATCAAATATCTTTCAAAATCTAATGGGGTATAAGCGAGTATTACAAAGATATACAAATTTGCAAAAATTGAAAAGAATCGAATCAGCATTTAAATCTACATATAATCGATAATGTAGAATAAACACGCCGTACCTACATAGCACACAGCACATAGTATACAACACACATACACATAGATACATTGTGATGAAACTTTCAAAATACACTTAGCATGATACTATTTGATAATGTGCAATAAAAAAATATCGTTAAACATTGCGAATTCATAACTTACCACTATATCCCCTTGGGGTAGTGAGGAGTAAAAAGATACTTGTTACAAGGACATATTCATTCTTTAAAAGAAAAAACACTACATTAATTATCTCGTTTTACTTGGGGCTGGTGTGTATATATTTTGATACAAGCCATAAGAGTACCTACATTCTCCATATATTATTATCTGTATAATAATCCAACGATGATGATGGGCAGTGGATGCATGCATGTGTGTACCAGATGTACATTCATAATATATTTCAAGTCAACTACAAGAAGTACTTAGGTACATATTTTAGAACCCTTTAAGCTTTTCTGATTTCACAACACTAATTGAAGTATGTTGACTCTTCCATGTTGCCGTATATTTCATTTGATACTAATCTATAATAGTAAGACTAATAAACTATTGACTAATAATGTCTTGTCTGTTTAATGAGAGACTATTGATGTAGTGTTATAGTACCTTCCAACAGTACATACATATTACAAGTAGTGTATATTATGTAGATTGTATATACATAATATATTGCCTTTTAACTTCCTTGGTGAAATTTTGCTTGCCATCATTTATTGCGCAAAGCAGTTTATTAAATAAATAATAAATTATATATTAACTCATTCGTAAAAATAAACCTAACATATTTCGAGCGTATCTACTTGTGCAATTTTATCCTAGCCACAAAGGTGTATCCAACGAAAACGCTAATGCATCATACAATAAAACAGTTCTTTTTTACATTTTTTATATAATCAATTTAATATTACGACCATTAAGTGTGTTTAGAAACTCTCACAAGATCAATATTCATTTATTTGATTGTTGTTTCAAAAGATAAATAAAATTATGTTTATTTATCTACAGCAGTGTGAAGCTTTAAGTTCTAAATATTTGGTTGAAAAAAATCATCTTATTTCAAAGCATTAATAAACCATCAAGCTACAAGTAAATAAACAAATTTCACCAAAGATGAAATAAAGGAGAGAGATGGAGAATGTATAGAAAAGAAATATCAAATAGGGATTATGAATAATAATATTTTCTAATAATTGTACGAGCCAAGGGGCTCCTAAAGACAACGGAAATGAAGGTTCTTACGTCAATCACTCTCCGAGATCGTGTTCACAATGTTGAAATAAGAAAAACATGTGGAATAGAGGACATTGTTCGGTGGAGTAGATCCAGATGAAGACATTGAAGGGGCCACGTAGCCAGAATGGACAGTGATAGACTTGCGTATATAGCAGTAGATGAAATCCCTTCTGGTCGCCGTCTACCCGGAAGACCACCCAAGAGATGGAAAGATAGTTGAACTTCGTCATTTCAGAAGGCATAGTTTTTGAATTACAGACCAACAGGTCTACTAAAAGAAGAAGAATAAGAATAATTGCTTTAGAATATACTTAAGTACTTGTTTGTTTAGATTAATATATGATTATGTCATCACTAGTCATTCTTTTCCTTGCTGACTGCACTTGGTTGTAAGCATGTTTTTTTTTCTGAATTTAGTTGTAAGAGTTACGTGATATGAGGCAGTTCCTTGTGATAATCGACAGAATCTCCCAACAAATCAGACTCACGTCCGATGTATGTTGTATTCTCCATAAAATATAGGTACAATATACCAAGACAGGTCTCTACGGTGGGTATCAAACTAACAATATTTATATTATACTTATCTGTTTCAAACCCACACAAATCGATCGATTAAATTCGCTCTGGACGGTGAATTCCTTATCGCAATTATCTCAGCATTATTCGTAATCTCCACTCACAAAACATGGAAACTGTCAACTGACAAATACTTTATGTTGACAAAATACATCACATATTATTGCAAGCGCCAGTACAAATTTCATTACGTCCGTCGTGTTGTCGGCCCTTTATCAAATTAAACAAACTCTCTTCTTGAGTATGATTCAATTTTCCGAGAATTATTATTTTTTAATCTCACAGACAGTACGAATGTAATGAACGTATTGAATTCTTCTGCTATTCAGAATCATGACGCATTCATCTTTCAGAAAATCATTTCCGTGATTCGATGTACCAATGACTTTTAATACCTACTACAAATTATATACTGTGAGGCAGTCAATAAAGCATCTGCCGTATCTGGATATCTAAAAAATATGGTGTTAAGTCTTAACTTAACAGAATTTCGCAGTCTCTTGCCCCACTTTATTGGAAACGTTTCAGAGCTTGTAGCTTTATTCATCCCCGGAGCGGCTACTCATACCACTACCTCTAAGAGTCCAGCCACAAGCGTGGAGGTCCGCCAACAGTGCTCGGTAATAGGCGAGTCGAGAGCGAACCTTCACCACACATTAACAGTACTTTCAGTTCTTCGATTTCCACGCCAAGCGCGATGTCGACTACACAATCTCATCAGCATGGCGAGCTACCGCCAATTGGGACATGGCCCATCAATCAAAACGGGGAGCTCCTCCAGCCCTTAGTACTCGTGTAGAAAAAACATGGTCTAGAAAAATAAACACATGCGCATTGACAGCAAAGTCAGAATATATAAGACACGCGTGCAACCTATCAAAACGAATGCTGGGGAAACGTGAGCAGACACTACGAACCAAGAGACTTCTAAGGACAACGGAAATGAAGGTTCTAAGGTCAATTGCACTGGAAAAACTTTCCGAGATCGTGTTCGCAATGTTGAAATAAGAAAAACATATGAAATAGAGGACATCGTTCGGTAGAGTAAATCCAGAAGCCATTGGAAGGACCACGTAGCCAGAATGGACAGTGATAAACTTGCGTATATAGCAGCAAATGAAATTTCTTCTGGTCGCCGTCTAAACGGAAGCCCACCCAAGAGATGGAAGGATAGTTGGACTTCGTCATCTCAGGAGGCATAGTGTTTGAATTACAGACCAACAGGTCTACTAAACGAAGAAGAATCGTCTCGCATTTTTCATGCTAAATCTTTTTAATTGTTTTTTATTGAATGTTCTTACGTTATGTTTCTTAGTAAATTGCCATCAATCAATAAATACATTTTCATGACAAATTTGAAAATCTCGATTGAGATAAAACGGGAATATATATTCTTATAGGAGAACCAGGAATTCAGACACCTACGACCTGTCGTAGGCTGGTTTATCACTTTAAGCACTTGCACAACGTTCACCAGTAACACATTTTATTTTATTCATTCAATGAAACATTTAGCAAAATTTGAATGTCAGTTGATACATTGTTATTTTTTTCCATTTCTCAAAAAGTATAAAATGCTTGTGCTAAAAAAGTGAGTAAGTACTTATACGATTCAATTACATAATAACACAATACATATACATAAAATCAACAATGTTATAATTATATAAAAAAAACATCAAAATAACAAATTAAATTATACCCCATGATTTTATTTACCCTTTTTCAATTGTTTAGCTTTAAAGGGTTTTTTTTTGTTATCGAGCTGTTCATTATTTGACTCTCTTATATCCGTTGAAAATTATGTATCATTAAAATGTGCTGCCATGTATGTAATGGTGCCGCGCAAATGATGTGTTTAATATTGGATGGATATTGATTTCCCTTATTAATCCTATTTTGAAAATTCTATAGTATATGTTACAAGGTGATACATCAAATCGTTTGAAAATGAGCTTGGATACATCATCGCCATCTATCGAAGACAATGAAACTTATTTCTAAAGCCACCTATTGAGAAATTGTTTTTTGGTAAACAATGAATGCTACGATTCTTATATACAAATAATAAATACATCGTTTTGTTAGAACATTTACCATATTTTCAATGCGTTAATATTTTTATTCTCAAGTTTACTCTGACTAAGATTTTATTCGATAAGGTTTGTAACTTGAACACAATGGGTTCTTAGTTTCGCAAGTTAGGTTACATTGCACCTATAGAGAGGTTGGCTACACTGACTCGTTAGTTACATATATGTGACAATAGTATTTGTATTATGATGTTGGTAAAACATGTCATGGTAAATCAACTAACATGAGAAACCTTTGTGGTTATATAATATTGCAAAATATGAAGGTTTGGCTTCATATATCATAAACATCAATCATAGACATTTCTAGAACGAGGACATTTGCATGGTAGCTTTTAACTTCATATCTTTATTTATAACAATAAGCTTAGTTTTTATGCTAACCCATCCATCTTTATTATAATAATATCGTACCATCAAGCTTCATCGCCGCTCCTAATATTAAATTCACCGAGATAAAAGTTTTCATACAAAAAACCGAATTCTCTAAATCTGGTTTTTGTATGCTCTTCTGTTATTGTGCTACTTGTGTACATTTCTCACTGTTAAGATATTAAGATGTTCATGTCGATTCTTTTCATCCCATTTTTCATGGCGAACTCGGTCTTCTGTCTCTCACACCATTAACAGATGGGTGTTGGCAGAGCGGTTAGCGCCCTGGGATAGTGGGATTTGACCAAATAAATAACTTAATAATAAGAATTTAACTAAATTGGATTCAACCAAATGATGGGTTAACGCGCTAGGTTAGTAATCCAGTGGTCGCGAGTTCGTATCGTGCCACGACCTATTTCGTTCACCTATAGTACAAGCAAGCATTTATGCCATGAAGCTATAATTTATGCTTTGTTCAGGGAATGTTTAATATGTACCTACTTGTTTCAAGGACATTAACTAAATCGAACCTATCTTTTGTTATCAGTGGTTAACATAACTATTATAACTGTACAGTTTGGGTGTGTGAAAAAATCGTTCGGTTAAAGTAACCAAATGTTTACTAGTCACTATTTTTAGGTTATTTTTAACATTAAATTTTTTTACTGTTAACAAGATGTTTTTTTTGTGTTAGTATTCATTGGTCCGACACGATAATTATTTTTATTCATCATTCATGGTCTAATCACCTCAATCTATTTCTTCTTCTTCTTATTCTTTAGCTTACATTATGACATTCAACCCAAATGGCATAATGCTAATTTCTGCCATTATAAATATATGAATGAATTATTTTGAGAGTTGAAAATATCGCATTAGATTGAAAGCATTAAGGTGAAGAAATTTTGTTATCATGTGGAAATATTTATTAGTTTTTTTTTTCGTACTAATAAAATTAATGCATAGATATATGAAACTCGAAGTAAAATACATTCATAAGTAAAATAAAAAATAACAAGAAAAAATTAAACAAAGAATATTGAAAAATTAAAACAAAAATTATGAAATAGAAAATGAAGAAAAAAGGAAGTACTTAACCAGAAGTTATTCGACCTATAGAAGTCTCAAATATAGAATATGTAGATAGGAAATTTAATGACAGAAGATATGTTGATTAGAAGTGGAGACATAGTTTTTAATTGAATTTTCAGTCTGGATCGTCTCACAAATTCAGTTTGTTGGCCTTCTTTGACTACTGGTCCAAAGGTCCTGGGTTCGATTCCCGATGGATACACAGTCTTAATTGTTTTTTCAGTCTGGATCTGTGAGACGATTAATATCGTAAGTCTCCAGAATGTGGCAACTTGTTATTGGTTGCGTGTTAAATTAATAATTGACATAGTAGGTACCTTTCAGTTGCCCGAGAAGGGCGAAAAGTAATTTCGAAATAAGTAAGGATTGTGCTACAATCTAGGTAATTTAAAATCCTGTATTTTTTTTTAATTTCAATTTCCTGCCATTTTTCTACTGTGTCTAAAATACACAATTTCGACATTTCCAGGGAGGTGTGCGTGGATGCTGGTCAAGAAGTATCTCTGACGTTTGGCTGTCAGTTCTATGAGGTGAGTGCTGCAGAACATTGTGCCGGAGTATCCCTGGCCTTCCAGTCTCTAGTGAGGGAGGCCAGAGCTGGTCAAATGCTGAGGGCGCTGCCAGTAAGACGCAAACTTGGAGTCAACAGTGTTTCCAAGGTAATTATTTAATTTAGAGAAATTATATAGGATCCTTTCATACACACTCACAAAATCATCTTACACATATGTAAGATGATTTTGTGAGTGTGTATGATTGGAATAAACGTTGTATTTCATATAGATTTGTTGTGTTAATTTGCGCTCCGTTTCTAAAATTGATTTTACTGTGAAAACTTTATATATTCAAGTGGTTTTTTATGTGTTTCGATAGAGAATTTCTCGAACTCTACAGTGGTGTAATTGTTTCCTCGATTTTTTGTGAACTGGAAAAACTGTTGCATATGTGAACTCAAATGATAGAAAAATTTGTGGAAAATTGTTAACTACGTCACTCCTGATCGCTGAAATAAAAAAATATATTCGGCTCATTATCAAGGGTGTCAACCCGCAAAAAAATTGTCGCGGCGACGTTTTTCTATCTATACTGGGAAGCAAGAAAATCCGACTTTTCCGTAGAAAAATTTTCAAAAAATTTTCCGAGTGAATTTTTTTTTAGTTTAGTGAAATCTATAAAAAAAACTATACAAAGATCAATTTTCTACACTTTCTTAAGTTGATGACAATAGAAGATATACCGATTTATATTCTTAAAATAACATTTTTGTGAAGTGCCATTGAGGATTCAAGGTATATAAATATTTTTCTTATACTATCAGAAAATACATAAAATTCTGCACAAAAAACCTCGCGGGGTCTATACTCTATTTTGTGTGATACAAGAACTATCAACAAAAATAACATTTTCTTCATATATTAACATGCAATTTTATTGAACTCTACCCACTCATATAAACATACTACATACATACCTATCAGTGTTGTTTATCTAAGGTTTATTTATTCACCAAATAATTTATTATTAAATATATACCGATCGAAAATGGACTGCTACAAATGTAAAAACCACATCTCTCCCAAGAAAAGCTTGAAATGTAGCAGATGTTACTGCACTTATCACCATAGCTGTATGGGGACCTCAATAGAACACTTTAAAAAAATGAGTAAAATGTACAGGGACCAATGGAAATGTAAAGACTGTCAGGAAAAAGATCCTAGATCTCAATCACCCTCTGCTACGTCCTCTAAGGCTGTCTCCATGACTCCCTCCTTACCAAAAACAGCCTTAACAATAAATAAAAATACAAATGACACTGAAACAAACAAAGAAAACTTCTTACAACAGTTTTACACGGAATTTCAAGAGTACAAAAATATTATTAACGCGTATCATTCAAAAATTGAAACATATATCGAAAAACAGGAAGAAATCAGAAAGGAAAATGTGGAAATGAAAAGGTCAATTGAATTCCTTTCTGCTAATCAGAAAGACTTGAATGAGAGTGTTAAAGAATTGACATTGAACAATAAAAATATATGCACTAAAATTAATAATCTTGAAAATACAGTAGCCATCCTGCAGGCAAAGGTACGGGACATGGAACAACAGAAGCGATCATGTAACCTTGAGCTAAAGGGGATACCGGAACGAAGCAATGAGGATCTCACAACAATAGTACAGAGTATCGGAGACGTGACTAAGTGTGAGGTCACATCTCAAGACATTTTCTCAATTTTCCGTGTTCTGGGAAAAAAATCTGAATCCAAACCTAGACCGATTATAGTGAAATTCCACAGTCAAATCCTTCGCAATAAATTTTTAATCGCTGTGAATAAACATAATAAGATCTTTTCTGAACCTAGCTTGAAGTTAAAGACATCAGATTTTAATATGGGACTTACTCCGTCTCCCATATATGTAAATGAGCACCTCTCAGCACCTACAAAACAACTATTAATGGCGGCGAAGAAGACAGCAAAGGAAAAATCATATAAATACGCATGGGTCAGTCATGGGCGTGTCTTTGTTAAGAAAAATGACGATGCTATTGCGATTTTTGTCAACCACGAGTCCTTTCTCTCAACCCTTGTATGACTGCTTCTCCACTATAATGGCAAACACACACATACCTATCATTCTTTAACTCTGTATGATTTATGTTACTGCATATTCACCTTGCATATTGTCAATTTTATACCATTGTATTCGTATAAACTGTATATCTATACCATTGTAACATTGTATGTAATTGAACCACATATATTCACTTACATAAACATTGCAAATGAACTACATAACCTAATTTTTAATTCGATTTGTTATGTAATATTGCTTCTAGTTATTCTATCTAGTGAAATTTCTTATTATTTATTTATAAATGTGTATATCTGCAGTTCTATAACCTCGTATGCACGTGTTCTCACTTATATACAATATCATTTTTTTTCTATTTGCTTCATAATTTCGCTTGTATTTGTTCTACCTAGTGAAATATGTAATTGTTTATTTATAAATGTAATTAACATTCTTGGGAATGCTTGCAATGTGATCAACAGCATACTCTTATTAATTTATTACATGTATTACAAAAATCTCTCGCATTATATTAGTGTTGGTCAGAGTTTTTGGTTGGAGGACGATTCCCTGCTCAGAGCTTCTCGGTTGGAGTCAGTTGCGGCGCACAGCAAGGTCTTGATAGCAATATATATTTACCATGTTCGACAAAGAAATGTTAAATAACTTTCTTCACTCAAATGAGGTAGAAACCTCAGACATAAAATTATGTCATAATGAACTTTCTGGTAAATCTGCTCTTAAGATGTTGACTCTGAACATACGAAGTATTAACAAAAATTTTGATGAACTCCTGCTGATTCTAGATGACATAAAAGTTAATTTTGACTTAATTGTACTAACTGAGTGTCGACTTAATGACATTTCTTTGACCAAAAGTCTTTCGGGTTATGTCCCGATACACACTAAAATCAACAAAATGCAAAATGATGGTGTAGTAATGTATATTAAAAACGACATTCCATTTAATACTAATGAAATAGAATTGCCTGGAGCTAATTGTATCACCGTTTGCCTTAAAAATAATATAAGAGTAATAGGAATATATAGATCACCATCAATACAAAATTTGACAATTTTCTTGAATTCTCTTGATAGAATACTTTCGTTGTATCGTAATGAACAAAACTTAATTCTGACTGGAGATCTGAACATAAATATCCTGAATAACAACAAACATAACCAAGCAGACGATTACCTAGACTTACTGACTTCCCATGGACTTAAGTCACTAATCAATAGCCCTACTCGTGTAACTCTCACGTCAAAAAGCTGTATTGACCATATTATGTGCAGGTCTAATAAATCTTGCAACCCCATCATATACCAGAACACTGCCACGGATCACTACACCTTATTCCTCAAACTGACAGACGGTGAAAAGTATTTGTACAAAAAGAAAAGCCTCACAAAAAGAAAAACTGACTATGACTCACTTGAAAATTCCCTTAAATCAGAAAATTGGCTTTCTGTTTATAGCAACTCAGACACAAATTTAAAATTTCAAGCTTTTCTAGCTATTTTCACAGAACATATTAATAATAGTTCAGAAACTATTATTAACAAATGTTCACATAAATATAAAAAGATTAAACCATGGATTACAAACGGCCTCCTCCTTTGCATACATAGAAGAGACCGAATGCATAAAGCTAGTAAAAACTCGAACAGCCCTATTCAATATCAAAATTACTTGAAATATAGGAATCTATGCAACAAGTTAATCAAATCCACGAAAGAAAGATACTACAAACAAAAAATAAACGAAAACAAATCAGACTTTAAAAAAACGTGGAATCTTATTAGAGAGGCTACAAATACTCAATTATCTCTAAACACCATTGAGGAACTCAAAACTAATGATTCCATTATCAGTTTGCAAAAAGAACCTCAAAAAGTCGTTGATGTAATTAATGATTACTTTGTTGGTGTTGGGTCAAGGTTGGCCTCCCAAATAAATTCAAATGATAATGACAGTAATGTAGAGGATCAACATTCTACTGCCCTTTCCGGACCTAACTTATATCTGACTCCAACTAGCAAAGATGAATTAATTAAAAATATTAACGGGCTATGTAACAAATCATCTGTTGGTATTGATGAGATTAGTACAGACATAATAAAATCTTCTAAATATTTAATTGCCTCCCCACTAATGCATATAATTAACCACAGCTTTACTCAAGGTATTTTCCCAAATGCGTTAAAATGTGCAATCATTAAACCCATCTTTAAAAAAGGCGATAAACTTGATATATCTAACTATCGACCTATCTCGCTCCTTACGATCTTTTCCAAAATATTCGAAAGAATTGTGAAGCAGAGATTAATTGATTTTTTAATAAAACATAATATCTTGTCTAAAAATCAATACGGCTTCAGAGAGAATATGAATACAAGTGACGCCATATTGGCAGTAACTGATTATGTTACCAACAATACTGATAATGGATTCAAGTGCCTTGCTGTGTTTCTTGATCTTGCTAAGGCATTTGATACTGTTTCACACAATAGATTACTCGATAAATTGTCGCGTGTTGGCTTTGTAGGCGTGACCCATGATTGGTTTAAAAGTTACCTTTCTGAAAGATCACAGGTGGTCTCGCTTGAGGGTTTCAAAAGTACACCGAAATCTATTACCTATGGGGTTCCTCAAGGAAGTGTTCTTGGGCCTATATTATTTCTCCTTTACGTGAATGAAATGTGTAACTTGCCATTGGAGGGCCAAGTTATAGCTTTTGCAGATGATACTGTACTACTGTTCAAGACTAAAACATGGCAGAATACTTTTAAGCTAACCGAAGTCGGCATAAGAACTGTTAAAAAATGGCTTGATCATAACTTACTTTCCTTGAATGTTTCCAAAACTAAGTTCTTAACTTTTAGTCCCACGGAGGCTGGTCAACCCAAAACAAATCCCGAACTTAAACTTCGAATTCATAGCTGTCACTCAGCGGATCTGTGTAATTGCACATGTCTTACAAAAACGAACACTATAAAGTACCTGGGAGTTATAATAGATAATAAACTCTGCTGGCGAGACCATATTCATGATCTTTCTAATAGGATAAGAAAGTTGGGCCACCTTTATAAGACCCTTCGAAATATTTTGGACAGATCAACTATGAAAACTGTGTATTATTCCCTCACACAATCAGTTTTATCATATGGAATTGTAGGATGGGGAGGATGCGTTAAATCAATCATGGATCCGCTTAAAAAGGCACAAAAATGTTTACTGCGTATTATAAACAAAAGAGCGAGATCATTTCCTTCAGATGATTTGTTCAGAATGTTTGACGTACTTGACCCGAGACAGCTGTACCTCAAAGCTGCACTTGTAAATTTCCATAAAAACATAACCTTACACAACAGATCCCAACAAACACGAACCACTAGACATGCAAATAACATTAACTATACTGTACCAATTATGAAGACCTCATTTGGACAAAGACAGTTTAATTTTATTGCTCCACGTATATTTAATAAACTAGACAATGACATAAAGAAAACACCACATCGCAATTCCTTTAAAATTCATATAAAAAAATGGCTGATTTCTTCAGGCAGGCTCTATGCTGAGGAGGTTGTCCATCCTTAACATCTGACTTATTCACTTTTATTCATATATTTCCTTTCTTCTTAATCTTCTTAATCATTTCTTTTATTTAATCTAAAACTTTACTTCTTACTCTTTTGTAATCATTTTCTTATAACTTGAATGTAACATTTGTGCACCTTATATATTTTGTATCCTCTATATGTAAATAATTTGTATACCTTATTTGTAAAAGTAACAGCCCCAGAACAGGTTTTGCCTAGTGGGGCGTTACTTACTTAACCTAAATGTGTAAAATTGTCTTTGTATTAACAATAAATAAATAAAAAAAAAAATATCTTTATATCGCTCTCTAATAGACACAACCTCAACCTCACAAACTATTGTCATTTTTTGTAAAATACAATATGTAGGTTCAAACAAATACAAACTAATTTTTAGGACACACTTTTCAAAGTTTTCTTCACGTTCAAAAGAAGAATAAAAAAATCCACGTCAGTCCGTAGATTGTTTACATTCATGCTACCTATAGAAAAGAGATACTGCCAATTTCAAACACATAATGTCAAACGCAGTTGTTTTATACAGCAAACAAATTCAAATACAGAACATACATAATCTATTGTGAAACGATATATAAATGGTACTTAAAGAATTAGTTTGTATGAAATACAAAATCGTTCAATTTTATCAAAATACCAAATGAATCAAGCTGGAAATAGTTTGAACATGCATCGTCATTGGTAATACACAAATTCTGAATATTTCAAAGTTCTAACTGGTCGGGAAGTTAGTTAATCTAAAGTAATAAAGCAATCAAAATGTTAGTGTATGTGTGTGTGTGTATGTGTGTGTGTGTGTGTTTGTCTCACGCCTTCTGAAAAACCAAGAGCATCTAAAAATCTAATTTATGTGCGAACGTGTACCTGTATACCTGATGCAGTGTCACGCTAAAAATAATGCGATAAAAATGCTGAATTTTAAAAATATTTCAATAATTATTTTTTTCATACAAAATTTTCCAAGTCGTATCTGTCAAAAAAGTGTACATTTTGCACGCATATATCTGTTAGTTTAAAAGTTAGAAGTACGTATTTACACGAAAAAAATTTACTTTCAAGTATAACTTAGCGTTTAAGTGAAAAACATGGTGAATATTTTGTATAATTATAATGTTTAACTTATTTTTAAAGTAAGCGTTTTGTACATAAATGCCGCCATTTTAATATCTTTTCATACAATATTTCATTTTCCTACCGAATGAATATGTTCTTGAAAATAATAAACCTTTGAAATAAATATAAATATGAAATAATAAAATGAAACACAAGACATTACAGCAAGTTTTAAGACGTATATTGTAAAAGTCTGTTAATTATTAGTAAAGATATGGGCATAATAAAATTGCATAATTTGTATATAATATTTGATATTTCGGACAATTTTCATTTTTATGGCATCGAACAAACCAATGTAGGTACCTACATATTCAAAAAATGTATCCGAACCATTCGATATTACTTACGTGTTCGAATCGTTTCCATGGCTACAGAAAGAATGTGATATTCAAATAAAATTTGTTAGGAATCGAATTTATTTAGAAGGTTGTTGTAGGTAGGTACCTACCTAATACTATTTACTTACAAATCAACAATAATATACCTATACTGATTTCCTATAGGAAAATTATTTTATTTATTTATTTATCAACCGTTTGTCCGATTATAATGAAACTTTGGTGAATTGTCGAGCGTATGCCCAGGATGGTTTTTGGATTTAAACTTTTTTCTTATTCTTCTTCTTCTTCGTGTATTTGGTCGTTTTACCTATGAAGGGGGAGTATCCTGGGAAAAGAAGGTCCGACTGTCCCTCCATCTCTTCACAGGTCTTCCAGGACGGGTTCTGCATATAAACTTTTTTCTTCTTTTTCTTCAACGTGTACTTGGTCATCTTACCTATGAAGATGAACTATCCTGGGAGATGAAGGTCCAATTTTCCTTCCATCTCTTCGCAGGTTTCTGGATTTAAACTTTTTTCTTCTTCTTCTTCATCGTCTATTTGGTCATTTTACCTTTGAAGGTGGACTAACCTGGGAGAAGAATGTCCAATTTTCCTTCCATCTCTTCGCAGGTATCTGGATTTAAACTTATTTCTTCTTCTTCTTCTTCATCGTGTATTTTTGGTCATTTTACCTATGAAGTTGGAGAATCCTGGGAGAAGAAGGTCCAACTGTCCTTCCATCTCTTCGCAGGTATCTGGGTTTAAACTTTTTTCTTCTTCTTCGTGTATTTAGTCATTTTACCTATTAAGTAGAGCATCCTGGGAAAATAATGTTCTTTCATCTCTTCGCGGTTCTTCCAGGATGGTTTCTGGATTTAAACTTTTCTTAACCGACTGATGGGACGGGATGTAATGAAGGGAAGGGATGCACTAAAGGGCCTGAAGGGACGGGAGGTATAAAACTGCCTGAAGGGACGGAAGGTAGTGAAGGGTCTGATGGGAAGGGACGTAATGAGGGATTAAAGGGACGGGAGGTACTGAAGGGCCTGAAGCGGCGGGTCCTGGAGTCTAATTCTGTTTCTTCTTAATTTTATGTAGACCTTTAGGGCAGTTTTTATACAAACTATTTCCTATTGTCTAATTCATCTTCTTCTTCTTTTATGTATACATTTGGGTCATTTTTTTATAAAAATTATTTCCTTTAGTCTAATTATTATTCTTCTTCATTTAAGTACGTAGACTTTTGGGAGAGTTTTAATACAAACTATTTCCAATAGTCTTATTCATTTTCTTTTATGTAGACCTTTTGGTCAGTATTTATACAAACTATTTCCAATAGTCTAAATATTCTTCTTCTTCTTTTTTGTAGACCTTTGGGTGAGCTTTTATACAATCTATTTCCAATAGTCTAATTCTTCTATTAGGTATATGTATTTTTACTTATTTTATGTAGACCATTGGAATAGTTTTTTATACAAACTATTTCTTATAGTCTTATACTTATTTTTCTCTTTTTTATTTAGTCTTTTGGGTTAGTTTTAAGTCTAATAGTCTATTGTGCAGAAATATTATTAACGATATGCACACTTGATGAAAATACATATGAAATGAATGGGATATGGGATGTGACGATATAACCTGCACTAGAATCTTTTCAATACTTTTGTTTAATTAAATTTAAACCATTTATATCATCCTATTTTGAATAATTTTCAACACCTAATATTTAAAGAATGGGGGTTGTGGCCATTACTGAACTCTTCACAACATTTATATTCAAATTAAAAACTATTTACTATAGTTCAAGTCTTCTTCTTCTTCGTTAATGAAGACTTTCAGTCAAATTGAGCAAAAATATAATGCACACTTGATGAAAAAATATAAAAACGAATGGGATGTGACCAATACTAGATCTTTTCAGTACCTACGTTTGTTTAATCAAATTTTAACCACATCCCAACATCGAAAATTACTAAATTTTCAATAGGTACACATTACAATTTGTTTTCGATGATAATATTTAAAAATGGGGGTTGTGGCCAAACCAATCTCTTTACAACGTTGATAAACAGTCATATTTAAAACCATTACGCATAGTCCATGCGAGCAGAAATTGTATAAATATTATACTTCATTCACACTTTATAGCAATATATAAAAAAGAATGGGTTGTGGCCATCACTTGAACATTTTACAATACTTAAACTCAATCAAATTTCAAACCACTTTTTATAGTCTGATATTGCAAAATAATTGGGTGACAATATTATAAAAACGATTGCTTTTTCTTTCACAATTTTACATTCTTGGCCAACGGCGGGACATAAAAGCTAGTAATCAATAATTGCTAAATTCCTGTACGGGCAAACTGGTGAAGATAGTCAAAATCTAAAAAAGATATACCTACACAGTAAAAAAATTACATATTATTGTCCTTAGCCATGCAGAGTGCAAGAACTCGTGTGTTGGTACATGACCAGTAACTTCAAAAGATGAATCTTTAAGTGGGTCTTTGTACTTCTTATGAAGTACATAAATTCTTGAAAATTTATGTCGAATAAATCTTTTGTAATTCTACAAGTATTCAATATAATATATTTTCAATAATCTGAGATTTTTTAGTGGTGGTAAAATGATTTTGAATAATGCCAATTGCTGATATAGTAAATTGACGAAAATGTAAAACTACAGCAATATATTTTTCATTGAATGATATTGAATATCTTTTTTTTTTGTTTCAGGTTATTGGCAACATCTTTGGAATTTCTAACAAAAGTGTTAGAAAAAAACGTCCTTCGCTTAGTATATAATATTTTCTCCAAGTTCCTACTTAGTATATCTTTATCATTAAGTTATTTTAAGCTTATTTTATATTATCTGAAAGTATATATTATATTTTATAGTTACATACATAATTATATTTAAGTATATCAAAACCATCCTTGCAATCTGCAGTATCTATTCTAAGAAGCTAGATAAGCACATTGTGGGCTTTATTTACAATTTACAACTTTAAGGCGCAGTGTAAGTTGAGTTTAAGGCGCAGTGTAATTTGAGTGTAAGGCGCAGGGTTTGTTGAGTTTAAGGCGTAGTCTAAGTTGAGTTTAAGGCGCAGTGTAAGTTGAGTTTAAGGCGCAGGGTATGTTGAGTTTAAGGCGCAGGGTATGTTGAGTTTAAGGCGCAGGGTAAGACAATGTAGTCGGATCAAATGCAAACTTTGAAACTTGGGAGAATGTACGTCCTTTATGGTTACAATCGTGTGCGCCAGAGTTCGTGTATTTGAATAATACCTATGGTTGAATTAATTTTACAAAAAAATAACATTTCGAACCATTGCATAGATTTATATCATACCTGTCATTTAAAAAAAACATTCATTTTTCTAAGCTTCAAAGGGTTTTGAGATATGGATAATAAATCGGAGAAAACTGATAGGTATTATTTAAAAAATATATTAGGAAAAAAAAGTACACAAAATAAAAAAAGTGTATCGAATCAATATATAGACAATGATGAAAGAATAATATATATTTTGTCGAAGACCGCCAAGAAAAACGCCATAATCTGCAACAGTCTTGCATACTCTATCGAGTTCTGGTATTGCATTATCCTGGTCTTGCATAATTTATCGAGTCCTGGTCTTGAATACTCTATCGAGTCCTGGTCTTGAATACTCTCGAGTCCTGGTCTTGAATACTCTATCGAGTCCTGGTCTTGAATACTCTCGAGTCCTGGTCTTGAATACTCTATCGAGTCCTGGTCTTGAATACTCTATCGAGTTCTGGTATTGCATTACCTATCCTGGTCTTGCATAATTTATCGAGTCCTGGTCTTGAATACTCTATCGAGTCCTGGTCTTGAATACTCTCGAGTCCTGGTCTTGAATACTCTATCGAGTCCTGGTCTTGAATACTCTCGAGTCCTGGTCTTGAATACTCTATCGAGTCCTGGTCTTGAATACTCTATCGAGTCCTGGTCTTGCATACTCTAATAAAATTTTGCGAGATCAATTCTTGCAAAACCTGATCTTGACCTTGCACTCCGTGGTCTTGGTCTTGCAGCTACACATGCGGTCTTGTTCTTGGTCTTGCAAGTCTCGCTCGACCAATACCGAGACCGCAGGCCTTGCATGACTTTTGCTTATCACTACTTTTCTTTTATCATTATATTCGGGTGTCCCATATGGTAATATGTATAACAACAGGCAAAATAAGATTTCACATGGTGCGTCATTGAGTTTCACCACCCATTCTGAATATGGTGCCTTTTTAGGTGCGTTGAGACTAGTATGTACACGCATGTGTCGAGTTTCCTTTTACAAGGTTATGTACACCCGCAAACCTAGCGCTGGATATGTCAACAAGTCAACAATTAAAATGTAGAAATATTTTTTTTCGCTATTTTTAATAGGTAGACACCGATTATATGTTCGATGATGTTGATACCATTGATTTTCATTCTAAGAGCTCTTATTTCTCTTTAGTTTTGAGACTTACGATTTATATTTAAAATCATAGTTTACCAAACTATTGTGCCCTGTTTTCTAAAATTCTGTTTGGCAATAAACTCTCGATACGTGAATTACAATAATGTGTTCATGTTTTTAAACTTAGGTTACAACTGAACAAAATTTATTTTGATGTATCATAGTGTATTCATATTACATAATTTAAAAACTAGCTTTTGGTAAATAGCGAAATAATTAGAAATACAGCGTTTGCGTCTCGACATGTTTGCCTATGTGATCAGTTGATACCATATATCTAATAATCTAAAGGAAATTTAAAAAGTACTTTGTGCCTATTCATCAGTTTAAAAAATAATATAAGTAGTTAATTTAAGTTTATATTTTGTAATCTTAAGTAAAAATAATTAATAATTGATATCTGTGATAAATTGTCAAATAAGTGTCTTATTTTGTATGAACTTTTATATTGACAATATGTACTGTAATTTATATATATTTAGTTTTGATTTATTTTTTTTGTAAAAGATGATTGTAATAGTTTTTGTAAAATAATTAAATTTGAACTTAAATTGTACTTATTTAAGAGCTTATTTTATTGAACTTGTCAAGCAAAAGAGGCATAGAATGATTGTATTGAACTAAGTTTTGGCATTTTATGGCGAAATAAAATGAATTTTATTAATAAGTGTCTTATTTATTTATAAAAAAAATAAAAATATATTTATACTTTGTACTGATAATCTTCATTATAATAATATGATAGTCTATATAATTTTCGCCAAACATCTTGAACGAAATTCCGGTTGCGCAAAGCGCAAATTTGTGTATTTTTCCTTCGTTGGTTTACGTGCAAATCGCCACCATTCTCGGCTAAAAGTTCAAGTTATTTGGCGACAACTATACAGTTTGAACATAATATTATTCAATATGTAATCAAAATTGACGTAAATCATTAGAAAAACGAGTGGGTTGTAGCCAACACTAAACTCTCCACACCATAATAAGTGTTCATGTTTTCTTCTTGAAAAGTTGACAATTTCTACATGCATTTTTATGAAAAACATTTAAATTAGATTCTTAAACAAATATAAGATTCTCAGAGGACAAAAGTTTTCATAATACACCATACACACAGAAACATTGTCACGAAACTCATAATATGCACTTTCTACATGATACCTGTTGAGAAATTTTTAGTAAAATTGCATTACTAGCAAGATGAGCATGTATGAGACAGTGTATCAATGTTGATGAGGCGATGTATGTGTCAAGATAGAAGAATGCGGTGTTCGGTTCTCACTGCCTACCCCTTGAGGAAGATAGAAGTGTAGAGTAAAAAATACACTTGTCTATATGACACATACATATGTACAATATCTATATGAAGTTGATCACTCAATTTAGCTATTTCACTGCTGTTATATTATACATTTTTCATACAAATATGAAATTTATTTCACATTGATACCTATGGGCAGACCATAGATTTTATCATTACATTTTGAGAATCCTTGAATACATTTTTGAATAGTGTATTTTTTTGGTATCAAAATTTTAAACAGTATAAAAATATCTCGATTTTCCAGACCGTGAGAGCATTTAGAAAATTTGGACAGATGAAATCATAAAGAAGAAATTAACTGATATCTATGCAAAACTAATCAGCTCTACGTTTATGGACTTTACGTATATGTATGATATCAATGTGAAGTCAACCGGACTTATAGTTTGGGCTGTAGAGAGGACACAAAAAAAACAAAGTAAATGATGAAATCATAGAGAAGAAATTAATAGTTGTCTATGGAAAACTAATCAGCCCTAGATCTATGCACTTTACACATCTGGGGGGCAAGTCTGGTCCGACTGGTGAAATCAAAACCCTAGTGATTACCCATATCATGGATATAATTATCATATGGAGTTCTATGACATCTAAAGATATTATAGAACTCCATATGATAATTATATCCATGATTTAGATGGGTCGATGGCAGAGCGGTTAGCGCGCTGGGCTAGTACCTTATCCAATGGTCGCGAGTTCGAATCCTGCCTCAACCGATTTCGTTCACCTATAGCACAAGCATTTATGCTTATTTTAGGGAACGTAGGAAGATGTATATGTACTTGTTTAACAAGGACATATTCATTTAAACATTCTCTCTAGTGCGTTCGGCAATAACAGACGTGCAATTGGCGCTTTACGTGTAGGTAGTGTAAAAAATAAAAAATAAATTGACAGTAAAGTGCAAAAGTACAGTGTGGTTGATTAACGCAAAAATTGACGTAAAAAATGACGCAATGTAAAAAGTGTAAACAGGTTATACCTAAAAGAGGAGATATAACTAATACCGGAGTGTGTAAAAAATGCATAAATGAAGAAACCTCAGAATCATACGCACTAAATGTGACACCGGAAAAGATTACGGTGGAAAAGTTGCTCAGTGAAGTAAATGAAAAGATGTCGATAATGCGTGAAATGAAAAAAGACATGGAGAACATGAGCAACTCATTAACTTTCTTTGCGGCACAATATGAGGAGATGCTAAAAAAGCAAGCTGAACAGAATGAAAAATTGATTAAGGCTGAAAAGAAGATTGACGACCTACGAAACAAAAATGTATATATTGAGAAATGTAATTTGGCACTTGAAGAACGAATAAGAAAAATTGAACAGAGGGAACTGAGAAATAATGTGGAAATTATAGGAGTAGAAAGGAAAGAGGACGAAAACTTAAAATGTGTGATTGAAACAATTGGAAAGAAGCTGGGAATTGAAGAGGGCGAAATACAGGATGCTTGGAGAGTGCCACATATGTCGACGTCGCGCCCCGCACCTATCGTAGTGACATTTAAAAATACTAAAACAAGAAATATGTGGTTGAGAAACAGAAAAAATATAGTAAAGAATCAAGATATATACGATAAAAGCCAAAATATAAATCGAATATATCCGAATGAAAACCTAATCCCGTACACCAGGGAACTGCTCTGGAAATCGAAAAAATCATTGAAAGAGCAATACAATTTTATTTGGGTGAAAAACGGACAAATATTGGCACGTAAGGACGAAAAAAGTAAAATTATATCGATTAACAATGAAAACGACATAATGAAAATATTAGAATAAATCATTGAATATTATTCAAGTTATGTTAAACTTAATATAAATAAAAATGGCTTTCAAAAACGACGTAGCAGATATGCACAAGTATACTAAATGTGAAAATGTTGAAATCTGGAAGAGGGAAATAAAAAATAAAAATACAAAGTTCTTAATATTTCACGTTAATGTTCGTTCAATCCGAAAACATTTTAATGAACTACTGGTGGTAACAAAAGATATATTATGTGAAGTGGACATGATGATATTAAGTGAAGTAAACATAAATCAAAACGAAACGTCATTATATAAGATTAAAGGATTCGATATGTACACAAAAACACGAATAAACAGAAGAGGAGGAGGTATTATGATTTATGTAAATGAAAAATGCAAATTTGAAGAATTTACACTACAGTTAAAATACAGTGAAGCGATCTACGGCAAAGTAACCAAAAATTTTGATACCAGATGGATTCTAGCTATGTATAGACCACCTCAACTAAATGTTAAGAACTTTGTGACCGAACTGAGTATTATACTGAGTAATATACCAAAAAGAGAAGAAATTATATTAATGGGAGATATAAACATAAATATACTAAAAGATAATAACAGACAGGTAATCGAATACAATAATAAGTTAAGTGAATATGGTCTTTGCAAATTGATATGTGATGTGACCAGAGACGAGATTGTTGATGGAAGAAACGTGAAATCATGCATAGACCACTTATACGTGAGAGGTAAAACCGACACTTTGCACTCGACTGTAGTCACACAGAAAGTAGCAGACCACTATATTATTGGGTTAACAATAACAAATAATGACGAACCAGAAGTAACGGGTGGCAAAAAAAACAATATTACTATTCTTAACAATAATATTGTCTCCAATTTATTAAATGAAGTCAAATGGAGAAATATGGAACATATATCATGCCCATTAAAATTATACCAAGAAATTTACGATACTTTTAATAATATATACAATAAGGCAAGAAAAGAAACAATTGTATCTGAAAAGGAAATAAAAAACTTATGGATTACAAACTCTTTGAAACAAATGATTATAAAAAGAGACTATCTGTTTAGACATTGGAAAAACTCTCCTGGTGATACTATTAGAAGACTTGAATACACTAAATGGAGAAACAAAACAAACAAATGTATAAATAACGCTAAAAATAATTACAGAAAACAAATAATTAATGAAAACATCGGAAATTACAGAAAGTTATGGCAAAATATAAATGAATGGCTAGGAAGAGAAAAACTGTCATTGGATAGTGTTATAGAAAAACATATGAATAAACAAGGAAACATGGAAATTATATGCAATGAATTCGCGGATACATTTTCAAACGAAATTGAAGACATAAAACATAAATGTAATGTAAAATTTTTAAAAAGATCAGAATATTCAGTGCCTATTGATCACTCAATGAGGATGAAAAAAGTTTCTACAGATGAGGTAATTAAATGTATCGATAAAATGTCTTCGAAAAAAGCACCGGGAGTAGATAAAATAAGAATGTCTGACATAAAGTCAGTAAAACATTATGTAGGACCGGTGATTTCTAGATTAATTAATTTATCTATCGAAAAAGGAATGTTTCCAGAAATGTTAAAGTTATCTATAATTAGACCAATTTACAAACAGGGTGATCACAAAAAGACTACAAATTATAGACCAATAGCCTTATTGTCTAGCATTGATAAAATAATAGAAAGAATCATAGTGGACCAAATAAATAACTTTATGGACAAATTTAAAATAATAAACCCAATTCAATATGGATTTCAAAAAAACAAAAGCACAAATTCATTATTAAGTAAATTTACAGATGAAATAAATGAAAATTTGGATAAGAGGAAACATGTGGTTGCACTATTTATAGACTTCAAAAAAGCATTCGATACTCTTGACCACGAAACGCTTATGGTAGCTATGGAAGAATGTGGTATCAGAGGACCAATGAAGAAGTGGTTCGAGAGTTATCTCAGTGAGAGGCAATTTGTAGTCAAAATTAAGGACAGAATAAGCGAGAAAAGGACAGCCAAATACGGAGTGGCAACTGGATCAATCACTGGACCATTATGCTACATTATGCATGTCAATACACTACACTCGGGAATGTCATTAAATACTCTAGTAAATACATGTTTGCGGATGACTTAGGAATTTTGTATGCAGGTTATGATACGACTATCATCGAAAAAAACATCCAACATGACCTAAATAACATATTTAAATGGGCCCATGACAACGGAATTATTGTAAATGTGAAGAAAACGAAATATGTACACATACGGTCAGCTCATTCAAAACAAAAAAATGTAGCATTCAAAATTGTTGGACATACCTATGAATGCATGCACAAAAATTATATTGACTGTGCATGTTCAGAAATTGAAAAAGTTGACCAATATACATACCTAGGATTACAGATTGATAATACATTTAATTGGAGTAAACACGTAGAACTCATTTGTACAAAATTAAATTCAATATTGTGTAATTTTTATATGTTAAAGGCTAGTGTTTCTCGGGCCATACTGTATTCTATGTACTATGCTATGGTCGACTCCATTGTCAGCTACGCGTTAACTTGTTACGGCTTAACTTACCCAACACACACCAATAAAATTAAACAAATTCAAATCAATTTCTTGAAAATGTTGGTGGACAACAATACAAAAAAATCATGTAATAGTCAATATGAAAAATTATTTGAAATATGTAAAATACTCCCAATACAAAATAAAGTAAAACAGTGCATCATTTTGGAAGAATACAAAAATGAATATTTTAAAACAGAAATAAGTCACATATATGGGACAAGGCTGGCGATGGAGCGTGCCCTGCAGGTACCTAAGACAAACAACGTGTATGGAGATCGTACCAGGAAACATCTTGTGCCGCATTTTATTAACGCGTTGCCGATTAGGATAAGAAATATTTCAAAGTCTGACGAAACGAAAATAGTTACTATAAAAAATACTCTTAAACATCTTTATCTGAATTCAAGCGTTCGTTAGACTTTAAATTATTATTGTTGATTAATTATAGGTATCACCTCGTCGCGACGTTGCCAGTGAGCGGTTGTGTTTAGTGCATATTTCGGATCTACCCACAAGTACCTACTACACTACGCAGCGAACAGATAAGATTCCATTGCTGTCATTTTTGTTTTATTATTTCATTTTTATTCTTACAAAAATTGTTTTGATTATTTCAATGTAGCATATTTGGTATTAATATTTACCTATTGTTTTTGTTGCTTTTTGTCTATTTGACATTAACAATTTTTGTTTCGTATTTTTTATTTAGCTGTTAAATATCTATTTTATTTGATTTAAATACTGCATCGCGGATATGGAGGTGGACGAGACTAAACCTCCTGATCCTCGATCGATAATTTTATCAACTGCTGACGAATGTGAATCTGACACGAGTCATGATTCAGTTATTGTACCTAACCGTAAACGAAAACCGCGTCATCAACCAATTGATATACCGTCGAAAATGAAACCTTCTTCTGTACTCGAAATAACTGCAGGCCTCCCGATACAAACCGAACCAAGCCCAATTCAATATTGTAATATGTCAAACCCACCATACATAGTATATATTCAAAATTGCGAAAGTGGCAAACCGATTAACTCCTTAGAAGTAGGCAAATTTTTGTTTTCATGTAAAAATAAAAACTTTGGGATTATTAACGGTACAATAAAATCTGAAGGGCGCTTTAAAATTTCTTCTGAATTTAACAAATGGGAACAAGCAAATAATTTTATACAGAATATTACAACTTTATCTGATCAAAAATTTAAGGCGTTTATTCCGACGCATCACGTGACGCGAATGGGGTTGGTAAGAGGCATTCCTGCTAATCTTTCTGAAAGTGATATTGTTGAATCCTTAAATTTGAACAATGCTAGACGAATTATTAAAATAATAAAGGCGCGAAGGTTAAATTACAAAGATAATTCTCAAGGCACGGTGACGTGGAAACCGTCACAAACCGTCGTTCTCACATTCGAAGGCCAAATATTGCCTGATTATGTTTACCTTTATTTTAACTCCCTTCCAGTAGAAGCATACACTTATCCCACTATTCAGTGTTTTAATTGTTGCCGTTTTGGGCACTCAAGAGCCATTTGTAAATCTTCCACTCGATGCTTTCACTGTGGTGAAAACCATCAAGCTGATCAGTGTCCAAACCCGGAAGAGCCAACATGCGTCAATTGTAAAGGTAGTCATAAGGCTACAAGCTTTATATGCCCAGAACTGACGAGACAAAAAAACATTAAACAACTGATGGCGAGTGAAAATATATCATATTTCCAAGCCTCTAAACGTTTTCCCCCTGCAATAAAGAGTTTTGCCGAAACTACAACATTGAATGTGAAACCAACCTCAGCTAACACAACTACAATAAACCAGATTAATTCAGCGAATCCTTCCAACTCTCGTAGAATTATTACATACAAACAAGTCAAACCTAGACCAGCAATGACACCAGCATATGACAAGAACATACATAACTCATTCCTATTCAATCCAAATGGTAATTATGTCAATCAAATGTCTAATGGTCATGCAATTAACCAAAATGAACATTCACCTCCTCCTTCTGCAGTAGAGTTATCCAACAGCAATTCAGCATTTCTGCAGACATTAATATCTCTTTTAATATCTATTCTTTCGAATAATAATAGCCTACCGTACAACGTTGCCGATATTCTCACAACATTGCAATCTTCTCTCTTCAATAATGGACATACAAACTCTGAAAATTCTACAATGGAATAGTAGGAGCGTTTATTCCAATAAAGCAGAACTTACCGAACTATTAAATAATAATTCAATACATATTGCAGCCATCTCTGAAACTTGGCTGAAGCCGTCTTGCCTATTTAAGGTAATCGGCTACCAGTGTCTTAGAGATGACAGAGCTGACGGTCGGGCTGGAACTGCCCTTTTTATTAAAGATAAGTTAAATTTCGAAAAACTATCTATCCCTCTCAAATCCCAAGACTTTCAAATTGTCGCAGCACGAATTAAAAACATAACTTTTATTTCAGTATATATTCCACCATTAGTTTTATTTATAGAAAAGGACTGGACGGATTTACTTCGCCAGCTCCCCTCTCCCTCCATAATCTTGGGAGATTTTAACGCCCATTCTCCTATCTGGGGAAGTGAAGCTACCAATAAATCTGGTCACAATATAATAGATTTCATGGATATCAATAATATTTGTTTTTTAAATGATGGCTCCCCTACTCGCCTCACACCACCCTCCCAAAAGAAAAGTGCTGTCGATCTGACACTATGTTCGAGTTCTTTAGCCGCAGCTTGTTCATGGACCTTAACCAATGACCCTTACTCTAGTGATCATTATCCAATAATTATTCACTTAGAAGATCCTCACATTGCTAAATCTAAACCCCAACACCCGACAAATCGTAAAGGTTACAATACAAAAAGGGCAAATTGGCCCCTCTTCTACGATAATATAGAAAAATTAACAACAAGTTTGGACAGTTCTAACGTACACATTGAATACTCTGATCTTTTATCAATTATTTATAAGGCCGCTGACTTATCTATTCCAAAAAAATCCAACTTTAGCCCTCTGCCATGTACGCCATGGTGGGACGGAGAATGTTCTGATATGGTCAACAACAGGAAAAAAGCCATAAAAAAGTATAGGAAAAACATGACTCTTGAAAATTATATACTTGCAAAGGAAAGTCAGGCTAAAACTAAAAAATTTCTACGTAAGAAAAAAAGGCAAGGATGGCGAAATTTTTGCTCATCCCTCTCCCCAGACTCTCCCTTGTCTCTGGTTTGGAATATGATTCGACGATTTCGCTCATCATATGTCCAGAATCGGAATCATCAGATTAGTCCAGACATATTAGAATCCTTCATTAACAGACTGGCTCCCTCTTACTCTCCTAATATAACGGAATTATACATAAATCAAAACATAAGTCACCGCTCTTCAATATCTTGGTTAGATTCACCTTTTAAGATCGAGGAATTATCCATTGTGCTCAAAAACTTAAACAACTCTGCTCCTGGTTTTGATCAAATACCATATACGTTTTTCCAACATCTGCCTACTTGCTTTCTGGAACACATACTGAATAAATTTAATGAATGCCTTCAAACAGGTATGGTTCCCATAGATTGGAAAACCCAGTTGGTAATTCCAATCTTAAAACCTGGAAAAGACCCCAAAATTCAAACTTCTTATAGACCAATAGCTCTCTCTTCCTGCATTTTAAAAATTTTCGAAAACATCATTAAAAAACGTTTAGACTGGCAAACAGAACGTAATTTACTTCTCCCTAATATACAATTTGGATTTAGAAAGGGAAAGACTTGTATGGATAATTTAAGTATCCTGATATCAGACATCCAAATTGGGTTTACTAATAAAAAATACACACTCGCAGCTTTCCTGGACATTAAAGCCGCTTATGATAATGTCCTTTTGCCAATTTTACGGAGAAAATTGTTGAACTTAGGAATTCCAGAACGACTAGCTCAATTCATTTTTAATATTTTTTGTGAAAGAAAGATAGTCATTAATAAGCCTCCAGACACCTATGAACGAACGCTATGGATTGGCCTCTCTCAGGGATCTGTTCTGAGTCCGCATTTATTTAACCTATATTGCTATGATATACTCGAATGTGTTCAGGGTCTTTTTTCACTCCTCCAATTCGCTGATGATATCGTTTTATATATTACTCATAGTAATATTGAAACAGCAGTGAGAAAATTATCAACTGCCCTATCTAAAATCATTAAATGGCTTAATTCTAATGGACTTGAAGTTTCGCCCCAAAAATGTCAAATAATCGCCTTCTCGAGGAAACACAATACGGCAAATATATCAGTTAAGATTGGTGAAACCACTATTCCTAGTGTTGAAGAAGTCAAATTTTTGGGGATGACCTTGGATAGGAAGTTATCATGGACTTCTCATATTTCCCACATAATTACCAAATGTGAAAAAAATATAAACCCTCTGAGAGCAGTTTCTAGAGTTTGGTGGGGCTCACATCCTACAACCATGAAACTACTATATAATGCCATTGTCCGTAGTCATCTGGACTATGGTAGCTTCCTGATGGAACCGATACCGGAATATCTGAAATCCAAATTAGACAGAATACAATCTAAATGCCTTCGCTTAATAATTGGCGCAATGCGCTCCTCACCAATAAATGCACTGCAGGTGGAATGCGTAGAACCACCTCTCAAACTAAGACGCCAATATTTGGCCGATAAATTCATGCTCAAACGAATAAACTACAACTCACATCCGCTCCTCCCTAGAATCTTGATGCTCTCATCTCTATGTCAAAGTCACCGGTATTGGTTCAAAAAATGTACTCCCCCAATGTGCCAAAGCTATCAAAAACTCTCCCTCAAAATTGTCTCTAACCGTGCTCAGTCTATGCTTCCATATTACGAAATTCCATTTGAGGCAATAACATTGATCCCAAACATTATTTTAAATATCGACCTACATAAAAATTCAACAGTCAGTGCTCAAGCCATGAATAATAAGTTCAACAGTATCGTTATGTCTAACTGGCCCTCCCATCTACAAATATACACGGATGGGTCTAAGCGGGGCGCAGACAATGAATGCGGGGCCGCAATTCACATACCATCTAAAAAAATACAATCACTCGTTAAACTACCCAGGGAATGTTCAATATTCACAGCTGAATGTACGGCTATTAATGAAGCCCTAAAGATTTGCAATACTTTGTATTCTTCGCAGTTTATAATATTTTCGGATTCTTTAAGTGCTCTAAAGGCGTTGTCTTCCAATTTAGCCAAATTGGCCGACAGCACCTTACTATGCAACATTAAATCCGCTCTATTAAACCTTCATAAATTGAATAAAGAAGTGCTTCTTGCGTGGATCCCGGCTCATCAGGGAATAGTGGGAAATGAGATCGCTGACGAAGCAGCGAAGCAAGCCTCCGTTACTGGCATTTTACCCTCTCTATTTATGATTCCCTGCCAAGACATATTAGCATCCTTCAAAAAAGAACTCATATCCAAATGGACCATTGACTGGGAAAGGTCTAGTACCTTGAAAGGTTCTTCCTATAAATCCATCCAAATTTCAATACCGTCTAAACCATGGTTCCATAACAAAGGCATGGCCAAACGAGACGTCTCCAACATATGTCGCATTAGACTAGGACACTGCCTTATTAACAGCCACCTCCACAGGATACACGTAAGGGATAGCCCTTCGTGTGCTTGTGGAGAGGTTGTAGAGACCCTTGACCATGTGTTCTTTGAATGTCCAATCCACACCGAACATGATTTGTATTATACACTAAATACCCCACTCCCAATCAATATGTCTCATCTTCTATCATTGAATTCACCGCATATTTATTTCCATATAACAAAATTTCTTCGCCTTAATGGCTTCAATCTATAATGCAATAAAATAACCTTTACTTCTTAAATAATTCAATAAAAATTTTTTGAAACTGGCAGAAATCATCCTAATGATTGGGTGGAATGCCATGTAAGCAAAAGAAGAAGAAGAAGAAGAATTATAGGTATATCTAATGTATATTATGTGTAAGGTTTAATTCAAATTTTTTTTCTATCGAATTTCAAGTTTTTTTTTTCTTTCAAATTTTTGTTTGGTCTCTGTACCTTTAATATTTGAGATTAGTTTATTGAAATAATTATATGTGAAATTTATAAAATTATGTGAAAGAGAGAATCTGCTCTGCCAAAAAACTGCTTTGCAGTTTGGCGGGAAAAGAACAATGTATTACTTTTTATTAAAAAATAAATATCTTAAAAAAAAAAAAAAAAAAATATGGGTAATCACTAGGGTTTTCATATCGCCGGTCGGACCAGACTTGCCCTCCTGATGTAAATATGAAGTCGATCGGACTTATAATATAGTTTAGGCTGTAGAGAGGACACAAAAAGGATAATCCGTATGCCGTACGCTATGCATACAAACACATTAAAAACACAAAAGTTAAATCTAGAAATATACAGACAGCTTGCTACAGTTTGACAGCTGATTAAAGATTCCGTATAAATTACAAATGTGCGTTATAAGAGTGTGAATCGTTGTACAATAGTATAATTTCTTGTGACGAATAAGTGGAAGTGTTCGTGTGTTGTATTTTTACCGAGCTGCGGAGAAATCTAGTGTTTTTGATGTCGAGTTTAATGAAAAATATTACCTGACATTTACTGTACTGAATTCTCGCCCGGTGGAGACGGCTCGCTATTCGCTGTGCATTACTCATCAATGTTACTAGTGCTCGCGTTAATACTGCCATCTATATTTGAATAGTTCAACAGACTAAATTACTGCCATCTGTATTGTAATAGTTACACAGACTAACTTACTGCCATCTTTATTATAATATTTATTAATACTGTTGTAGTACAGTTGTAGTATTGGGTTGACATTTCGATATCAGTGGCATAACACATTTTTAAGTTGAGTGTCATTGCCAAATTGGGAACAATGGCACCTTTAAAATGTAACCAATGTGAAAATAGCCTGTCACCGACTAAATCGCTCAAATGTTCCAGATGCTATCAAACTTACCATTATTCCTGCGTCGGCACAACACAGGACAACTACAAAAAATGTCTCGAATTAGGAGAGACCAATGGAAGTGTGGTACATGTATGAGGGAGGATCCAAGATCGGCCTCGGAGGAGGATCCTCGTCGGTCTCGGCAAAGCTCGCTCGCATCGCTGAATATTGCGTCGCCGTCGGGTGAGTCGATGCCAGCAGGTGTCGATGTACTGGGGGAGCTAAGGATGATTCGACTGGAACTGTTGGCGTTGGGGCCTCTTGGCTCCAAAATGGAAGACCTCCATAGGGAGCTGAGCGAATTCAAGGCCTCCACTGCTTCCTGTAATCTACGATTGGATGTCATTGAAGAGGAGGTGGAAAGGCTAAGGTCGGATGTTTCCCAGGTAACCTTGTTGAGAGACAGGATAGACGAAATGGAGCGACAACTGGGTGAGATGGGACACAAACAGCACGTCATTGAACAATCATCAAAAATAAATAATTTGGAAATAGTTGGTGTGCCCGAAAGTCCGGCAAAGACGCCACTGGATATTGTCTCTTCACTAGCCGGCGTATTGGGCGTTAACTTGTCTCCGGCTGACGTCGTGTTTAGCACCAGAACGGCGCACAAATCAAATCAACCAAATCGCCCTCGAACAATTATCGCTCAATTTGCGGACAATAAGATAAAGAATAACTTGTTGGCGGCCATACGTAAGGTAAAAGGCATAAAGGCTGACAGACTAGGGTATAAGGAATCGTGTCCAATATATCTAAATGAGCATCTTACATCATACAACAAGTTCATATTATACAAGACAAAGGAAATTACAAACTCAAAAAAGTACGAATTTGTATGGACAAGAGAATGCCGAATATTTGTGAGGAAAAACCGTACTTCCCCAGCTATCCACATTGGAACGGAAAGGGACCTACAAAGGATTACATGAGAACAACGATCTATCCTGCTGTGAATTGGTACCGAAACTGTGCTTTTCCCCCGGACTGTCTTGAAGTTCAATGTCGTATAAAAAAATACACGAAAATTCTGTTCACATTCCCTTTCCAACTCTACCATACCATATCCCCATCTCTCTTAGTAACCATCACTGTCTTTGTACCGAACCCTACTTACCCAAGTTTTATATTGATGCTCTTAATTTTTAATTGCAATAGTGTTGATTTGATCCCGGCCGTGTTTGGTGCATATTCATCGATCATTTGTAGTTATGGTGTTTATCAAAATTATCTTATTTATGTTTTAAAGACTTGTGTACTATTGATAATGATTATTTTATTATTTTGTGATGGAGCTACCTTGATAGACTTATTACTTTGTGTTATAGCATCTTCACTATATACTGTACAGAACTCTATTTCTTATTTTTTAAAAACTTACATGTGCTTTTATTTACTTTCATATACTATAATAATATTGCTTATACGATTACTTTATGATATAACTGCCTCACTTATCATGACACTCTTTCGATGTGAATATATAAAATCTTTATACCTCTTGCAGAACTGTCTTATATTCACTTTAAAAACTGAGAAAAATTTAGTATCATTCACTATTTTATTATTATTACATCTCATTACAAGTAGGGAAATGATGATTGGAATGAAGCCGATTGGTATATTTAGTAAAATTGGTAAACTTGATGATTTGAAAAATGGATAGTCTACAAACCGAAATTGAAAACCTGCAACTGATAGAAAGTAACAGCATAACAAACTCCGAAAATTTCCAAAATACCTTTTCAGATGAAAATTCGTTGAAAGTTATTAATACGAATATTCGTAGTATCTGGAAGAACTTCGACGAATTTTTCATCTTCTACCATCAGTTAATAATTAAACCTGATGTTATAATATTAACAGAGTGCTGGCTAGGTGAAAGTGATACTCCACAACAGATACAAGAATACGATTCCTTCCTTAGCCATAACCATGCAAATAGATCTGATGGAGTAGTTGTATATGCTAGACGAGCACTCAAACCAACCCGTAAGACTTCATACTTGCAGGATGCAAGTCATGTGTTGATAGCTATTGAAGAAAAGAAGGTAGTTATACTGGCAACATATAGATCCCCAAGCTACAGCGACCCTACACTTTTCTTAAATACATTAGACCAGTGTTTGAGTGAACTTAAGGGTAATTCTAACATAATTTTTGCTGGAGATATTAATATAAATATTCTTGATGCACGTAATGAAATAACAAATAGCTATCTCGAAATAATGTGTGAACTAGGTCTCGCTTCAGCAATAAATGACCCTACTAGAGTCACCCATAACAATGCATCTTGTATTGATCACATATTTGTAAATACTAAAATGAAAGTTAAATCCAACACTGTTCACAGCAGCATTACAGATCACTTTATCACAACTGTAGAGTTATACACAGAGTCAAAATATAAAAATGATACAAGACGATATATTAATGTAACTAACTACAAATCTCTAATAAATGTGTTGAAACAAGAGACGTGGCAAGCTGTTTATGACACAAGTGATCCAAATATTGCGCTCAATAATTTTCTATCTACTCTGGATAAATTACTCAAAAATCATACGTCAGTCAAAATTATTAATCATAGAACTCTTAAAATAAAACCTTGGATTACAGACGGTATTGTAAAGGCTATACACAAGAGAAACAAATTACATAAGCAAGCTCAAAGATTCCCTAATAATTACGCTTTACAATTATACTACAAACAATACAGAAATACTTGCTCTAATATTATAAAGAAAACAAGACAAGACTACTATAAAGAAAAGATACACCAGAGTACAAATAAGTCTAAAACAATATGGAATATAGTAAGAGATAACTTTGGGCATAAGAAGGATCAGAAAAGAGTGGAGAAAATTAGGAACGGAAATGAAATTATTGAAAACGAACAGAAAATAGCTGACATATTGAATAATTACTTCACAAATATTGGAGACAACCTGGCCGAACACCTAATGAACACAATAAACAAAAATGAGAATGATCTTGTAAACAATCTAATAAATGAAAATGAGGTTCACATTAGATTTGATTTCTTAACTGTAATGATAGAACAGGTCAAGACAGTTATTAAAACGCTACGTAATGACTGTGCACTTGGACTAGATGGTATCAGTACCAAACTACTGAAACAAACTGTGGATTATATCTCGAAACCACTAACATATGCTATAAACTTAAGTATATCCCAAGGAATATTTCCTGATCATCTAAAACAAGGCCTCATAACTCCCATTTATAAGGGCGAAGATCACCAAAATCCTAAAAATTATAGACCAATAACCCTGCTCAATACAATATCTAAAATCTACGAAAAAATCGCCAACCAACAACTGATGACTTTTTTAGATTCTAACCATCTACTATCTAACGATCAATACGGCTTTAGAGGGGGTAGAGGTACAACGGATGCTATAAAGGAACTCACAGGATATTTAGCAAAGGAAATGGATAATGGACGAAAGTGCTTAGCTATATACTTAGATTTGACGAAAGCATTCGATACGGTATCCCATGTGATATTACTAAAAAAGCTGGATAACATAGGAATAAGAGATAACGGACTCCATTGGTTTAAGAGTTATCTTTCTAATAGGCAACAAATGGTCAAAGTTGGACAGAGTAAGAGTGATTCGAAAACAGTTTGATTTGGAGTGCCACAAGGCAGCGTCCTGGGACCCACTTTATTCCTTGTCTATATTAACGACTTATTAAAAAAAATCCAAACCGGCAAAGTTATTGCCTTTGCTGATGACACAGTGCTCACCTATAGCTCCGAACTATGGGAGACTACATTTGAGAAGGCACGTAGTGAGTTGTGTGGGGTAAAAGACTGGATGGACTATAACTTACTTACTATTAATACTACGAAGACAGAGTATATGACCTTTAGTATTACCACTAGGACACAACCACAATATGACCAGACCTTAACAATACATAACTGCAGAACTTTGACAAACTGCCAATGTTTACCACTGAAAAGAGTCCCCAAGTACAAATACTTAGGAATATACATTGACGAAAATTTATGATGGCAAGACCATATAGAACACCAAACTAATAAATGTAGAAAAATGACTTATGTTTTTAGAATGCTACGAGATATGTTGGAAACTAATATACTACGAACAATCTGCTTTGCACTTGTACAAACAACATTGGAATATGGAATTATAGGCTGGGGAGGAATGGCAAAAACAATTTTAGAACCACTAGAAAGAATACAACGTTCAATAATAAAAATTATGTACAAAAAACCTAAAAGATACTCCACGGACCAAATTTACACAGACAGTGGTTTTTTAGATATAAGACAGTTATACATGAAAACTATAATGACCTATCTTCATAAACATATGACGGAATTCTTACCTGACTACGTTTTCTCCAACAGTACCCGAAATAGACTACAGATAAGACCTCCACTAATAAGGACGACTTTTGCCCAGCGACATTACCCTTTTCTTGCTCCTAGACTCTACAATAAAATATTACCTGACATTGAACACAATATCTCAAGCGACGAAACAAACTTCAAAAAACTGGTAATTGATTGTCTGAAAAGAAATGGTAGAATACAATCTGCTCATGTCTTGTTAAATATCCTAACATAGTTCACTGCTCTGTGCCTTCATAACCTGAAAATCTTTGCCGCAGCTTGGTTCCATCACACGTTTCCACTACAATTATATGGACTAAAATAAAATGAGAGTTCACGGTAAATTTTCTGATACTTTTTCTTTCCTGTTTATGTTTATTTATTTATTTAAAACACTTATTGTACATGTACATTACTTAATAGCTAGTACAAATGGCGGACTTATTGCCTAACGGCAATTTGATTATGTCTGTTATATTTCAAAAACATGTAACCACTGGGCAAATTGAAACAGTACTGCCTCAGAACAGACTTGTCTAGTGAGGCAGTAAATTTCCAAATACGAAAAATTATATATAAGTACTATGTTTATGATAAGTATATATTTTTTTTTAAAATATAGCTATTTTTTGTTATTGTTTTTATATATATGTGTTAATGGAAATAAATAATTTCATTTCATTTCATTTCATTTCATTTCACATCACGACGAAACTCATAGTGTGCACTCTCTACATGATACCCGTTGAGAAATTGATGTAAAAAAATACGCTTAAAAATTGTGAAATCATGACTCTCCACAATTCCATAGTGTGGAGAGTAAAAATCCTTATTATGCCTGATTTCCTTAACAGTAATGTCAACGGACGAAAGCGGACGGTACCTTCAAAGTGTAATATTCATATTACACTTTGAAGGTACTGTGAAAAAGAGTAAACTCGGAAGAAATATCAGAAAAAACCATACATACATAATAATAAAAGTGAATGAAAAAAGTATCGAAACATAATATAATAACAGAATTTTAAACAACGCCTAGTTTGTTGAAATATGTATAGCACAAAACAATTTTTATATTTTTTTCTACGTTCATCAAAGCATTTTTACAGAAAAGTAAATTTTGTTGATAGGTACATATAAAACATAAACACCCAAATTGGAATCAAATTTCTGAAATATGTTAAACATTGTGAATGTTCGTACCACAACTTTAAAATTCAACATAAATTCCCCTAAATAAATTATTAAAAATATCCTTTTTTACAGCATTTTTTTTTTCAAATTACTCCGTAACTATGATGTGTCGTAGAGAGATAAATGTTTTATGTACTTAAAGAGTGTATAAAATCCATGAAGGTATTATACACATAAAATCAATAAATAAGTCTTCTTCTTTCGTGTCAGCAACGCATTGTTGCGTTGCTGTGGTGGAAGGATTGGCCAGAGAATTTCTGTTACCAGGGGGCACCGCGTGGAGGTTCCTTCCGTGCTCCCCAATAAATAAGTGAATGACCGATAAAGATTTTTCATTTCGAGTCAGGTTTTTTCTTAAAATGCAAAATTCAACAAATTTTGGGTTTCTGAAAGTCGAGTCAATCAAGTCGAAGCACAAGGTCACAATTTAGGTTAAAAGAAAATATTGCTTAATGCAATCGTGATCTGACTATACAAAAAAAGAATGTCGAATTGTTAATGGTCAGACGGCACGATTATGTCACAAAATAAAATTTTAAAATAAATAAAATTGTCAATAAATTAGGACGTCACAAATTAAAATAAATAAGAGTCAATATTGGACGTCACACGTTAAAACAATGTCGATAAAATAATTAAATAAAAATCACAGCCGAAATATTGTCACACGGAAATAAAAAATGTCACAAATATTGAGATTCTGGGGCAAACATAATCTTTTCTGCACGGCCATGAGCGGGCTGATGCAACGCCAATGCCGGAATGGACCGTCGTCGATGGGCGAAGGGGCAAGGCTATCGGCGAAAGCAACCTCGGGTCCCAGACAGGCAGATGCCGGTTGGGTGACTGGCGAGAGCGAACGGCGGCGGGGCGAGTCTCAAGGAAATGCAGGCCGTTGCTCCAAGGTCCAGCGCGACCCAACAGCGTTTGGAACACTTTCCAAATTCAGCACCCGCTTCGGTCCAGGAAAGCGGCTCTCTCGCCGAATGGTGGTGCGCCGATCCATTTCGGCATTCCAGGTGTCACGTCCATGGCTGCCAATGTGAAGCGAGCCTAACCGACACCCTTTGGTGCGGTTTGCAGCTGTTCTGGCCACGAGGGATGCGGACATACATCCCTCGGCCGTTCAGCGAGCGTGGTCCGTATCGACACGACGCGTGTATAATTTCGACTGTCATCTGTCACATTTTGGAGGTTATGTCTTATTGTCAAAATATATTTTTTTATTTTCACAATTTTTCACAAATGTTTGTTTGTGGTCTGATTTGGCGCCGAATTCAAACAAAACAACGCGAACAGGAGAGGTCGCGTCAATGACTCATCTCAATTACTAATCCTGTATAAATAACATTACTAGGGAGGTGCAAGGACAAAACCCGTCATGCATTGACCATATCTGGACTAATATAAACAATACGGATCGCGGCGGCTCGCAGATTGGACCACGAGGGGATTTCTGTGTCGTCTGGGGCGTCGGTTCACCTCCGGTGAGGCTCCCAGCTGGCCTGCCACCTCTGTCGTTGAGGTGAGAGATGCGCTGTCATAGCGTTGCCGTGTGGCACGGGGCCAACCATGGGTAACTGTCTGAAAGAGGAGGAGGGGAAAAAACGCCGAGTACGACAAGGACCTGCCAGCCTGATGCAGAGGCTGAGCCCCGCCGAACTAAGTCACCAACCACGTGGGAGACAGTTGATATCCTCCACCCAAGTCGCTTGGAGGACTAGCTCACTTTAAATCAAATATAATGACACCAACTCGCCCTGATAGAGGCGAAAAGGCATACAGTATCTAATAGGACGTGAGGCGTCCGGCACAGATAGACCAGCGTCTCGCATCGACGAAAAAAGAACTTAGGTTCACATACCCGAGGACGCGGACTTCTACTCCTTGATCAATCTGCTGGAGGGGACGTCCAACAGACCACACCAGACGTAGCTTTCTCGTTGCTTCGAGTCGTGACATCCTCGGTGTTGGTCCCGATCAGAGGATAGGAGATGCAGGGCGAGAACAGCTTCTTCCACGCAGATACAAATCCCCTACTTTGGTACAAATCACCGTTTCCCCAATCGCCGACGTCCCTCGTCAAGGATTGTCAAAGACATATAAATAAAACAAATCTCAATACAGTAAAAAGAAACCTCCGAGAGAGGTGCAGCGATTGGAAAAATTCTAAACTTCAGGCTTTTTTCTGCGAAGACCTTTACAGTCACAAGTCACAATAATTCCCTTTGTTAATTTAATAATAATAATAATAAGCCCCTCAAAAACCATACCCACGTCCAGTTAAAAACATCTAGAACTACGTGAGGGGCGGGGAGCTACACAACTACATCGAGTAGCTTGCCAACGGGTAAAGGGTACAAACACACAACACATACATGGATTACACAAAAAACACAAGCCTCGGACAAACACCGCTACCTGGGGAGCGCCAGGGCACGTCCGGAGTTAGCGCTGGGCGTAGCAGCATGAGAGCCGCTAATGACATGCTGTCGAACAGGCGGACACATGCCGGGACACCCGAAGAAACAACAGCCGAAACCCAACACACCCGACCTGCTGAAAGTGCTTTGCCGGCAAGTCAACCGACAACCACCAAAGCGGGAAAACCACGACAACGCATGAAATGGACAGATGACATGAACATAAACCTCATGCGTTGCTACTACACTATCACACAAGGAGACACACAAATAATTGGATACAGGTACCACTTAAACAACTACACACAACCACACAAACACATAGCCTCACAACTTGAGTACGCTCCGTTGTGAAGGAAACTACCGAACCATAACCGAGATCAATCTTAAATAATAATAAACCGTTTATTTGTTGTCATTATTGTTACATCAAACAAAAAAAATATATATATGTATATACAAAATTTTGAACTACAATTGACAACAAAAAGGCTATTGCTCAGCTGCGCACTACCAGGTATCCCTGGAGTGCTGCTGGTTTTCAGCAAAGCCTTGGGACAACACAAAACATTGAGGACAGACCACATGTCATGACCTATAAAGATTTAATAGTAATTAAAAATAAAATAAAAATAAAATGTATTTCAAAAATAAAATGTATTTCAAAAATAAATTGTATTTCTTCCTTCTCTTTTTTCACTGCTGGCACCCTTGTTGGTTCAATAACCATATCTTGCAGTGTTTCTTAAAACTCTGCAAAGAGTTCAATTTGATATGGTAAAAAACCTCAGTCCCTTGTACTGCGTGGAATTTGACGAATTCTTCCTTTAAAGGAACGTTCTGTTCTTTTTAAATTTAAACTAACGTAAAATTATGTGCTCAAACATACAACAATCTTGGCTTATATTAAATTATTTCTTGTTTCCTTTAATCTTATAAGGAAGTTTTTTAAGGACGAAATTCCTGCTCAAAAATAATTAGAATTGCTGATTCCATATTACATTGAGAAACAATATAAGTGAGTGAAGGTATGCTTGTATTGTAAATACAGTGTAATATTTTTAATAATATTAATTTATCTTCAAAAATATTATGCTTATTGTTATAAATCTCTGAATGACAAAGTTTTTTTTTTAAAAAAAAAGAAGACACAATAGAATATAAAAATATTTTTTGTTTAGGTAACACCTGTATTATATGGTCACACTGCTTCGGACTGTCTCCCATTTAGGAATTTTGACGTTTACCACAGCTTACAAATTATAATTTAAAAACTGTTATAATGCTCTCGTCTAGAGCAGCTGTGTTCAAAAATATATTACAATGTTTAAGGAGTAAACCAAATGAAATAGTAAAGCCGCAAATAAGAAACCATGGGTAAGTTTTTAAGGTTAACTCTTACGTCATAGAACAGTTTGTTGTAGTTTTATAAAACGGAACCACTCAATAGAGGATACGAAAAACTATACTTTATCGTGATAATTATTTTTTTATGGATTGAAATTGTTTTTAATATAAGAATTTCTTTTCTATGGAAACTTTTTATCTAGAAAAAAATCTATACTCGACTAACTTGAAATCAAAAAGGTGAGAAAAAAACAACCATAATGAATATGTTTGTTGTAGTACTTGGTCATACAGAGTGGCTCCACCTGATCCACCAAGATCATCTTTGATAGGAGCAGAACTGATTATGGGATTTACTTGGTGGTGGATTTTATGGCACTTTTGGACTGAACCAGAACATGTCACAGTTAGTATAAAACCATTATCTTTGTATTATTTACATACGCACTATGTATAAAGATGATAATCATAGAATAACAATGAATATTAAATAATGCCCAAAATAGTTTTTCACACAAAAGCTAGTTTTTGATTAGGTAGATGTATTTTAAATTATTTTGATTTGTCAATTTCAAGCTTTGAAATTTCAGCACCTAACACCATCTGTAATTATTGATCTATTGTATTTTTTTAGCCACAAAGAGAAAACTTAAAAGCTATAAAATAAAAACTTAGTCAAAAATATCGTACATTTCACTTAAGTGTACGATGAGCCTTTAGTCGAATTATCTAACTCTCACCCTCAATTTCACCAAAGTATCTAAATGCAAAAATGAAATTTTTGATGCACTCAATGCAAAATTTAATTTCACTAAGAAACAATATTTCATATTTACTCCTCCAAGCTTTCCTCCACTTAAATGACGGTAGATAAAAATATAAATAAGTACCTATTGCAATGTTTAATGATTCAGATTTTTTTTTTTTTTTGCCTTTTCACCTTATTGAGGTGTTCTTACACATTGGAAGCCTTCATGTAAGCATTGATGCTTAAAAATTATTGCAAACTATCGCTCTTACTCTCTTGATGTATCCAGACATTGAATTATTGTTGAACTTACCCTTTACAATCGACACATATTTTATGTTCATTTAAGAAATTGCAAAATATGTTTAAAGCGTTATGATTTATACCAGTATCGTTCTTGTTGGAAGGGGATTTATAAGTAAAATTCTTTTGACTGGCATTTTTCACAATTAAATAAAACATTGTTCAACATCTAATCCGCAGTCACAAGTGGCTTCCTCTAATATGTTTAATTTCAGTAGATGTGTTTTAATACAGCAGTGCATTCAGAATCATTTCAATGGCACTGATAGCTCAGTCTTGCGTTGCTCTACGAAACAAAGCTGTTTTCAGTCCTTTAGTGAAAGTGCTCATGCTTTGGAGACTGCCGACATCTGGAAACAACTCATTCCACTTAATTCTAGAACCAATAATCAACATAGTACCGTCTCACAGTCTCATGTTTATTTTATGTTTCATTTACATTTGTAAGTCGTTTCCTTGAAATTTTATCCATTACTTAATAGTTGTTGCATGCACCCCTTTTACTTTGAATGGACACTAAATTAATATTTAATTTAATATACCTTGGTGAAAGCAGTTGCTAGTGTATTACTTAAAAAAAATAGCATGCAGTAGCTCTTTCAAGTGTACTGTTCACTCTCTTTATCACTTTAATCCAGTAGCTGAAAAGTTTTAGAGTTCCAAAGAGCCACTATCTGTCCCCACAAGCAGAGTGTGTGGAGGAAGCCTATTATATACATTTGCTTCAATTATTTATATTTGTAGTATCACAAATGAAGTTCCGCCATGACAATGTATCTACCAATTAAGGTAAACGTCCACAATTACGGACCGCACGTATTGAACCGTAGGTAATGCCAACGCTATTACTTGGCGGAGCAAAAATCCTAGATAACGTCATATAGATTATCAATCAGTGGATGCACTAGCTATATTATGTCTTAATAAATAATAGTCTCAGGATATCAAGAAGAAAATGAAATTCAGCATGAGTGATCTAAATGACTATGAAACTCCAAATGCTACGAAAACCCGAATGACAGTTGCGTCAGCAATCCGAATACTGCGGAAGCACTAATCCGTTTTATACCTAACCGTACCTTTAATATGTAGATCAAAACATATTCTATTTGTTGTTTCTTTTGTTTAATACCGATATTAATGTTTCAGGGTGAATGGCCAATAGTAGAACCATCGGAATGGTCAGATGAAGAACTTGGCATACCACCAGACTCCATGGGTCCAGCCCCACGTATATAAACTTTTATGTACATTTATAACACTTGTAATATAATATCTATAACAACTGGGTCTAATACAATTTTACTATTTATAAATAGAAAAAAAATGTAAACAATTTTTTTCAATTTGTTTTAATGACTCGTTTGTTTATTTGTGAATTATTATTTACTTAGTTTCGATATAGTGTAAATTGTTCTTTAAATAAAACAAATAAAACACACATGTGTTTTCAATTATTTATTTAAATAATAATCAATGATACATATAATGATACATTATTATTTATATACATACAATAATCAACAAAAATATATTCAATTGCAATAATTTAGGTACAAGTTATTATGTAAAATGATATAAAATACATTAAAAATATTAATGAAACAAAAAAAGTTGTAATATTGTCCAACTGTCGATTTGTTCAAAACAATTTATTTCTCTTAATATATCGACAAAGTATCAAGTCAAGATATGCGAGATTTGTATGCAGGGTCTATATTTTTCACGGTGTTTCCAACTATGAAGGCAAAAAACACCAACTTGAGGCTTCACAGCATATATTATGTTCCATATATGGATTTACTTAGAATTCGGAGTAGAACACTTAGTGTGTGTGTGCCCCCTTATAACTTCTGATCCGCTGAATGCAGAGACAAAAATTTCAGAAAGTATAGAAAGTTAGAGGCCTACAAAACTTTTATACTCAGAATTTTGAATTTTTATTTCTATCAGGGGTTATCAACTTTTGAGTTTTTATTTCATTTTTCATATATCTAAAAAACCATAAAAGCTAGAATGCTGTAATTTGTTATAAATATAGACAAATACAATATCTTAAATTTGTTTTTTCAAAAAAATTCCAGAGTTTCTCAAACATTTTTTTCTAAGAAAAACATTTTTTTGTGGCAAATTTATGTGTTTAACTGCCTATATTTTCAAAATTTAATTTAGTTATTTCATACAATTGTAAGGCAGTAAACACTAAACAATATTTCACTAGATAGTTTGATACCTACTAAATCTACAAACATACTTCATGCGGTTTTCATATTCTGGATAGGAAAACAGACTGATCTCCATACTATCCTATCCTGACTTATATACCTACATTTTTTATATAGAAAACAAAATATCTTAAAATATTTATTAATTTGTGTTATAATTTAGTAATTATTCTTCAATTATGCATACTATCGCCATCGACAGTTGGATCTCATGTGTTACATGCAACTAGTTTTAAAAATTTTAAGTATCCTAAAAAAACTTAATGAGGCTTATCAAAATTGGGAGGCTTTGATAACTAGGACATATTGTGAAGTGACATGAAGGCCGAAGGATAGACTGACCCAAGATAAAATGTAACAATAATGGACACAGATCTAACTATCCAATGAAGACAGTGTACCTAATGATAAACTGGTGAGGGAGAGATTCTAATATACACAATCAGTTTTATACACATTTTTAAGCGAGATTTAATTTGAATTAAACACCCCTAATTGAAGTTAATGGTCCCATTTACTCAATGGTGTAAGTAAATTTAATTGAAACATACATTATAAAAATTATGCACATATAAATACATTAATAAATCTCTGCCTTTGTATGTAAAGAAATCAATACAAAAAGATTGGAAGGTATGCTAATATCCCAGCAACAGCAGTTTCTTTTCTACAAGTCAAACTTACATATATCTGGGGAGCAAGTCTGGTCAAACATGAAATCAAAACCTTTTTAATTTCCCATATCTTGGATATAAGATATTATAGAACTCCGTGTGATAATTATATATGTTTTGATTTCACTGTCTGACGAGACTTGCACCCCAGATCATTAATATATATTTCATAGGATAAAACATAATGGGCCTTACTTACTATTTATAATACGAGTTTAATCCAATGCTAAGTCAGTTTTGGCCATACAAAAAACTGGGTAAGTATCAGCTTAAACCTAAATTACAAATAGTAAGTAAGGCCCAATATGTATGTAAGTTGTATATTCAGGAATGTAATAGAAAACTGGCATCAAACACACTGAGGTAGTTAAACCTAGTTTAAAACATAAGTACTAATAAATGGAATACAAACAAAAGTCAAGTAGGAAAATAACATTTAATAAAAAGAAAGTGCTATTGTAAGTAACTTGTATAACTCCCAAAGGAAAATGAATAGAATAAAAAACCATATATCTTGTCAAAAAATACTATGACCCGAATGCACAGTCCTAGGTAACTAAATCCTTACCTCACTGGAGTATTTAGTATTCTTAATATAAATGGAATACTTTTTTTAATTACATATACGTAAACATTGGATTTTTTCCCTGTCGTGAGTCAATAACATCTCAATAGACTATTGAGATATTAAAAAGTTTGTCAGTAAAAATATCATTTGACTCACGACAGGGAAAAAAATCCAATGTATTTATGCAATTAGAAAAAATATCATACACATTGGTACAAGTATGTAAACAAGCCAAAAATGAAATAATATTTCTGGCGCGGTTCAGGGGTGACATCTGTGCGAGACACCGTCACCATAAGGACTGTTGCTTTCATTGTTTACAAATAAACTAATTTCTCAATAGATTGCGTTACAAAAAAAAGGCTTCTTCGTTACTTCATAGATGACACTAGTATAATTTCTTATTTTCAGGTGAATTGTTACACATTATTCAAATATATAGAACTTTCAAAAATTACATTGATAAGGGAACTCAATAAGAAGGCATAATTGATGAACGTTGCGCAAGCACATAAAGTGATCACGTAAACCAGCCGATGACAGGTCGTAAGCCCTGTAGGAGCCTTGAGTTCCTGGTTCTTCTATAATATCCCAACTTCGTCTCTATTGAGATGTCAAAATTTTGTCGTTAAAAATATTCTTAAGTTAGCAATTGCATTGCAGAGACGTCACTAACTAAATATTACGCCAAACTTAAGGTCTATGACGTAGCGTTTCACAATACTGAAGAAAAGAGATAGATAGTTTTCTATGGGTTTAGACTGACGTTTAAAATGTTTTTTGTCATAACAACACAAACACATGTAACCAAGATCACACTGACAGATCCATGTTGTGATTTTTCTGAAGTTCAATTTTTTCAGCATCTCGTATAGATCGATGAATAATCTGTTTGGTATTTAATTTGACAAAATTACCAAATACATATTTGACGAAGTCGCTAAACTCATCATCCATCAAAAACATCTCGTATTTTATTATTAAACCACAAAGGTTCCTCTCGCGTTCAACCTTTTATTTTTTTTTTATTTACATTAATTATTTAAAAAGCCAATTGGCTCATGACATTCATAATATACAGCAACATTTCACTTCAGTTCTTAATATAGCCTTGTTTTCAATTACCGTTAGAATGCTTTTTCGTTAATAGTTTTTAGTTGTTCTGGTAATTTATTGTAGTCACACAAACCTTTGCCCATTATTCTTTTGTGTCCAATTTTTCTTGTAGCTTTCTCAGTTTCAAAATATATTTTTTTACGTGTGTTGTAGTTGTGAATTTTTTTCCTCTGCTTAAGTCTTAGTTCAGGGTCTTCTATTTTTACAGTTCATAAATGTCAGTTTATGCCAACGCGCATGCGGTAAGTATTTAGATATATCTCTGCAATGCAATTCTCATACAAAAACTTGGTAGCATCCTCCAGTTAGGAAGCCACGAGATCTCCTAACTTAAGTGAGCGACTGTGCAATGAAAACATGGTTAGTATTTATGTAGGTCGGACTCTATATTCGGACCTACATGATTGTGAGTAATTGGCAAAAATTCACCACTTGGACAATATGTAATAAAAATATTAATAAACATAATAAGTAGCAAAGATGAGGAGAAAAAAACAAATATGATTGACAAAACTAATATACACAAAATTCATTATAAAGTAATGAGAATGGCTTTTATTAATAAATATATTGACATATTAACATCCTTGAATTGTATTAAAACATTTCAAAACTCGAGTCTACCCACTTATTTATAATGTCCGACCGAACCATAGACGATGGCTACCTGGTTTCACTGCAACTGGGTTATATTTTTATGTAAAGAAGATTACATTTGAAACAACGGGATATGATTATTTTAATCTTTTATAATATGCTTCACTGCATCAGCTGCTTCTGATAAATCCAATTTCACTAATGCCTCATATAACTCTTGTAGTGTTACTTTTTCTTGAGCCTAGAAATACAATAAAAAAAAATTACACAAAATAAAACAAGTGGGTAAAATAAAACTAACATCTCCACTACAATATTATGTAAACACATTTTTTTTATCTTGATAGGTTGACAATCACTTAAATTTTCCTAAAAGTGAGATCATTTCGAATGTGTTGACAGATTAACCATTGTCTATGGAAAACTCATCAACTCTAAGTCGCACTTTACACATATGATAACAAAATGAAGTTGATCAAACTTATAACTCTCATAATAGTCTCATATTTTATTATATAATGAACCTCATATTTCACAATCCTGGAGAAAAAATATTATGATTATATTCAAGAATATTTTGATAAATATAAAAAAAAGTATAAATTTTACTCACTTCAATAAGATTGAGTAAAATGCTGCTGGGATTGGCCAATTTGGATGTTTCATAAAGGGAAATCAAATCCTTGAAGCCGAGTTCTTCGGCTAAATTTTTCCACTTGTCGCATTGGTCAAGGCACTGTGCAACCACTTTTGTTGTTTGAGAATCCAAAAATGGCATATCACAAGGTTCCTCTTTTATTTCCTGAAAATAAAATTAAGGTTATCATTCTTATTTGGAGAGTTTTGCTCAGTTGAACTCTGGACAACTCTAAAACCTTCCTCCCCTCACCCCCTTTGCAACTCTGAAAGAACATAGTCCAGAAACTTAAAACCTTGCAAATAAATAATAAGGTATCAAAGTTTTATTACAGCAATTGTAAAACCTATCAAGTATCTTAACAAATAAGTGACAAGTTATTAAGAACACTTACAGAAGACTTGTAAAAGATTATTATTCAACTAAGACAACTAAAAGACATTTGTTGAAGTTTATCCAAGAATGAGACAAGAATACCGGGTTCGATTCCAAAATAGTGCTATAAAAATCCCAATTATTATTATAACTATAATGACTGGCGTATCATAGTGAAACATCGTGTACATTATTTGCGGGTATCTTGGATTTGATTTCCAATAGAGGGAAACATTGATTTCTCACGCAAAAATTACTTCTCTGGGCTGGAAACACTAGTAAGTTGAAAGAAATCGCAAATTGCACAGGTTGGGAGAAAGCGAACCCTGTTTTTACTGTTAAGTATGTTTGTGTATACCAAAATATTACTTACAATATCACGTTTTTCTGGTACACTGGAACAGCTATCAACATCCCCTTTCTCATGTGGTCTTAATTTTCTAAAGATGGCAAGAATCTGAAAAGAAAATATCCACGTAAACATATTTTTATTTATTCTCCACTTCGATGGAATAGCAAAGAGTCATAATTTCACATTCACTTTTTACTCCTCACTAACCCAAGTGGATATAGTGGGGAGTCATGATTTCGCAATTTTTAAGGGTATTTTTTTTTTGCAGATTATCAACTAGTATCATGCTGAGATTGTATTCTGAAAGTTTCATCACAATGTATCTGTATGTGTGTGCTATGTGCTATGTACGGCGTGTTCATTTTACTTTATCGATTATAGACTAAAGTACTCATTCGATTCTATTCAAATTTTGCAAATATGTATATCTAATACTCGATTAGATCCCATTAGATTTTGAACGATATATGAATAGTGCTTCTCAATTTTTTTAACTGTCAAATATTTCAAAGTGACCCCAAGCTCAGGACTTAAAATTTGAAATTTTTATTTTCAAATTCGTAAAAAGGCACATCACTTTCATAAAATGGCATTGAAGAGTTATCAAGTTTTCATAATAAAATATTTAAATAAAAAATAATTTAACAAACTCATTTCATGAAAATGTTGAAAATTTTCCATACAAAATTTGAATACTTTATAGAATTACTTGTTAGTGAAGAGTTTAGTGTTGGCCACAACCCACTCGTTTTAATTGGTCGAGGTAAGGTTGGGTTCCAACTCTCCATCACTGGATTACTATCCAGCTATGTCACTGACCTAATTAACTATACACTCTTTAACAAGTAGCATAATTTTGAGAAATACTGCTCAATACGAGGCAAGTAAAATTGATATATGGCAGATCAACTTCTAGAAATGTATCAAGTATTTTCGCACGCGCCTGGTGATAACAAAAATATTTGTTTGTTACTCGGCCATTCGGCTCGTCAGTTATTCGCTCTCGGTAGGAAACGAGTAGTAACAAAACTCTTCTGAAACGGTATGTCGGTATCGATAATATTTCTAGAAAGATCGCGGGCAATGAACTTACAACCCTTGACACGAGGACTATATAAGGGAGTGTGCACCGGTACACGACGCTTATTCTCTCATTTTCGACTCGCTCGCTCCTTCGCTCACTTGCTCGCTGTCTCAGTGAGATATATACAGATCGACTTATCAACTATTTCTACCCATCGTGAGAAAATTTTGTAAACGATTGTAAATTTTTGTGTGTGATTTGTACATTTACTTGCGATCAATACATTGCTGTAAGTTAAAAACCATTCTTTCTTTTTCTTCAGCCACTGTCTGTTTCTACTTGATTAAATCTGTATCAATCTCGAGTATTTTTTTATTCGCCTTCCGTGATATCTAGTCTTGTTAACGTGACCTGCTATGAAAGGAACATTTGTTTGCATCAAGCAAGGCTCACCTTTGCTTGACTGATTATCTGTCTGATGACCCTATAAGAAGCTACTTGAGATACAGTTTACGAGCTACTTCCCTTCCGGAGACAGTTCAACTTAGTTTATATTGGACAACACGGAGTCGAGCTCACAGTCCAGTACAACACTGTTATTCTAGCATCAGTCTCGACCTCAACACCTAACACCGGTTAGCGTACCGAGTGGTGTCGGTTAACTGATACCGGTTATCTAGGGATGCCGGTAGACTGAGACATAAAGGAACACAGTTCCAACTGAGCTTTAAACTAAAATTGGGACACCTCAAAAATGGTTCACGCCCTAAAGATGTGTGGCAGAATACCTACATGAATACTATGGTATTTCTGTCACAAGTAAAATTCATTAAAAACAATTAGAAAGGGTAATGACTTCCATTGTGTCACTTTCACTTTTCATGACAACAATAATGCTGTCTCCATACTGCCATACCTGTTGTAAATGTTGTTGACAATGCGGCAGTACAACAACCCCTATTTGTCAAAACAATAGGGGTATATAATGAGGACAGCAGATGACCCATTATCTCTTTTCCTGTCAAACTTTCTTCGTGAAAACATCGACCTGATAAAGTACTACTCGCGTGTGTTATTATTATTCAATTCTGTGTTCGTGCTAATATACCAATTGTAAGTTTTCATTTGTTTGTTATTTCTTATCTCTTCTCTATCAATACCCCTGCCTAAATTCCTTTTAGAGCAATAATAGGTATTTCGCCCTCCGTCAAATACACTCTCTAATTGATTGTGACTTGTTGGAACTTAAATATTACTAAATAGAGTTCGCACTCTATTTAGTGAACAGTATTCTGTTCTGGTGACCTCTCTTCCAACACGTCACAACAAAGAGTTCATTCTAGATACCTAAACTTAAAATTCCCTTCTGGAGTCTAGACATAGAACCCAACTGTGGTATCTATCATTATTTAGTTACCCCCTCTGGTTACTACAAACTTGCTTAATTGACCTACATTGGTCACTTGCCTTATTGGTAACACATTCGGTCATCACCTGTTTTAGATGCATTTTTCCCATCTTGATATTAAAAAGTTACAAATATGATGATAATATAATTACACAGCATAATATAATTTTGTCTAGCAGATACCATAATGAAATATGAAATCTCAATTTTTTCAATTGTAAAAATCTTGACTTTTACTTAAAAATCTTGACTCAGTAGATGACATCAGCATCTCGAAAGATGCTGATGTCATCTACTGAGAAATAATATGAATAATAATAGTTTCTAGCAAATAAATTGAGAATTTTAATCATGGAGGGGAAATAAAATATGAGCAAAAAAATTTTATAAATGAACATAAAAACACATGTGAAATACTCAAGTTATTTGCCGCTAACTGTACAAGGTTTCTTTATTTTAAAATGTCATGGAAATGTATAGATGTCACAACTTGACAATGTCAGATGTATTAATATTAACTATAGTAAAAACATTATAAAATTACCAAAATCATTATTCAAAATGATGATTACTAAATTATAATGGCGGGATAATATTTTTACCTTTGGGCAAGTGTTGGTCATTGCTTGTTCATAGACAGTCATTTCGTTACACTTTTTTAAGGGGTCGGCCTGAAAAAAAAACAATAAAATTTTTATTGCTAAGTAATAATCAAAAATCTAATCATATCATTGCGGACTCGCCGTTGCACAGTTTAATCAATTATATAGGCCGACGAGGTCGGCGCACAAGTCATTCTCTCCGGATTCCCGTGTTGGTCCCATCTCACATCATCATCTCCAGATCCTTATTCTGTTTGAGAGTTATATTTTAATTAGTTTTATAATTAGTACTGTGTAGAGTGTTCATCATAATAAAGTGAATGTAAGTCCATATTTGCCCTTTAATCATATATGATATTCCTGCTGTGTATTATTCCTGCTTGTTGTATCGTAACCTTTAGATGCTATATGAATACACTCAGTATCGTATAGTCTGATCGGGGATTGGTTTGTCCACGCAACACGTGTAGTTAATGTGTAAATAACTACACGTGTTGCGTGGCCACTATTGTGATGGATTCTATGGCCACTGATATGGCCACTGTTGTGATGGATTCCACATATCCACAGAATAAATAATACATAAGAAATCACATAATGCCTCCACTTGGTTAACTGCTCTGATTAGATTCTTGATGTCCAGAGATAGAAAATTCCTTTATGAATACTTACATTATATTTAAGAAGAAGTTCACAGATGTTTGCTCCTGTGTCACCCTTAAGTGTTGAAGCCAAATGAAGGGCAGTTAGACCACAGTTGGCTTCAGCATTTACATCAACCTGAAATATAGACATATCAATTGATTTAAGGGTTAAATATTTATTGATGTAATTACAATGGACCCCCAGTAATCCAATGTGCCTATAACATGTACGTATACATGAATATTTATTGATGTAAGTACAGTGGACCCTCGGAAATCCAACGTACCTATAACATGTACCTACATCATATGAAGTATGTATGCATGTATATTTGTTTCAGAAAATCTTTGCTAATGCGAGTTTGAAGAGGTTGTAACTAAGAATCTTACCATTTTTATATGTAACTAGTAAAACCCGGCAGACGTTGTCCTGCCTGTTTAATTATTTACCTCCAAATATATAAAAATGGTGGATCGGTATGTTTCCTTTTTATTATTTAACATTCATATCTAGATTCGCTAATTATAATTCCGTATTTTTTTCCCTTCCATCCCTACAGTCCCTTCCGTCCCTATTCATTCATTCAATTATAATTTTATATAATTATTCAAACAAATATAGGTACTTGAACCTTTAGCATTATTCCAGTTTTATATAATATACCATTTTATGTATGGGTATATAGGATTTTTGCTGAACAAACCCACTAAGTATCAATTCAATACCATTTTTTTTAGATATCGAATAAATAAATAAATAAATTATAATGCATAAACCTTCTCCTGAATGAGCTGAACAAATTCCCAAAGTTTCATCGCAATCGGATGGTTGGTTTAGGAGTTCATTGTGAACAAACAAATATACGTAAATCCATTTTTATATATATAGATTTGTCAGAAACCTGTCATTGAAGCATTCTGCATTATGTGACTATATCATGTTTTAACTTGTATATGCTGGTGGTCTGTTGGTGTCATTAATAAATAAATTCAGGTGCCACCAGAAAGGGCAAAACAAGAACACTGGATTGAACAGTACAGTGAAGGTTGAAACAAGCTGTCGTAGACTTTGGGACCGGGACACCATCTGCCCTACCGCACATGGAAGACAATAAATAGACTTTGTTTAGGTGTAACAAGGTGTAAAAAGACTTGTATAGGTGGGGTATAGGTCGAGAAGAGAATGTATCTTGCGATTGAGGGGAGGTCCAAGATGATAAGCATCTTCTTGTCTGCCAAAACATGACACAGAGATGTAACGAGGAAGACTTGGTTGAGGCAAAAGTGGGTAGGCCTAATATGTTTGTCTGGACACGTTAAGTAAGCAAAAATAAATAAATAAATACATAACACTGCCACCAAAGAGAAGTAACTAACCTGAGTATTCTTTAGTAAATAGCTAACAAGAATGGAGTGTTCATTAGCAACAGCCAAATGCAAGGCACTACGACCGTTGTCCTTTCCTTTAGTGTTGACATTGGCTCCAGCCAATACCAGTCGAGATAAAGAGGCCAAGGATCCCCTCATGGCAGCCAGGTGGAGAGCAGTCCAGCCTTCTAAACAGTTCAATCAAAAATTCAATTAAATCTTAAGAAACATCATATACACATTTATTACAATAAAATAATATTGTAGTGAAGACATGATATTGTAGTTTCATATTTGTACCATAACATACCATCACGTCATTTCCTTATTTGGGGTAGGTCCTCTCTCTTGACATACATTTCTCGCTTCATTCACGTCCATGCATCGTTTCATACACGCTCTTCTATTATTCTTATTTCTAACGTCTCCATCTTTCGAAATTCCATTTGTGTAATCGTGCCAACTTTTCCTTGGCCGACCTCTGCTTGTTGTTCCTCTTTTATCAGCCTTATATAATTTTTTTGTCAGATGGTCATCACTCGATCTTTTTTTGTGGCACCTTAGAGCATTTATTTTCATCTTACTTACGATATATCTTTCGATCATATATTCTCGTCTAATATCCTCATTTCTTATTCCATCATACATTTCATATTTATGACATCTAAAATTTACTCTACCAGAGAAAATGATTGAATACAGGATTTTATAAGACATTGTCATAAACTATTTATGACACAATAAGATATTATGACATAAGCAGGAGTAATAGAAAAATGTAGGGTAGAATTTAACTGAAAAAGTGATACAAAATTACTCCAAGGGCACTGTCAATTAATCCTTGGCTCTATAAAACAAAGTTATCTTAATTTATTAGTCAGAGTCCCGTTTACGATTAAACTACAATCGTAACAAGCCGTCATTAAAGAATTTGTGTCCAACACCCTTAAAGAGTTGGCATTCTGTAATCTAGACAATTTTAATGTAAAATGTTATTCTGATGGAACATTCTTTCGATACAATTCTTAATTAAATTGAAGTCATGACATTCACAGCCTTAATCACTTTAAGCGCCGTGCATACGTCCTATTGCGCTAACCCTAACACTGCTCGCATGTTTTGACTTGTTTGCATTAGATAAACAAACGATCTGTGATGGTTTTCAGGTATCCCGTGAGAGCCGGGTAATCGAAAATACAACAGGCAATAATAATATCTCACAATGAGGTTCACCACCCATTCAGAATGTTGCGTTGTTAGTTTGACAAGGTGTGAGAATAGTGCGCATATTTTGTTCTTCCATTTTTTAGGGTAATGCACACCTAGCATACCTGTCACTGGTCACCCCACATTGTGAGATATGACGGTGTGTATGTATATTTCAAAAAATAGTGATAAATTGTAAATTCATAATAAATACAAACCGTTATTGCATAATTCAACATCCAAAGGTTTAGCAAACTCTGTATTGTAGTTCTTCTTGTGGAGTAACTGAACCATACATTCAGAATTGTCCTCAATAACTGACAGATGTAATGGAGTGTTCCCGTTATCGTCCAAAATATTAGGATCACTTCCTAAAAATCAATATCAAATGTTTAATATCTATCAGCAACCACATTCTCTATAAACACTAAAGGTGTTAAGGCTTGTAAACACCATGTAAAGAGTGTTTCACGCTGTGGTTGGCTCTAATGAAACACAATCTGAAATCAAATATATATTTTTTTAATTGCATATATGCAAACATTGGATTTTATTCCCTGTCGTGAGTCAATAACATCTCATCTTCGTCTCTATTGAGATGTTATTGTCAATAAAAATATCATTTGTCAAATGATATTTTTATTGACAATAAAATCTCAACTTCGTCTCTATTGAGATGTTATTGTCAATAAAAATATCATTTGACTCCCGATAGGGAATAAAATCCAATGTTTGCGTATATGCAATTATAAAAATATATATTCGATTTACATACACATTGGTACAAGTAGGTAAACAAGCCAAAAATGAAATAATATTTCTGGCTCAGTTCAGGGGTGTCATCTGTGCAAGATACTGTCACCTTATTTACAAGGACTGTTGCTTTCATTGTTTACAAATAAATCAACTTCTCAATAGATGGCGTTACAAAAAGGTTTCTTCATTACCTCATAGATGACAATAGTATAATTTCGTATTATTCAGGTGAAATGTTTACACATTATTCAAATATATAGAACTTTCAAAAATTACATTGACAAGGGAACTCAATAAAGGCATAAAGTGATCATGTAAACCAGCCGATGACAGGTCGTAAGCCCTGTAGGTGCCTTGAGTTCCTGGTTCTTCTATAATATCCCAACTTCGTCTCTATTTATTTATTTATTTATTTACTTAATACAATATACGGCGTAAGCCATTTACGTGTAACATAGAATAACATTTTTTTTTAAATTAACAACATTATATATTAAAAAGAAAAAAAAACAGAATTAACAAGAAATTACATTTAAAAATTAAACAATACTGGTCAAATATATAAAAAAAAAAAAAAATACAGAAACAACAATAAATTGACAACACAAGTTTTTGCACAGAGAAATAAACACATGCATTAATTATAATAACATATTGTGTAATATTAATAGGATAATTACAAAAAACAAATAATAAAGAAAAGAAAGAAAACTGCAAGGTTAGCTATTGAATTTGAATTTTAGAAAGACCTATAAATAATTTTTTTGAAAACCGGCAGGCTATCCCCGAAAATATCTGCATCAACACACAGCTCATTTCCCAGCCTATGCAATCTCGGTATTGGAGAGTTAAATATATAGTTAGTGGAAGCGGCTCCCTCATGGAAAAGCATTGAGATGTTATTGTCAATAAAAACAATCTGAAATCTAAAAAACATCCTTTACTGGAGTTTACACTCGTCGGTGTTTATAGAGAATTGAGTTTTTGACAGAGACAAATTTAACGACAAGTTTAGCTTCTGTTGCAATCTTCTCTATGCACTTACAGTTGTCACAAAACTATTTGGTTTCTCAATGTGTGGAATTTGTGGACAGATTATTCTATCTTGACATGCATCCCTCGACTTAATAACATTCATGCATCACTTTACATCACTCATTCGTCTATTGTTCAAGTATCTTACATTTATACTTTTGTATGTCATTCACATGGACAACCATATTTTTGCATAAAATGTTCTAATCATGTTCACTTTCGTTCTATTGATTAAATCGTTCTTTACCATATTATATTCTTTCCTATTGTTCTCATTTCTAACCATGTCATCGTCTAGGGAATCCAATCCCGCAAACTGTGGGATCCCGCATGATTTTTGCGGGAACAGTTATACAGGATTTCAGGTGCGGGATCAGCATGAAAAAAATCTAGGGATGTGAAAAATATGTGTATCAACTGTCAATATATCAGACGGACTGATATCAACCATGGATAGGGTAAGTATTTCCCTTCAAGATGCTTTCTTTTCCATATAATATTGCGACTAGATGCGACTTGAAAAGCATCACGCAACTGAGAAAAAAAAGTGATTTTATTTAGTTTGTTTGAGATTGTATTGTAGTTAATTACTTGTGTGGTATATATGTGCAAATTGTTCTCCTCCACAACAAAAAAATTATCTGAAATATCCAACTTACAAATGTGTTACGTACGTATTACGTGAATATTCAATATTCTTATCTCTTTCGATCAGTAATGATACAAAATAACTGTAAGAGTGTCGGTTATAAAGAAAATAAAAACTCAAGTTTCGTTTGAAAATATTTTTAAAGGCAAAAGATGGTGTTTCATCTGTAATCTTAAATTTTTATAATTAATCATGTCTACTTGTATTTTGAATTCAGTTCTTTAATTGTATTGTACTTAATTGAATTAGCAACTGAAAAAAAAGTGATTTGTGATACATAGTTTGTAATTCTGCAAATCCGCAAGATTGACGACATCAGTGGGGGAATGAATTTTTTATGCGGGATTGGCTTCTCTATCATCTTTGCACTACGAACTTTCTTAATAATCACATTTCATCTGCATTTATTCTGCTTTCATATGACTGTCATGTCCAAGTCTCATTTGCATACGTTAAGGTTGGCACTACAGTTATAGGTATTGTGAATAGCAAACTTGATATGGTGAGATCATTTGTTACTGGTTTGAGTGAAGTATTCATTCTGTATCCTGTTATGATCTTGCGAATACAAAATAACAATTTGAAAAATATGTATCAGATACCTGCTTCCAATAACATGCTAATCAAATCATTCTGATAAGACATTATAGAAATATGAAGAGGTGTTTCTCCTTTGTTATTTGTATAGTTAATGACATCATACAAATTATAGTTGTTGACTAACTCCAATAATGTCTGCAATTCATCCTTCATACCACAAGTAATGTAATAATGAAAGAAACTAGAACAAAAAATAACAAGTAATATTAACAATTTACCATATGGCCAATTGGAAGCACAAGATCTAATAAAAAACATACTTAAGAGGGTGACTGCTGCCAACTTACCTATTTTTTTATTTGAAATTGCATCATTACTACAAATAGAATCATTTTGAAAAAAAATAAACTAGTTAGTTTGGATATTAATAAAGAAAAATAAACCTTAACTTTTTATTTATGTTCTGTATATATTCTTGTAATAAAATAATAAGCATACCCAATTTTTGACATTTATCTTAAATTTCTAAAAAAAATTTAAGGTATAGAGCAATATTTTTTTTTATAAATTAAAGAATAACAAAATATCTGGACAAATATGATGTGACGTTGCATTAATGCATCAGGTTAAGTAAATAAACCAAAAAAAAACTTTTTTTTCGTAATGGCGCTGAATGGCCTAATAACTTGATGCATTAATGCAACGTCACATCATATTTTTCTAGGTGTTTTTGTCTTCTTTAATTTAAAAAAAATATATTAAACTACGCCTTATAGTTTATTAAAAATATAAGATAAACGTTGAAAATTGGGGTATCTCATTATTTTTCTACAAGAATTTATACAGAACATTACCTAAAAGTTAAGGTATATTTTTCTTTATTAATACCCAAACTATCTAAATTATTTTTTTCAAAACGATTTGATTAGAAATAATGATGGTATATCAAATTGAAAAATAGGTACGTTAGCAGCAGTCCCCCCCCCCTCTTAATAAATACCATAAAAACAAATCTGTTTCTCAGATGTAAAATAAATTATTGTGTTGTTTCAAATGAGGAAAAAAATAATACAATTTAAAGTAAGAATGTTGCAAATGCAATGGACTGCAAGAAGAATTCACAGTCCATTGCATTTGCAATATTAAAGCGATCATTTATCTGTAGTTCATGTGTCATATTACTATACTAAAGTGAATCCTTTAGTATCTTGTAACTATTGCCAGAAAGTATCCTGATTATCTCAAGAAGCGTGGAGGGTAGATGATAGAGGTCGTTCAACGACCCCATGGAGTGATCTGCCCAAGAACACTCCTACATGGTTGAGTGCAGCCAAAATTGCCACTTGCGTGAGGTAGTGTTTATATAATTATTATAAAAGAGACATACCTATCTCCATCCTGTAATTTAACATCAAGAAGAGATAGTAACTTTTCTGCTGCATCTGGAGGGTTTGTTTTGATGATGGATTTGATTGTTTTTAAAGCCTGTTAAAATAATTCAAACATAAAAATGATAAGATATTATTATAATATATATCTACCTACCATTATAATTTTTATACAATATGTTAAGGATTGAAAAATACTATCATTTGATTATTTATTCAATACTTTTATTCTTTTTAATTGTGTTGTCTAAATTTCACTAAATTCATAAGATAAACAAAAATTAAAATAATTATATTTAAAAGTATACAAAAATAGCCTACATCTAAAGTAATAAAGCAATGATGGTGTTAGTGTGTTTGTCTCACGCCTCCTGGGAATATAAGAGCATCTAAAAATGTAATTTATGTGCGTGTATGTACCTGTATACTTGACACAGTGTCACGCTAAAAAATGTGATAAAAATGTAGAAATATTAAATATATTTCAATAAATTAATTTTCACACTAAAATGTACATCATAAAAATTTACAACAAACTATCAAAAAGTGTACTTTTTGAGCGCAAATATCTGTTAACTTAAAAGTTAGAAATATATATTTATATAAATATAATATATTTTCAAGTATAACTTGGGGTTTTAGTGAAAACATTGTGATTATTTTGTTTAATAATAATGCTTAACCTATTCTTGAAGTAAGCATTTCGTACAACTCCGTCATTTTGATAGTTTTCCATGCAATGTTTGATTTTCCTTCCAAATAAAATAGTTCTTTAGATAAAAAATCTTTGAAATAAATGAGATTATGAAATAATAATATGATACACAAGATATGAAGCCTGCTTTAAAATATATATTGTACTAGTTGCATGTAACACATGAGATCCAACTGTCGATAGCGATAGTATGTATACTATGTATAGTTGAAGAATAAGTACCAAACTATAAACCCATAAATACAAAATATTAAATATTTTAAGATATTTGGTTTTCTATACAACACATGTACCTAGATATGTATGTCAAGATAGGATAGTATGGAGGTCAGTCCTTTGATCCTACCCAGAATATGAAAACAGCATGATGGTATGTATGTATGTTTGGAGATTAAGTACCTATCAATCTATTAAGTCTTCTTACATATTGTGTATAGGCGACTACCATACAAATTGTATGAAGCGATGTCGTCACTAAATTCAATTTTTATAAAAATTGTTAAAAAAAATTTTAGATTAACTTGTTCAATATTAATATTTTTTTATAGAAAATTAAATTATCTAGTTGGGGTGTTTCGGCTTTTTTCGATATTTTTAAAAAAATTGGAAATATAGGCAGTTAAACTCATAAATTTATCATAAAAAAAATTTTTTTCTTAATAAAAAATGTTTTAGAAACCCTGGAATTTTTTTGGAAAAACTAATTTGAGATTTTGTTTTTGTCTAAATTTGTACCAATTTTCAGCGTTCTAGCTTTTATGGTTTCTGAGATATATGGAAAAATAAAGTAAAAATTCAAAAGTTGATAACCCCTGACTGAAACAAAAATTCAAAATTCTGAGTATAAAAGTTTTGTAGGCCTATAATTGTTTATATATTCTGAAATTTTGGGCTCTGTAAATTGAGCGGATCAAAAGTTATAAGGGGGGGGGACACACAGACACACACACAGACACACAGACACACACACAGACACACGAAATGTTCTACTCCGAATTCTGAGTAAATCCGTGTATGGAACATATATGCTGCGAAGCCTCTAAGTTGGTGTTTTTTGACTTCAAAGTTGGAAAAGCCGTGAAAAAAGTAGACCTCTGCATACAATTCTCGCGTATCCTGGCTTGATACATTGTCGATATGTTAAGAGAACAAAGTTCTCCTGAACAAATCGACAGTTGGATTATTTTGTATTCTCTTTGCAATGTTTGTATTCAAATTTAAGACTATTTTATTTTATTTTTTATTTGTATTATTTTGTATTCTCTTTGCAATGTTTGTATTCAAATGACTATTTCCCATGGTCTAATTCTTCTTCTTTTATGTAGACCTTTGGGACAGTTTTAAGTCTAATATCCTAATTGTGCAGAAATATTTTTTTTTTTTTTTAATAAGGCACAGCCACCAATAGAGGCGGATTTGTGAAATATTATAAACTATAATATATGCACACTTGATGAAGAATGGGATGTGGCCAACACTAAAATCTTCAATTATTCTGTTCAATCAAATGATAAAGCATTTCCCATCATCCAATAGTGTCAAAATTTTCAATACACACTTGCTTCTGATGACAATATGAAGGAATATATACAATTTAAAAATTCTATTATAAAACATATTAACAATTATAATTACATCCAGTGATGGATTTTTGTTTTGTTGTTTTTTTTTTATTTTATTTTAATTTTTTTATATTTCCAAATTACGCCAAATTGTGAGTGTAAATTTTTTTTTTTTTTTGGTGTTGAGTTGTGTGTACTTTTTTTTTTTTTTTTTTGATGATATGTTATGTGTATTATATAATTTTTTGATGTTGTCTGTTATTATATAAGAAATATTGATTTTGTTTTTGATGAGTAATTTATTTGAATTTGTTCTTGATGTAATTAATGTATTTTTATTGTATTCCAGTTTTTGCGGTTAGTGGTTTTTGTTTCGTGACAGTGGACGGTGAACGGTGAATGCCTGCTAGTGGGGCCCTGTGAACGGCAAATGCAGTTCGCGGTTCTCAGTATGCGCTTGCGTATACTAGAGTATGCTCCATTGGTGAGGGTTCATCCGTAAACTGTTCACCAGTTCGCGTAATATTAATTTAAATATATGCGAGTTATTTTTAGTAATATTATATGTTATTGAAATAAATGAACCGATAAAATGACTGTGCTCCTCCCTCGAACACGAGATTTGATCTCAACTGAGGGATGAATAGATATTAAATAATTTAATTTTAAGATACTGTTTATAATTCTTTTTATCATTAATGTATAATTGTTAAAATAAAAAAAAAATAAAAATAAATAAAAAATGACAATAGGTATATATAAAATAGGGGTTGTGGCCAACAATAAACTCTTTACAATGTTGATAATCAATCATATATAAAAGCATTTTCCACAGTCCGATTGTGCAGAAATTCTATGCACACTTGATGGCAATATATAAAACGAATGGGTTGTGGTTAACACTTAACTCTATACAACACTTAAATTCAAGCCAATTTGAAACCACTTTCCATAATCCTATTTTGCTCAAATTTTATTTACACAACATACAAAGAAGTGGGTTGTCCAAGTTTAAATGCTTATAATCATTCAAATTTTAAACCATATACTGAAATTTTGTGTGACAAAACGATTGCTTATTTTTTCACATATGTATTTACATTCTTTGCCAACAGCGGGGCATTGAAGCTAGTTTAAAATAAAACTTTCTTGTAATTTAAATCACAATTTACCTGTATGCAATCTGACCTTTCAAAGGCTCAACGGTAGATACAGGGAAATAACATTTGTATATACAAAAGTTTTATTTTAAATTCCTTTAGCATTTATACTGTTTTTTTATACATGAGATTTGTTTTACATCCCTTCCACTTCTTAAATAGTTTGTCTCTTTCTTTAATTTTTTGTTTAATTTCCTATGTACACCATTGCTTCTCTCTGTTTTAATTTTTTTTTACTGTGATATATTTACATTTATCATAGTTGTTTGTAAATATTTTATTTAACTCATTTATAAGTTTATGTGGGCAATTATTTAAAAAAAAATTCTTTTCAGTCAACTCGCTTGAGTTCTTACCCATATCATGGATATAATTATCTTATAATATCTTAAGATGTTATAGAACTCCATAAGATAATTATATTTATGATATGGGTAAACATGGATGGTTTTGATTCCTCCGGTTGACCAGACTTGCTAGAGGTAAGAAATTCTATTAAACTATTTTTAAAGAAATATTGAAATAAAAGAAAAAATACATACCTGCTTTATAATATATACTATACTAAGACATATTTTATTTTTGTTAAAATGAGATGATTGAAATCTAATAAACACTAAATGAATGGTAATCTTTCTGATCATAAAACTGACCAGTAGATAAACCATTGAACTTTGATTATAAAGACACAAACCATTGACCATTGATTATAAAGACACAAACCATTGACCATTTATTATTAAGACATAAACCATTGATTTTAAAGACACAAACCATTGACCATTGATTATAAAGACACAAACCATTGACCATTGATTATAAAGACACAAACCATTGACCATTGATTATTAAGACATAAACCATTGATTATAAAGACACAAACCATTGATTATAAAGACACAAGCCATTGACCATTGATTATAAAGACACAAACCATTGACCATTGATTATTAAGACATAAACCATTGACCATTTATTATTAAGACATAAACCATTGCCATTTGACTATTAAGACATATAACATTGACACATAAACCTTTTACTATTAAGACATAAATCATTGACCAACACATAAACTATTGAACGGGAATTAAACCAAAAACATCTCTCAGAAGTCAGGAGGTATATTTAACCAGCTGAGCCACAAAGGCCGACTGACTAATAAAATAATATAGGTTAAATTTTATAATTAATGACAAAAGATAATAAAGATATAATAAGTTTGGAATTGATAATCTTAGCCAAAACAGTGTTATTTAATTTATAATAATAATAAATAATAGTTAAATCTTAATTTATTAACAGAAACTGACAATGTCCGTATCAAAATCCTTTGTGATAGAGTACGAAACACAGAGATCCAAAGGGTGTGATGGTAAGATGAGGTCAACAGAGAACCAGGTTCTGGAACCAACATGTGTCAAAATTGACAGACTCAAGAACCGTCAAAATAGCCAGGGATAATGTACACAAGAAAGTAGACCCCCAGGACGTCCTCCAAAGAGATGGAAGGACAGCAGGCATTCCATGTCACAGGAGGGAAGCTGACGCAGAACATTAACAGGCCAACAGGCCTAAAAGGAGAGGAAGAAGTAGAATTCAGTAACAAAACCTACTAAAAAATAAGACTGAAATTTGAATGATTGCCACCCTGAATAACGTAATAAAATGTATAATAATTCTATACATAAATTAAGGTAAAATTAAGACATTTCTATACTTACCCACTCATGATACAAAATGGATGACAAAACTAATTTCAAAAATGAAATCCTTTTAATAACACAAGATTACATTTTATAAAATCAAAAATGATACAGGTGCCCTGTCGTTACATGTCTTTTATTTCAAAATGTATGATATATGCCGAAAGACAACAACACAAATTACAAATTGTATGAAACAATATCGTCACTAAATTCAATTTTTATAAAAATTGTTAAAAAAAGTTTGAGATGTACTGCTACAATGTTCATATTTTTTATAGAAAATTAAATTATCTAATTGGAGTGTTTTGGCTTTTTTCGATATTTTTAAAAACTTTGGAAATATAGGCAGTTAAACACATAAATTTATTATAAAAAAATTTTTTCTAACCTTTAACCGCCATCCTACCCGTCTCACAGACACCGTTTTTTGATTTTATGAAATAATATTATTACCCTCCCGCACCCTCACCGGTCGCTCACAGTACCTTCCTAGTTCATATCAATCTATCGATCAGTTGTTGTTGCGCTCGCGCAGAGTTTTCTGTATTCTAGTGGTACGCTGTTGCTGTCTCTCAGACGTCAGGTCAGTATTTAAGATATTTATTTGATACTTCTATTAGTCGTCACATCATTGTTTGAGTTTTTACTGCTATAGTGTCTTACTGTTATATAGGTAGGTATTATTTAACGGTGGCAACACCACTTGTCAGAGGAATGTGGGTAGATAAGTTTTGTTGTAATGTTTTGGTTGTCAGTGACATAATGTATTATATCCTCTTTGGTCAATAATAAAAGTGATCTCAACAAAATAGTGTGTCAGTCAGTTTAAAACATAACACTTACAGACGTCTCAACGGTGACAAAGTTATGTTCTATTTTAGCTATTTTATTTTTCAGAATGTCTTCTAATAAACCAACCACAAACAAGAGAAAACTATCTGCAAGTGAAGATACATACGATTGTCTTCAAAGAAATCGAAAAAATCCGATGAAAATTATAGTGAAGAAGAGCATAGTGCATCTTTATATGGTTTTACTAAAGACAGTATGATGGTGTTATAAGTACCCAAACCGAAGAAAGCCGTCATCCTTATTTCATATATGCACCATAGGAAGGAAATGGATAGTGAAACTAGGAAGCCAGAAATAATCTTGGACTATAATAGAACAAAAGGTGGCGTAGATGAGGTCAATAAAATATGTTCAAATTATAGCTCATCTCAACGTACTTGATTTTTTTACCGCCTAGTTGACATATGCGGCATAAACTCTTATATAGGTACTACATGGGGCTTGCGAAAATACAAAAAATAACCAGGGGCAGCTTTCTTTTGTCATCTCATAGATCACATGTGAGGCTGTTCCTTCCTCTTGTTGATACTTTCTACAGTTTGGTTCATCAGCGATCCCCATTATGTAATGGTGTCTTTTCAGATGACAGTGACCAGTGAATAAACCAGTCATTGTTCTCTGCTGAGATTTAGCAGCTTTCTTGTCCTTTTTTTAGAGGGCCCTTCAATGAATTCTTTCGCCTGTCATTGTCCACAACTAACATTCCAGAATCCTCTATGCTGAACTATTTTCCAGTCTTTAATCAATATTTTAATCCTAGTTGCAGATATTCCAACTGATGGTTCAGGTCGTATGAAAGGTAGCCCTGAACCCTTTTTGGCTAGCTCATCTGATCTCTCATTTCCCTCTATACCCATACTAGATTACATTACATACAAATACAACATACAATGACATACATTTTTTTTATTTGAATTGTGGGAATAAATAAATTAATTGTAAAAAGCCTAAATATAATTGATGAGTGTATTTAATAAATTTTGGTCACACTTAATATACGAATAAAATGGGAATCGTAAATGATATTCAGTGGTAAGTTTACTGTACCCATACATTCATCTTGCATTTAATATTAATACTAAGTGTCCAAGGATTGTTAAAGCTATAAATGATATTCAGTGGTAAGTTTACTGTACCCATACATTCATCTTGCATTTAATACTAATACTAAGTGTCCAAGGATTGTTAAAGCTATAAATGATATTCAGTGGTAAGTTTACTGTACCCATACATTCATCTTGCATTTAATATAAATATATTTAACGTAAATGATATTCAGTGGTAAGTTTACTGTACCCATACATTCATCTTGCATTTAATACTAATACTAAGTGTCCAAGGATTGTTAAAGCTATAAATGATATTCAGTGGTAAGTTTACTGTACCCATACATTCATCTTGCATTTAATATAAATATATTTAACGTAAATGATATTCAGTGGTAAGTTTACTGTACCCATACATTCATCTTGCATTTAATATTAATACTAAGTGTCCAAGGATTGTTAAAGCTATAAATGATATTCAGTGGTAAGTTTACTGTACCCATACATTCATCTTGCATATAATATAAATATATTTAACGTAAATGATATTCAGTGGTAAGTTTACTGTACCCATACATTCATCTTGCATTTAATATAAATATATTTAACGTAAATGATATTCAGTGGTAAGTTTACTGTACCCATACATTCATCTTGCATTTAATACTAATACTAAGTGTCCAAGGATTGTTAAAGCTATAAATGATATTCAGTGGTAAGTTTACTGTACCCATGCATTCATCTTGCATTTAATATAAATATATTTAACGTAAATGATATTCAGTGGTAAGTTTACTGTACCCATACATTCATCTTGCATTTAATATTAATACTAAGTGTCCAAGGATTGTTAAAGCTATAAATGATATTCAGTGGTAAGTTTACTGTACCCATACATTCATCTTGCATATAATATAAATATATTTAACGTAAATGATATTCAGTGGTAAGTTTACTGTACCCATACATTCATCTTGCATTTAATATTAATACTAAGTGTCCAAGGATTGTTAAAGCTATAAATGATATTCAGTGGTAAGTTTACTGTACCCATACATTCATCTTGCATTTAATACTAATACTAAGTGTCCAAGGATTGTTAAAGCTATAAATGATATTCAGTGGTAAGTTTACTGTACCCATACATTCATCTTGCATTTAATATTAATACTAAGTGTCCAAGGATTGTTAAAGCTATAAATGATATTCAGTGGTAAGTTTACTGTACCCATACATTCATCTTGCATTTAATATTAATACTAAGTGTCCAAGGATTGTTAAAGCTATAAATGATATTCAGTGGTAAGTTTACTGTACCCATACATTCATCTTGCATTTAATACTAATACTAAGTGTCCAAGGATTGTTAAAGCTATACCAAAGTTATTTTATTGAATGATGATAGTTATTTGTATCCTTTCAGGGCACTTGGTAAATGTGAGAATATTTAGTTGCATCTATCATAACTCTACCAGCATTACTAAAAGCAAATTGAAGTTTTTTTTAGTTTTTTTGTTTTGAAAGATGAGCATATATACTATTGCAGCAGAGACTTGTGAAGTATCAGGCATTTAGATCAGCGGAACGTTTCTTTGAATTTCGAACTTAGAATATTCTTCTATGTTAATAATATAATATAAAGGAAGTGAAATCAAATTGGTAAAACAGTTAATCAATATTTATTTTTTCAGACAACATCACAAAACTAAAATAAAATGAACTCGATGCAACAATAGTCATGCATAAAATAAAAATATCAAATCTACAAAGTGAAGAATAATTTAAAACATTTCAATATCAAAAAATAATGATTGATTATAAATAAAAAAAAACAAAGTCTTGTTAAATAGAGATTCTCCTTAATATTAATTAAATTAATAAAACTATTGGTAACTAATTATTTATGAAAGTTCAATTATGAGGAAGAAATAAAAATATTTTCTAGAAACTAAATATAACTGGATCTTTCAAAATTAGTAAAAACTACGATAAAAGTGGAATAGAAACATTCTTATTAAAAAACTTTTTTCTGTGAATTCATAAGAAACAATGTACAAATGGAAAGAAATATATGAAATAAATTATTATCTACACAAAGGCAAGGTAAAAAGTTCTAAGATGGCGTTGCAGTGACTGAAATAATTTGTTTTTTTCACTGAAATAGCTAACGTATTCTACTGTAAAGTATTTATTTTGGGCCATTTATCTGCTCATTTGGAAAATATTAGGAAGAAATCTATTAAGAAATGAACAACCTAATAAGAATTTCATCTAACATCTCTATCTCTCTTGAAGATAGTTTTTTTGGACAACGGCCAACGTTCAACCACAGATGAAAATAATGAGAATGAGCTACATAATATATGTTATTGGACGATGGGCAATTGAACATGTAGGAGTTAGCTGAAACAGTATATAATATGAAGACAAGGAATTAAATTAAAGTGCAATAATGTTTATGGACACCTTCCCACCAGTACTGAATGCCAGACAATGTAGAGCAGACCTATGCTCATTGTAGTGGCATTCTTCTGCGTATATTTTGTATGATAGCAGATACATTAGTGATGGGATCCATTCATTATAAAAACATGTATTTAAAAAGTGTAAGGAATCCTTATGTATAAAAATAATTCTAGTTTCGACACAACCTTTAAAACAACCAAAATATAACCATTTGCCAAAAGGCTGAGAAAATTTCACCTTGCCACATTATATACATGAATAGTACTTCTAAAATTAATCTTTATGTATATTAAAAATGAATGATTATTAACTATAGTCAATACGAAAAAACATTCAACAATGCACAGCCAAAAAACTGTTCTTTGGGTCCAACTTCAAACAATATATAATACACATATAGGTACCATCACGTGTCCCTGACGAAGCATGCAGAGATAACAGGAGACCAAACATCAATCCTCTTTTCTATGTATACTCATAAGAGTTCTATTAGACCTGGTTCAGACAGACGAATGCAAACCGCTCGAATCATCCGCCCCGATATTCCACTTGTGTGAACTAGGCTTTATTCTAGCTGCTCATATATCTATTTGTTAGAGATCCAAATCACAACAAAAAAAAGTGAGAACCGAACCCGATACATTTTGCTTGGGAGTCAGATATCTAACAACTGAGCCACAAAATCCTACTTGTATTTGTTTCTTGGTTGATATATCCTTCTCTTTATTATCCTTCCTTTCTTACCCTTTACAATCTTATGAATATTTTCATCAGCTGTTCTATTTGCGCGCATTCTTTGATTTACCCTATTTCTATATTCTTAACTAAGTCATACACCATTTTATAGCACATGCATCTGAATGATCTCATTTCTACAGTCCCTACTGCCTTATGAATCTTATGATGGGACAACTTTTTGAAATAAAATATTACAAAGCAAAAGCACATTAAAGAAATATTACATTATATTTTACTGTATTTATGTAGTGCTATTCATGGAGGTTTGTCCAAGTATCAGCTTGATAGATTACAAATAGTTTTAAAGAAGCATACAAAATATGTCACATAACACCTGTTCTTAACGAACTACACTGGTTGAAATGTCCAGAATGAGTACACTAGACTCTGAACAACAAGGCTCCACACTACATTCAAGAGCTGTCTCAAAAGAATGTTCTATCAGGAAGAGAGCTTACATTGAGATCATCTGGATCACAGAGTACCGACTCTTTAAAAGAATTGGACAGAGTCAATAACCCAGTTAACTATGATTGCAGTTTCATTATGAACGGCCCTTTAAAGAGGAATAAATTACCCCTTGACATACATGGAACCAGACCTCTAGATAGACCTCTTAAGACTGCCTTGTTCCTGTGAGCCAACAAACCTCGGAGTGATCTTGTATCACTAAACGGCACTTTATAAATTCTAATTATTATTTAATTATTATTAATCTGAGGGTAAACTTATTGTTGGGTTTAGGTATAAAGGATAGCAAATCTAATTAATGTGTTAGATAAAAAAATTAAAATCAATTCCAGACAGTAATTCTCATTCATATCAGTAGTTCCTTATAAATAATAGAGAAAGAAAAGATTGAGTGATATTAAGAGACCAAATGGGCAGCTGATAGAAAGTCTTTGTCCTGCAGTGGGCTAAAACGGACTGAAGATAAGATTATGACATTAAATTCTAAAGAGACTATCGAAATGAGGTTTTTAAATTTGTAAATGTTAAAAATAATAGTATAGATGTGTAAGAATGTATATGTATGCTTGATGGATAAAGCATAACGCTTCTCTTAACAAACTGCATAGATTTAGTTGTCCACAATGAGTACTTAGATCTTCAATCTTCAAGACTATAAATGACAACATTTGGGAAATATGTCAAAAGAATGTGCCATCGGAAAGATGTCTACCATTGAGAACTTTGTCAAAAGAATGTGCCATCAGAAAGACGTCTACCATTGAGAACTTTGTCAAAAGAATGTGCCATCAGAAAGACGTCTACCATTGAAATTGTCTGGTCTAGATAAGAGTACCTACTAATAATTTAATGTGATTGAACAGAGCCAAAGCTGTGAGGTACCAACTTAGAATATTTCGTCCACTCTTTATTGGAAATTTCTTATTATCGGAAATAGTAAGTGAAAATACAACAAGTAAAATTTAATTGGAGGATATTAATTTGGCAGCATGGCAAAATAAAACATTTTTTTTAAAAAAGAATATGGCCTTGCTAAACAAATACATATACATCTTCCTACATTCCCTGAATTAAGCATAAATGCTTGTGCTATAGGTGAATGAAATTGGTCGAAGCAGGATTCGAACTCCCGACCACTGGATTACTAGCCCAGCGCGCTAACCGCTAATTTAATAGGGCATATAATGCTAAATTTAGTGACTGAAAACATAATATATTAAAAGTGCCTAGTACACTATGAAGTTACTTGTTAGTAAGGGTCACTATGAAACCAACCCTTAGAGAGAAATACACATTGGGTACTACATAATTCTTCAGGAGTTTAAAAAACCTTTCTTCGAGAACAGGTTCTCCACCCAAATACCCTTGAGGGAGATGTGGAAAAGAGAGTTTGATCCATCATGGTGAAGTCCATGTTTACACTGATGGGTCAAAATAGAAGGTAAGGTGGGCGGAGGAGCTTTTTCGGAGCAATTAAATATTAATATTTCTTTCGGGTTGCCGGGCCACTGTAGTTTTTTTTTTAAACAGAGATCTTGGCAATCCAGGAAGCAGTACAATGGATACAAGGGAACGCAGTGTCAAACAGCATTGTCCTGATTCTTACAGAAAGCCTTAAAGGGCATATGTACAACTTCTAAAGCGGCCCTGAACTGCTGCAGCATCTTAAATGGGGCAGCGGAGCGGTTCAATCTACATATCATGTGGGTGCCGGGTCACAGTAATATAGCTTGGATGTGTAGGGCAGATGAACTCACCAGAGCAGGTAACCTTTTAACTATAGATACTATCAAACATAGACCTGGAGTCCCCATGGCAACATGTAAACTCTGGGTCAGTGAGAAAACGACTTCTTGTGCTAACTAGAGGTGGTCTGAGGAAAGCACATGCTCCATTATCAAACTAACATGGCCAAAATATTATCTCAGAAGAACCAGATAAATACTCTCGTTCAGAAGAGACTCACTCGCCAGAGTCATATCGGTATTAACGGACACTGGCTCTTAGGAAAGCATGCCAGAAGGCTGGGGCTGGAGGCATATGATTACTGCAGAGCATGCCAAGACAAAGAGTAAGAGGAGACTGTAGTCCACTTCCTCTGTCACTGTCCTACTCTCTCTAGACATAGAAGTTCCTTAGGAAATTTCTTCTATGATGGCCTGATGAACATAGCGTCAGCCGATATCGGAGACATTATGACATTCATTAGCCACTTAGGCTGGTTTCAGGGTCCACAAGAAAGGGGGAGGGCACCCCACTTGTGGTATCACAAAGGGCCAATAGGCCTAAGCGTGTTCTCATTAAGAACTGCCACCCGAAAAAAAAGGGTAACTATTACATCCATTAAAAGGGGTAACAATTACATGCATCAAAAAGTCAAATTATTGTTTACATGGTCAAATTATCGGAAACCCAATATTTCTTGTTTTTTTTTTTGCTTTTTAATAACAAACCTGACTTGAAATGAAAAAACTTAATCGATTTTATGAACTCTTTAAGCACACAAAAGATTTATTTCGCTACAACAATATATATTTAGGGAGTAATTTAAAAAAAAGGTTGTAAAAGGGGTGTTATTAAAATTTTATTAGGGGAATTAACGAGGTATTTTAAAATTGTGATTTTTTTAACAAATCAATAATTATGGTATTTTTTTTAGAAACTTTCTCATATTTCAAAGTGTGATGCTTAGGTTTATATGCTTCTTAACCAATAAATAGTTGTACCAACATAGTACCTACACCGATTTCACTTTTATCTGAAATTTACTCTTAACAGCATGATGGTACGTATATATGTATGTATATTAATATACTTATTATGTGTATAAAATATACAAATAATATATCTATTAAAAATAACACTAAGGAGTCTAATATAATTTGAACGAACGCTGGAAACTATCAGCACCAAATTTTAAGGACTGTTCACCAAGACTAGTCTTATTGTCATAGAAACATAATCATGAAAATGTGGAACAACAGAGAAGTTTCTATAAATTATTATTACAACAAAATATATTACAAATAAGTACACACTTATTTAAATCCTACTCTACAAGTATAGAAATATTTTTATTTATAAACTTAACGGATAAGTACTACTTAACGCAAAACGCATATTAAGTCTTTGACTAATAAGTCTTTGGATGGTTTTATTCGACTGTGATTTTGAAAAAAAACTTCAACAGTCAATTTATTATTAAAATTATAACAAAAATAATGCAAGGATATAATAATATTTGTGATAATGGCCAAATCAATCAGCATACGTACAATCTTTGGTATATTTTATTGACTAACTCTATTATCATCCGTTAATAAGAGACTGTTGATAATGAAGTTCCTGAACACATTTTGTCTTGATGTTTTTCTGATATTACAACAAAATGTATCCTCGCAACACCAATGGATTATTATATTTAATTTCCACATAAAATTATTATTTTATATTTAAAACAGAATACAGCCAATGAAGAATGCCGTTCAGTCAACAAACAAAATCTAGTCACTAATTTCAGATTTACATTAATACGACTTCAGACCTGTCATCTTCGAGCTGACAATCTCATTTTATTATTCTCACTAAAAATAACATCTATTAAAAATATTTATAAAACATAACATGAATAAAAATATATTTATAAGCAAATTAAAAAATATATATTGTGATAACAAACTTAAAATATTAAAAAAAAATAATAGAAAAACAGTGGTGGTAGTTTTCTAGAACTTTAATAGATTGGTATACAAGGTATCGGCAAATATCTTGATTAAATTTTTACTTTAAAATTATATTTTTACTTGTGTTGCGCAATGGATGGATACAGTAATTGCGCAACACAAGTAAAAATTATATTTTTACTTGTGTTGCGCAATGGATGGATACAGTAATTGACACTATACTTAGCAGTTGAATCCAATAAAAAATAAAAAAATTTTGGAAGACTGGGGACGGATAGGGCATCTACCAACCGAGCAAAAGCCCATATGATTTTTCAAGATGTTTGCTGATAGCAAATATTTTTAATATATAACAGAAGAAATGTGTGTTGGACATCATTTTGTTTGGACAACATTTACTCATTATTAGCGACACAGTGTTTGAGGATATACTCACTACAAAACTGTACAAGAATATGCACAAAACAACAACTTGACATGCAAAACTATATCAATACATATTTTCAAGTGTAAAACTGGACACAACAAGCAAATCTATGTCTAATTGAAAGATTACAACAATATATTCAAAGTACTACGATAATGAAGAGTATAATAGTTGTAATATCATAATAATAATAATAGTAATAAACACTTCCTTGCACCATGCGAAAGGGCGAGTTTATTGCCGTATGGCAATTTCTTCCAACTAACCAGTGTTTCCAGCCCAGATAATCAATATTTGCGTGAATAATGAATTTAAATAAATTTCTCCTCTGCTGGGGATCGAACCCAGGATGCCTGCACAGGCACATCATCATAATATTATATTAACAAAAATTAGAATTATCCGAGATGAATGTAAGGTAAAACAATTAACAATGATAGAATGTAAAATTAATAATATGTTTTAAAGATAAATGTATAAAAGGTAATTTGACCACATAGAAAAGGTGAGATTTCTTTCTCCCTTGTGTCAATTAATCTGTTACTGTACTGTAATTTACATCTTATTGTTTGATTAGTAAGCCTTGACTAGCTGCCACTTTTCAGAATATCAAATTTTATGTTGATTTTATCAAAAGTAAGGATTTTAGCTCAAGCTACCTTAACTAGTAAAGATATACATATGCATTAATCTGTTTTTAACAAGCATTGTCATTTTTTTTTTTTTAGCTGTCTTAATAGTAAAAATCTTTTTAGTTTCGCTATATCTTGAGATCAATTTGAAATTATAATAAAAATAATGAAAACATCCTTGCACCTTGCGCAAGTGGCGAGTTCATTGCCGTATGCCAATTTCTTCCAACTAACCAGTGTTTCCAGCCAAGAGAAGCAATATTTGCATGAGAAATAAATTTCTCCTCCACTGGGAATCGAACCCAGTATGTCCTAATAGAAGACAAAACAGACATGCCTAAAATTTACTTAGGTAAGGTTCAAAGTTACTTAACAATTAGTTTGTTGTTAAAATACATTTTCCTCGTTTGACAATTACTTTGAAATGATTCGCTTCTGAACAATAAATTAATATCAATCAGTTTCTGATATATGTTTTTTTGTTTATATCGACACTGGAAAGCACTGTCATTTTCAAAAATATGCAAGAAAGCTGACTGGACTTATGGCCGATTTCACCAAAGTATATTAAATCAAATATCAACAAAGTATATACTCGGAGCACAAATCTTTGAGTGGAGCATGCGCAATACCACACCAAAAGCCACGTGTGTTTTTGCAAACACATGACTAATAATAATGATGGATATTATTTAATGAAAACGGTCTTCAAATGATAATGAAATATAAAATAAACCCATAAATGCTAGAGAGCATTCAATTGAAAAGTGCACTTCGTAATGAAGATGGTATGATTGTATTTGGTGTTGTTATACGTGAAAAACAGAATATTCCCTACAAATAGAGATTTTCTTTTCTTCTTTTGTTATATTTGTAAAAGTTATTTCTATTAAACCTGTACAAATCGTTAAAAAACATGTTTTATTTTGTTTAAAATAATTATAGTAGACATGTATCATTCTATTATACCAAACATAGATTGTTTTCTTTTAGAATTTCTTATTATTAATAATACGAGAGATAGGAAAGTTTAAAATAATTATAGTAGACATGTATCATTCTATTATACCAAACTTAGATTGTTTTCTTTTAGAATTTCTTATTATTAATAATACGAGAGATAGCAAAGTTTAGAATAATTATAGTAGACATGTATCATTCTATTATACCAAACATAGATTGTTTTCTTTTAGAATTTCTTATTATTAATAATACGAGAGATAGCAAAGTTTAAAATAATTATAGTAGACATGTATCATTCTATTATACCAAACTTAGATTTTTTTCTTTTAGAATTTCTTATTATTAATAATACGAGAGATAGCAAAGTTTAAAATAATTATAGTAGACATGTATCATTCTATTATACCAAACATAGATTGTTTTCTTTTAGAATTTCTTATTATTAATAATACGAGAGATAGCAAAGTTTTAGATGAATCATTTGTGTATGCCTGGTTTTTTTAATATCTTCATTCCTTTTGAATATAGGTATGAAAAGTGTAAATCTGGCACCTAGGAGTGGTTGCGTTTACCAGTGCGCATTATGATTTTAATATCATTTCAATATAAATTGTACATAATATATATTTTTATGTTATTCGAATGTGTTCTTATAATATCCTGCTATTTGCGATGAAACATTGTCCTTCTTGGCTTCATAAGCACAAGAATGACTGGCCGTATTCAGTCAATATTGATCTTGATAATATACCTGATATTAAAATCAGTTAATGCTCAAATTTGATTTCTCAATTAGAACCGAATTCTATTTTATGCAAATATTCATCTTTAAATAAATTACAACGCGTTATTGGTTGGATATTACGATTCGTAAATTGATGTAGAAAAACCAATATTATAAAGCAAAATCAATTATCTCTTACCACATTCAAATTAAATGCTGCACATACAAAAATTATCTGTATTGAGCAAGATACATATTTTATTGGTGAGATAAATAAATAAAAAAACAGAATTCCATGCTCACGTCATATTCAAATTTTAAAGTCATTTTTGGATTCATGTGGAATCCTCAGGGTGGGCGGAAGATTACAATATTCGACATTAGCATATCGTCTGCTTACTGGAAAAAGTCACAAACTGCAAGAAACCTAAACGAGATAATGGCGGTCAAAGTTTTTTGGCAATGTTAAACTCCTTTATTTGTTTATACCTATTGTTTTGTGGGACATATTTGCTTTGCTCACATTCTTCCAATCTTTCGGCTGTCACATATTCGATAGATTTTTAACAAAATGAATATGTCCTGGTTAAACAAGTACATATACATCTTCCTACGTTCCCTAAAATAAGCAAATAAATGCTTGTGCTATAGGTGAACGAAATCGGTAGAGGCAGGATTCGAACTTGCGACCACTGGATTACTAGCTCAGCGAGCTAACCGCTCTGCCATCGACCCATCTGACATTTTGAAAGTCAGAACATTATTATTATTTTTATGGTTTTTATCATTATTATTTTCATCGCAATTAGTATATATTGATTTACTTTATTTTACTCTTTTTATTTTCTTTCAGAATCTGACTTTGGCCATTAGAAGTAAAAAAAGGGAAGTTGAATTACTATTTTTTCAATTGTCAGTGTCCAAGACACTTGAGACTGACCAAGAACGCCAAAAGGCGAAGGTCAAAAAAGAAAAAAAAAAAAAAAAAAAACAGTGTATTTTCAATCAGCGGCGACTCTATATGAAGTGCGATGGATCAATTGCATTACCAATTTTTAAATGGTATACTCTAAAAAGTATATATATTATTTTCTTAACTAATTGATTATTATATATACCCTCGCAATCGACATAATTGTTATTTATCGCAATACAAATATTATTATTATTATGTATAGCGTGCTATATTAAAAAAGCACCAAGATGAATATATATTTTTAGTATAGCGTATGTATGAACATACAAAGACAGTCCCGTAGTAGGTGAAATAGTTATATTTGTACTGAATTTATTCCATAGACTCGTGCTCTGCACTGAGTCTATCATATTTTAGATATACTTAGAATGTATACCTCTATCTAGCTCTCTAATTCATTAAACCATTAGTATCGCATGAAAGAGACGAGCATCGCGTTTACATGTCAGCCAATTCCGTGACTAAAAGACGGACATCATCTATAGTTGCCACGGTGGTACATACAACTTAAGACCTTCATATTATCTTGGTAGATTTATACCTACATGATAGAGACAAATATTGAATGAATAATACTCCCATACATTTCTTTTCACGACATCTGTTGATCTATCAATTTAACAATATTGTAAAATAACATTATCACGTAAAAATGAGAACCTTGTAAATTTGAAAGCAAATAACTGGATGACTGATTCAAATATGAACTTATCCTTGTTTGAATTTTATTTTTAACAATTGTCAATATCGGACACGGTTTTTATTTTGAATTAAAAAATGATTTCAAATTAAATAGTGACTTTAATAAATTTTTTAAATATCTTACATTATTAATATGGTTTAAATACCTATACATTTATTATTAATTCAGGAAAAAATGACAATACCAAAATTAATCAAAAATACAATCGACCAGTAGCCACTGCTTTCAATTCTTGGTGAATATTATACTATTTAGATATATTTTAAACTAACATACCTATATCCAAGAATTTTATAAATCTTTATTTTATTTTCTTTCAGAAATAGGCTTTTTAGAATATACAAATATCTCGGAAACTATTTGTGAAGTTAAATATTGGCTACATTCATTTAATTTTTTACTGAAAGTCGAATTAGTCGTATGGGATTTATTGATATTTAATCGGCATTCAAATAATTAATGCAAACGAAGCAGTGGGTATTCAACTATATTTAACAAATTCCTTTGTGAAATGTCAAATAAATAAATGAAAATTCAAAATCCTCAATTCAATGAAATCAGATGGATAGTATAGATCATATTAAGATCTGGAATTTTCACCTATAGAAAGGGGATACGCGCTGCTGTTAAACGCAATGACTCCCATGTGCAAGAAGTACTTTATTCATACCAATATTAAATATTATATTAGAGGAACTTAATTTGGCGATATGGCAACACTGTCAGTTTATTTGACTGACTGACAATCATACCAACATTACCATGAAGTGCACCTTGAAGTGAAACGCAGTTTATAGCCACTAAAGAGTTGATACACCGACGTCACGAAGCGGAGTTAAGATTGTTTGTTTGGTTAAATGAAATTTTGCACTGATTACGAAAAGAAATATTTTTGAGTTAAGGATCCTTGGTGAAATTGGATTTTCAGGAGACATACATACAATTTGAAACTTTCACATAAAAATTTTCCCATTATGACCAAATATAAAAGAAATAACAATAATATTACCTTCCAGTTAAATGTGAACAGATTAATAAAATGGGTGGGTGTTATTTTATAACTTTCACCAGACATAACAATATTTAGAAATGAAATGCATGAAACTATGTGCCATGAACAAATTAATTAAATGAACTCATTTCACAAGAAGAAATCTTCTTCACTCACCTTGTCAGCGAGTTTAGTATCAGATGTGGAGTAGAGATTGTTCTCTTCATTATCAGACAAAGACTTTTCTTCTTTCACTTGTATTGCCTGAAATAGAATATTATTCATTAGACAGACATTGTACAATACAAAATTGTACAATACAAAATTGTACAATACAAAATTAAGAGGATTGTGACCGTACATAATATAAATAAATAAATATAAATTGCACACTGACAGCTAGGGCCTATTGCAATAATACAATTAATTACAAACTCCAACTACGACTGCAAAAAGATTGTGAAAAAAAAGAAAATTACAAAACAAAAAGATAAAAAATAAAAAACACTTGATAACAAAACAAATAATTGGGAAAGGATAAAGAGAGGAAATCGGGATCAGGTGTTAATGGATAAATATTCCATAAATACATATCATCACGCCATGACCCTCATGGGGTAGGCAGAGAGAACCAAATTCACATTCATGAATCGTCTCATACATGCTTATCTATTGTTCACACTTCTTACATTTCCATCTTTCAGAATATCGTTCACATGGTCGTGCCATCGTTTTCCCCCGACCTCTTATTCCATTCCTGTCAGTTTTGTATATTTTCCTCATCAGGTGTTGTTCATTCATTCTTCCCAATTGGCCAAACCATCTCAATGTGTTAACTTTCGTTCTATCAATGACATCTTTCTTCATCTTGCATTCTTTCCTTGTTTCCTCATTTCTTACCCTGTCATACATCCTTCTATTACAAATTCTTCTTAGCCTTAAATATTTATTATAGAAATATTATTACGCAACTCCCATGCTGAATGTTAAGAAGAATAAAGAGGGATATAATACTAGAAATAATAGGAAGCCCTAAAAACAATTAAAGGTTTTTTTTATATCTGTTTAGTTTAAACAACAAATGAGCTATTTTATAAAACTGGATTCATAGTGACTGCTTCTTTCTTGGAAATTGTCATAATGTTCTGTTTCAAAAATGAAAAAAAAATAAAAGTAAACATTAATTACCTTCACATTAATCGGAGCATCAATCATCGTTCTTGGGAATGAACGGCCGATTGAATCAAAATTTTCTGAAAAAAAAAAATATTCAACATCTATATTATCGACGAAGTTTTTATATGGTAAAATTCCATTATAAGTTATATCTATAATTATAAGTAATGACTTTTTGATTCTACATTAATTTTTTTTATTCTGCGCGATAGGCCTATTTCCCCTTGTTAGGGCATTAACTAGCTTATGACTATTTTGACAAATTTTACTTATATTTATAGATTAATTATGTAGGAGGAGCTTACAGGTTCTTGTGATTGGTCATTTAAAACGATTGATATTATACAATACAAAAATGAAATAAATTTGCTTTACTCTGGTTGGTTGAGACTATTTATTTTTTGACCAATCCCTATTAAGATAATTAGTGAAATTGAATATAATGAATTGATTTATGGTAATGGCTGGTTTTTTCGGTGTAACGGTACATGGTATTGTGCCCTGTGACTCCTTGCTAAAGTGACCAAATAAAAAAATACTTGGTCTCTCGGTAGCTTAGACTCTAAGGAAAACAGAGGAAAAAAGCATGTGGAGGAGTTTGGTAGGGCAAGCAACAATGACTTTCCAAAATGGACACAATAAGAACACAGCTAAAAGAAAATAAAAAGAAGTGAGTAAATGTGGAAAATTTGTGTAGGTAATGTATGTTTCACTTAAAAGTGTACTTAAGTGAAAAAAAAGTGTACTTAGTGGAAATGTCGGTATGATTAAAATGAATTATGTTGCCATATTGCCAAATAAGTTCCTCTAATCTAATATTTAAAACCAAATAATAAGATATTGTAAAAAATAGATTAGACTAATTATTTTAAACAAAACACACATGGTTATGGAGGACTGCTCTATATTGTTCAAAATAGAGGCATTTGCCCTAGTGATAGTCAACGTAGGGGGGACCTGACAAGGGGCTTCAAGAAGCAGAAAACACTTAATTATAAAGAAAAAATCCCTAATTGTAGGGAATATCCTGTTTTAACATTGATACATTGATAGTTTTTATTTCCAAATAAAAAAGAATTACATAAGCCATAATTACATAACAATATTAATACAAATAGAAAATATATATCAATATTAGGTACTTGGATATATTGCCTCACTAGGCAAAAGCCTGTTCCCAGGCAATACCTTTTCAAAATGAGTAGCTGTGCAAGTATTTAGTCAGTCAAAAAGTAGTCCGTGCTTGTATTGTATGTATGTACCTAGGTACATGTGTTAAGACATGAGTGAGATCCCTCTCACACTCTCCTCTACCCCTGTCCATTGTTACTAATTTGTTAATATTACTATTGTTTGGTAGGAGTAATTGAAGTAAGTCAGGTAGGTATTATTTTATTATATATCCGCTATAGTGGCGCTAAGTAAATGTAATGTCTCTGTACAAAAGTAGTATGTATAATGTCAGTGTATGTTGTGGTAAGTATTTTGATGGGTCATTATGCATTATTTTAATAATTGTATAAAATAATTTACCATCAAAACTGCTGCAATGATAGTTGATGATATTTGTAGAATCTAAACCAAATATTAGTTCATCTCTTTCTATTGCCTCTAAACTGCTATTCAATACGGGATGTGATAATGATATATTACTTAATTTTTGAATGTCGTAATGAATCTTGCATTGTTCCAAATATCGTTCAGGCTAAAAAGAAAAAAACATACGCTTTTATTATGTGCAAGGTTAAAATTATCGAATAATCATTTTTCAAACCCAAGACGTCAGCCAAGGACCTGCCCAAAGCCAAAACTTCATGCAATTTGTGCAGCTCGCACAACCTACATACCTAGGAGTTACTCTGTAAAAGGATAAAAATAAAATATTGTTATCTTTAAGTTGGCAACAGTAGGTTGCCATATTAGTTGGGCTCGTCAAGCGAAAGAATGCGGGTGACATTATCTATGCACAAACCAATTTCAGTGCAGGAAAATACTCTACGTTGCGCAGCGTATTGCGTATCACTTTTCCCTGACATTTGCAACCATGATATAATATACCTATTTTTTTTTTGTCATTTTTTACCAAATCAATCACAAAGGAAGAACCACAGCTGCGCCGCAGACTTAGAGGAAATTTTGAGACTACGTCGCAGCCATGGAATTGGCCATCGACACTTATATCTGTGAGATATGTGAATGAAAGAGATAGCATGTCTGTAGCGTGAGAGTATATATTGTCTGAATGAGCGCGTGGCGTGTCATTCAGCGTGCCGCCGTATTATAGAAGTACCTCCGTCTAGTTGTAAATTGTATTGACCTTGAATTGTAATATTTATTGATCGTGTTAATAAAGTGTAAAAGAAGATACATCTTTTACTCGAATAAATCAGAGTTGTTCCACCCCAAGTATTAGTAGTGTACAAAGACACTGTAATATCTAATATAGAAATTGCATCCGAAGGGAAGGCGCGCATGGAAGCATAACTTCATCTGCCTATAGTGGAATTGGCGTGCATGAAGAGATTGATTTAAGCGTGGAATAATGAAGTCAAACAATTAACCACTAAGCCATGTTAGTGGACATGTTTTATTTAATAATAATAATACAATTTGACATCATTTATATCATTCTAAAGGCTCCCATTCACGATCGTGCCATCCTTCCAAATGGCTTGCCATCACTCCAAAATGCGTGCAGCCCAATTGGCCTGACACACCAAAATGGATTTCCAAACGATCCAAACGATCGAAACTCCATAGTACCGAGACAAACCGCGTGGCACGTCCTGCCAGTACGACATGCTCGTGAGTGTGAAAAGTGAAAACCAGCGATACATTGCGGCATCTCATCGCGCCGAGCTGTTTGACACTCTTGTGAATGCAAAAATACAACATTTTCTCTTCGTTTTTTTCTTTTTATATATAAACAAACAGCTATATAGCAGTTGTATAAAACTCATCATCAGAATTATAACTCAATTTTACTTGAAAATTAAAAAAAAATAGAACTTATTAATGCGTAAGCGCCGACCACTTAGCTCCGTGATCTGAACAATATCAATGTTGGACATCTTTCTGATGATGCATTAATTTGAAACAGTTCTTGAATGTACTGCAAAAACAAGTTATGGGAAGCTATTAACATCCACTCGCTCTGGATACCTCAATCAATGGAGCTAATTAAAAAGATAGGCTATGTGGTATCTTTTAACAACCCCATAAATAAACTTAACACCAGTTGCAGAAAATATTTAGGCAAATTAAAATTATAGTAATCCAGCCTTTCATCATTTTTGACCAATATATTACTTCAAAATAGAATTCCAAATTACAGATGTTGATAAGAAGAGTATGGACAGTGACTATGTATGTACATATGTGATAGAGCGATGCAATATACTTTAAATATCTCCATAGAATATATTATTTGAAAAATATATCACATTGTTTAACAATAATTGTTATTGAGTACCTGACCAATAAAATATTTCATCCTATACAGATTATCCGTAAGAATAGGTAGGTATATTCTTTGTCCAGAATGTTCTATCAGTTGCCGTAACACTTTATAAACACTTTATCTTTGTATGATGAAAAACAGATTATCTTTGTATGACGACAACAGATTATCTTTGTATGATGACAAGAGATTATCTTTGTATGACAACAGATTATCTTTGTATGATGAAAAACAGATTATCTTTGTATGACGACAACAGATTATCTTTGTATGATGACAAGAGATTATTTTTGTATGACAACAGATTATCTTTGTATGATGAAAAACAGATTATCTTTTTATCTTTGTATGACGATAACAGATTATCTTTGTATGATGAAAAACAGATTCTCTTTGTAAGATGAAAAACATTATCATAATATGAATTAAAATAATGTGTACTTGTTTAATAAATGTAGAATTTGTAAAACACGTGTGAATATTTCACAGATTGCAACAAGTAATTTTGAATCTGTCTCTATGGAAGTATCAAATACAATAATTGAATATACACATACATGTTGATGTTTTAATATATCCTTGTCAGCCAAAGCTGTAACAGTCAATGGAAGATCACCACTGCTGAATACCTCTCCCTCACTCATACTTGTGGATTCCTTCATAGAGTTAAGTTGAGATATGGAATCTTGGGCTGCCCTTTTGCGTTTATTGTAATAAGACGGCTAAAATATATTTTAAATTAATAAATCTATACATGAAGTAAAAGAAACACATCACAAAAGTGGGTGCAAATGCTATCATTCAAATATCAAGTAATGATATAAATTAAAAATGAATTGTTTTATAATTATAATAAAATTTGTTACTACATATATTATACATCATTTGAGTATTTCCAAATATGATAAAGAATTTTATTGTTGAATATAGAACATCACCTTTGTACTTTCTTTTCATCTAAGTTTTTGCGTTTTACGGGAAAGTTTAATACATTTTACATACATACATACATACATACCATCACGCCATGTCCCTCACGGGGTAGGCAGAGAGAACCGAACGCCACATTTTTCTTTCTTGACACACATTAATCGCCTCATCAACATTCATACATCGTCTTATACACGTTCATCTGTTGTTCACGCTTCTTACATTTCCATCTTTCAGAATATCATTTACATGGTCTTTCAGAATATCGTTTAATACATTTTAGCTAGCCAAAATAATTTTAGTTGATTCAATATAGTAATTATTTTCATTTAACATTCATGTTAACTATCTTATTTATGACAAAACTTATGTTAATGGATTTATGATTCTGCAACAAAAAGTTTAAACTTTAATTTGGTATCTCATTTGTGTTATAATAAATGAAATAATAATTTAAATGTTACCATATATTCATAACTCTTTGGATCAGACACTGCTTCATCCTTAGGCCGATATAGTTGTACAAATACTTTAGCATTTGTTCTGATATCCAAATTTCTATATGGTGGTGTCCTAGAACAAAGACATATATAATAAATATTTTACTAACAAATACACATGCCAGAAGGAAAGTAAATTGAATTATTTGAATCAAAAAGAAATATACAAAAGTGATTTTAACTGTACATAATAGATACATAATAGTCCAAATAAATATTATAACTGTACATAATACATAATAAATAGTCCATGAGCCTGTGTGTTATTGACCAAGTACTAATAATTCCAGTAATTTTCACAATGCCTGTCATTCGTTGAGAATGCGTATGACACACAACGTAAAAACAAGATTCATTTATTGAATATTTAAGGTGTCTGTTGGGAGGGTTTCCACCAACCAAAGTGTATGTAAATGAAAGACTTGATTAATAGAAGTATTTCATAGAAAAAATAAGAAATCACGCTTTATACTTGTTATGTATAGAATTACAAGAATACCCCACAGAGTTGAGTATTGTCACATGTAGTGTTGTTGTTAGTCTGTGATGGTTGTCAAAATGTTCATGTATTATATGTGAGATCATTAACACGCCGGTGGCACTGGTTTTACTTTACGCTTACATCTCCAAAGGTGGCGCTATTTTTTTTTTTTTATGTTGGTATTTTTGAAAATGCAATGTAAAATTTTCAGACCTTCAGCATACTTCAGTTGTGTTTTGTTGTTTGTTCTGACGCGAAACATTTTGATCCTTTAAAATCTTGAAGTAAACCAGATTTATTGACTGCATTGCATGGCTGTCTTCCTACTTAGTAGACCGTAAATACAAAGTTGTATTTAAAGATAGTACCACAAATAATATTACCTCCTTATACGGGGTCCCACAAGGTTCTGTACTTGGACCAATTCTCTTTAATTTATATACCAATCAGTTGGAAAATCTTGTTCAAAATCTTGGTTTCAACACACATGCCTATGCAGATGACCGCATACTGTTCAAGTCCTGTTCACCTGAATTTAAATATCATTTAACACACGAGGTATCCACATGCATAAATCAGATATCCACCTGGATGTGTAAGAACAAGCTAAAACTGAACCCAACAAAAACTGAGTTCCTTTGGCTTGCCTCACCTCGCAGGCAACAATACATAAATAATGACCCCATTTTAATTCAAAATGTCGAAATTACTCCTTCTAACTGCGTAAAATTTCTTGGTATACATATCGACAGTGCACTCTCTATGGATAAACACATTTCTTCCATAGTCAGACAAAGTTGTTACTTTCTCAGACAACTTAGACCTATTCGAAGGTGTCTCTCGACAAATGCTGCTAAGGTCCTTATAAATTCTTTAATAGTTTCCCGTGTAGATTATTGTAACGCCATATTAGCACACTTACCGCAATACCAAATCCATAGAATACAACTCATCCTCAATGCAGCAGCCCGTTATATTTACCAGATTGATCGTTTCTCGCATATCTCACCAACACTTCACAAACTTCATTGGCTGAAGAGCCCAGAACGTATAGAATTTAAAACATGTCTCCTTGTCTTTAAAGCACTCAATAGCATGGCCCCGGAATATATATCGGAACTTTGTGTTCCATTTTCACCTAACAATAAACAAAGTACGCTAAGATCAATGACCCAATCCAATAAAAAACTAGTAGAAACCAATCTCACAAATAAGCCAAAATACCTATATCGATCTTTTGGCGTTTCTGGGCCAAAGTCATGGAACAATCTTCCAATGGATATAAGATGTGCCGAAAATATCAATGAATTCAAGAAGAAATTAAAAACTCATCTTTTCCGCAAGTCGTATCCAGATTGTCCTTCATCCGTTCAATAATATTATGTGTACTAAATATTATGCCAGTTTACTTTGAATCGACTATTTTTTATAATTAATTTCATCTGGATTATGTAACAAGATTAATTTGTGATTTCTAGGTATTTTTTTAAGTTTTATATTTCACCATTTTCAATGTGTTAGCTATAGGACTAATTTTAACTTAATTTTAACTGATTGTATTTTTTTAAGTTTTGTTTCACCATTTTCAATGTGTTAGCTATAGGACTAATTTTAAATTATTTTTTGCAAACTGAAAGCGCCCTTGAGGTGACCACGGTTGTCACTAAACGGCGCTTTATAAATTGTCCTTATTATTATTATTATTATTATAGATAATAAATATAACACGTGTGATTTTGTAAAATTCTTGTTGTTTTCGGTGTTCATCTACATACACACTATCACGCCATGTGATGGTGATGGTGTTAATCTATTGCCAGCTTTTTGTGTTTTTCGATTATCTTCGCAAGATGGCTGACAAGTTTTGTTGTGTTTTGAATAAATTGTCAAGTGAAATACGGCGAAGTGAAGTTATATAGTTTTCCGAAAATCAGTATTAAATCTTTCTTTGTGGAAAATAAATTAAAAAAACCTAATAATCTACAATGCACATTTTATTTAGAACAATGTATTTTATGAATTATTTGGCATGATTTTTGAAATATTGCAAATAAAATCCATCATATGTGTTTATTTTAATAAATAGTGATTGAAAAATGGTTATTTTTTATTTAAGTTATCCTTGAATCCATTCCTCAAAGCTGGAAACATTTTAAAATGGAAATTTAAATTTGCCGTGGACCGGTCGCGTATTCATTGCCCCTATAGCGGAGATGCGAGAAACCTTATGATTATCCGGTTACAGCTTCTATGTATTGAGTGACACATCTGAAGTATACTGAAAGTTTACTTCCATATTATCTGTGATCATTAATAAACATAATAATACTATAACTGATGTGTTTGTTTGGTTAAAATATTTCTAAACCTGTGTTACCTGTTATCTACCAAAATCACTACAGCTAATGGTCCACAGAAGCCAATTGTTACTACCTCCTTTTATATACTTACACAAAAAAAAAATCAGCCTGTATAATGTGACATAAATATATAGCAATGTCACGGGCTATTGCTATGGTCTCCCAATCTTTGTCCTACCTCCTGGATTGTGGGTGTCCAACCATCATTTGTTTAGATATTCTCCTTACCTTAGTAATCTTACATTGGGTAGAAATGCTTGGGGCTTTATAAATGTTGTACAACTCATCAGTTTTAGTAATGTGACACTTTTCTCTTTCATTCACAGGATCACAAATTTTACACAAGAAGACAAAGCACAATATTGTATAGATTGAAGTATAAAAACTTACGAAAAAACAATTCCAAATTGATGATGGACATCAGATTCTGAAAACTTGGCATCTCTTTCCCATATTCTACTATTACCGTCCAACTCGTAAAATTTTACTTTTATATTTTCTGGAAAACAAACAAAAACCATTAAAAAAGTTTGCCCCCAGAACTGGTTCACTCAACACCGGATGTTTATGAACTTGTATGTCTCTCTCGTATAGTGAATTTTCCTTGTAAGAGCTGTCAATTTGTAACTTGTATTTAATAAGTAAAGGTGAAACTGTTCATACAGCTGGCCATCTATCGAACAGAGCACAAACTAATATCTGTTATCATTTTTTAACTTAGGACCACTTTTTAAGCAAACTGCGTGCACAGATTAACAAATACATTAAATTAAATAAAAACGAGTAGGTTGTGGCCAACACTAAACTCTCCACACCATGGTAAGCGTTCATTTTTTCTTCTTGAAAGGTTGACAATCTCTAAATGCATTTTTATGAAGTACATTTCTATTAGATTCTTAAACAAATTCCTAGAGGACAAAAGTTTTCACAATACACCATACACACAAAAACATTGTCACGAAACTCATAGTATGTATTTTCAACATACCTGTTGAGAAATTTTAAGTAAAATTGCATTACTAGGAAGATGAGCATGTAAGAGACAGTGTATCAATGTTGATGAGGCGATGTATGTGTCAAGATAGAAGAATGCGGTGTTCAGTTTTCACTACCTACCTCTTTAGGAAGATAGAAGTGGAGAGTAAAAAATACACTTGTCTATAGAGACACATACATACAATATCAATATGAAGTTGATCACTCAATTTTCCCTTACAGAAGCTATTTTACTTCTTGCATTTTTCATACAAATATGAAATTTATTTCACATTGATATGGCAGACCATAGATTATTTTCTTTATATTTTGACAATCCTTGAATGCATTTTTGATGAGTGTATTTTTGTTGTGTCAAAAATTCACAAAAAGGATAATCTGTAAACCATACATACAAACACATCACGAAGAAACTCACTGTGTGCACTCTCTACATGATACCCGTTGAGAAATTGATGTAAAAAAAATATGCTTAAAAATTGTGAAATCATGACTCTCCACTATTCCTTAGTGTGGAGAGTAAAAATATTTCACATCAAACCATAGATTATTTACTTTCATACTGCCAATGTAAAACGCAGTTGTTTTATATAACAAATAAATATAAATACAAGTACAGAACATGTCAAATTAAAATGCATACCTAATCGACTGTGAAACAATATAAATGGTACCTACTTAAACAATTACACTTTCCAACATGTGAAAAGAAAACTTTATACCCCTTGATAAATATTCAATCATAGATACGTGCCCCGTTCCACCAACGTACTTTTTAACTTTGCACTTTGCAATTCGTCGGCTTGTTTTCGTTCCACCATTACATTTTTTCGCAAAGTAAAAGTTGCAATGTGCAAAGCAAAAAGTAGACGCCTATTGCAAAGCAAATAAGTCGTTCTGTTCCACCATCGCTACTTTTCATAAAAAAACTTTGCAAACTTTGCGAATGAATTGAAAAGAATATTTTGACATTTCAAATTTGCCATTCGTTGAGTTGTTAAAGTAGAAGTTGTTTGTTTAGATTGATTTAGATTTTTAGTTGTTTGTTTGTTTTTTTATTAAGTAAATTTATTGTAAAATATTGCAGACATTATTGGTAGAAAGAGATGAGGAAGACAGAGTTGTAAGCAATTATAGAAAAATGATAAATTGGGAAAATATATTACCCACGCAGTTCTTCAAAAATTTTCGAATAAATAGCACTCAGTGTGAGTAAGTACACAATTTATTCTTATTTTTTTAGGTAATTTAAACTATGTTTATGTGATTATTTTGTCCGCTTTTTAAGTTTATATGATTATTTTACAACTCATTTATATTTTAAGGTACAGAACAGCACTAAGAGAAGCAAAGGATTGTCTCAACAGCAAATAATTCACCTGTTGTTTCACTGTATTAGTGATAGTGTCACTAAATGCAACATGGCTATTTTTTTCATAATATTGTCTTCCCGGCTCATAAATTAACAACGAAATCACAGAACAGACAAGAACGAACGGTGTTAAATGATCATTTACGCTACGCGCGAAGCACTCGGTACTACTAAGTTATCACTAGGTGCCGCTAGCGTCAATTGAAAAGACTTTGCAAATGTTTGGCGACGCCGCAAAGTGATCATTTTTTTATTGTGGAACGCGAACGCTTTGCACTTTGCGAAATTCTCAAATCGAAAAGTGTAAAGTTGAAAGTACAATGGTGGAACGGGGCACTGGTTCAATGACTTTTCAAATTTATTGAATTAAGGTTGAATATTAATGTCTGCATGATCTCTAGTAATAATAAATAAGGTTTCCAATAAATTGTTCAGTACATGTTCACTGCAGCTTTACCAAGAGTGAAGATTGGTAAATGATAATTAAAAATACTATTAATGTATACATACTTTTAAAGTGTTTTCATAAAACACAGTGCAAGTTTATAATTATAAAACAAAAAGTTTTATTTATAATCCTTAAAATAACACAGTTTTAATCCACAATGAGTTTTTTTTTTTAAATCCTAAGCGCTTTCACTGGACTCTGCCAGCATCAAACTTTTAGTTTGCATTTTGCCTCTGATGATGCTGGCGAAGTCCAGTGAAAGCGCTTAGGTATTAAAAATAAAAACTCATTGTGGATTAAAAGTGTGTTATTTTAATTATTATAAATAAAACCTTATAGGTATTTTATGTATACAAACTTTTTGAAACTTTTTCCACAAACATAAATATTTCTTCTCCCCCTCTGACTGATCCGCTGGTCTTGCTCATTCGTACAATCTTCAACGCTCCCGTTTCAGCACTTTCTGAAAATAAATCATTTATATCAAATGGGTTTCTTTAGTGGACAACAACGAGCGTTACCCTCAGGAAATATACTGAGCTGACATAAGCTACGACTTAAGGACAGGGGATTGGTATACAAAGTGAGGTGGAACGGGATTATCCCAAACATATTCAATGTTTAAATATAAATCGGATATTAATTTATACAGCAGTAAAAGTATTTGCTTTTTTTAAACTTAAATATACTTGTTATAGTTTCTGTCAAACTTCTTGAGCCTTTTCGCTGTAGAAGTTGTTTTCCGATAACTATAACAACATGTACTTTTTGATATTAGTGTTGAGTACTGTATAAATTTTGATATAAGTGTTGTGTTGGCGCCAATATGACACTAAAATAATTGTTGCATTTTTTTATACCTATATAAGAATGTGACATATAATTGTTGCAATTACTGCCCGCCCTACACCCATACATAATTCAGTTTCCTTATATACCACGTCCTGTTAAGACTAACCGTATCTCTTCCACTTTTTACCGTTCCTCTAAACTCACTCATCATAAAATTGCTCTCACCGCACGCGTGTGATTAAAGTGACTAGTTGTGACCATCCTACCAAGGGAGAGGATCAAGTAAGTGAGTGTTCCATAAATATCCTTCCTTTGCCTTGCAGTGGTTGCAACAAATCACCAGTAAGAAAAAATACAGTCCACTTTTATTTCTTACCTAAGATTGTCAATTGGTTGTGACAATATTGGATTACAAATGTGATAAGACAAAGATACTTACTAAGATTGTCAATTGGTTGTGACAATATTGGATTACAAATGTGATAAGACAAAGATACTTACTAAGATTGTCAATTGGTTGTGACAATATTGGATTACAAATGTGATAAGACAAAGATACTTACTAAGATTGTCAATTGGTTGTGACAATATTGGATTACAAATGTGATAAGACAAAGATACTTACTAAGATTGTCAATTGGTTGTGACAATATTGGATTAAAAATGTGATAAGACAAAGATACTTACTAAGATTGTCAATTGGTTGTGACAATATTGGATTACAAATGTGATAAGACAAAGATACTTACTAAGATTGTCAATTGGTTGTGACAATATTGGATTACAAATGTGATAAGACAAAGATACTTACTTAGATTGTCAATTGGTTGTGACAATACTGGATTGCAAATTTGTTTGTTATATTGATCGTAAGCACAAAAACAAAGCCGCACTGAATTCATGTTCATATTTTTAACTTCGTCGTTACAGGCTATCTTCAACTGCAACAAAAATTCACAACAAATTTATTATTTTATATTGTAACCCACAAAACATAATTTTATATTGTAAAGAAATATGGCTATACATAATCACACGAAAATAGTTATTTTAAATAGAATTATATTTGCACTGACACCATTAACTATGTAGAATTCCATTATAAAAATTAAACAATTTTTTTTCTTCTATATTATTTGATTCCGATCCAGGACTAACGTTTTGTCAGGCGATGGCCTTTTCAATCAGTTGAAAAGGCCATCAGCCAATTGAAAAGGCCATCAAACAGTTGAAAAGGCCATCAGCCAATTGAAAAGGCCATCAAACAGTTGAAAAGGCCATCAACCAGTTGAAAAGGCCATAAGCCAATTGAAAAGGCCATCAACCAGTTGAAAAGGCCATCAACCATTTGAAAGGCCATCATCTAATTGAAAAGGCGATTAGCCAATTGAAAAGGCCATCAACCAGTTGAAAAGGCCATCAACCAGTTGAAAAGGCCATCAACCAGTTGACAAGGCCATCAACCAGTTGAAAAGGCCATCAGCCAATTAAAAAGGCCATCAACCAGTTGAAAAGGCCATCGGCCAATTGAAAAGGCCATCGGCCAATTGAAAAGGCCATCAACCAGTTGAAAAGGCCATCAACGAATTGAAAAAACCTTCAACCAGTTGAAAATGTCTTCACTGGGCGAAACGGTCATCCTGGATAGAAATAAAATAAAAACATTGTTTAATTTTCAGAATTATATTTGTTTTTATTCCATGAGTATTTAGATGTAGTGCTTGGTGCAAACCAATCCTAGGATTGTATGTAACCATGAAGAAGACTTTCTATGATATAATTATGGAGAGACAATAAAACATATACATAAATATCAATGTAGGTATGTCACACAATACATATCAATGAATGAATGGTTACAGAAACGTTATATGTCAAAAATATATTATTACAATGAAAAATCAAACCTCAGTATCTCTTTCTTTGGAGAGAGGATATTGATTCTGATTCAGTTTTTTTATAATTTGAATCCTTTTCATATATAGCTCATGTGCGACTTTCTTTTTTGCCGATTGAACAATTGCCATGCCTGTAAATCTACAACAAGAGAAAAGACATAATTAAATTATTTGATCATTTCTAATATTAATAAAAAATTATTTGGATAATTTATGTAGTGAATGTTTATTATGGTATTATCAAATGAAGAATATTTAAAACTAGTCAATGGGATTTTAATGGCCACTGTCTCAAGTGGTGTGGAGTAGGAGACTGCGAAAATCCTCTCAATAGTCACTACCACTTATAGAAACCACCACATGATTGGTCTTGCAAAATAACTCGACATCAGAGGAGTAAATAGCCTCACACTATATCTGTGAATGTCCAGCCTTAATGAAAACCAGACACACATAGTGAGACAAAAGTTAAATTCAAACTGCTGTTGAGACGACAACTTAAAATGGAGGAGCACAATAGATCGCAGTGCAGGGGTATTTACTTATATATTCAAGGTTACATACAGTTTTTTTTTTAAATAAACATAAAATCTCAAAATGAATTAACAACTACAAAACCAAGATTGTAACACCAATTACTGAGATACGGTCTTACAAAAAAAATACATAGCTATCTATATATATGTGAAGAAAACTAGGAAAATTTCCATATATGAAATGACAAAAGAGAAAAACCAAATAAGGATAAAAAAGATTTTGTCAGTGATATCGAAAGTTGTTTTGCACAGTTACAAATAAACAGCCCTGGGTAAGCCCAGTGACCTATTTATATGTAATAAATATTTAAGAACTATGCTTTCCGTTACCTCAATCGATGATATATGAAATAGCTCTTTGGAGATGTTCGTGGATACATAATTTTGTTGTGGTTTTGACTGCGTATTCAGTACAAAAATATAATGAAAATAACTGTTGAAAGAGTTGTATATTTGTTCCCCACCAGTAATTTTAGTATCATTATAATGCAATTCATGTGGAATTGAGTTTATGGAACGTTTAGAAATAGTTAATTAATTTTAATGTTGTTTTCGGCATTAACAATATAGTCTGTATATAATTTTTTCTCAATGAGTTTTTGTCTAGTCCATAGTGAGGCAAAAGCAGCATAGTCATGGGGGTTGATATATTTCTTCCAGATACTATGGAATTTATGTTTTTCAGTAATTAATTTAATGAGTGGAGCAGTATACCATGGTAGATAATTTGGGTTATTTTTAAAAACACGTTTAGGAACCATATCATTTATAATGCTATTGACAACATCATAAAACTTTTGTGTGGCATTTCCATGTCGAGATGCGAAAAAACACTGTTCCAATTGGTTTTATCCAATGCTGAGTAAATTTCAGGGTAGTTTGCATTAATTATTATTATAATTTTTTCAATATTTGAAACTGTCAAGGATATAATAGATTTCTGTTGGCCATTATTCAATATAATTGCTGTCCTTCTAATACAATATTGTATATTCATTCCTTCACTTCAATTGTATTTTTATTATACCTACATAAATATTTACCTTAATGTCTTTCGGGTATTTAATTTTTCTTAGAATATCTATTATTGTTATCCTCTTTGTGAATCTATATATAGATGGTCTTCATCATTATTGTTCACCATTCTGACGATGCTCATCATAGAGCGATACCGGTGAATGGGAGTCGCGTTTGCGAAAAATTTAAGTAGAACGTAAAATTAAATATAATTTTTTCATAATTTTAGTTTATTATTATAAAATTAAAAATAATTTGACTTCAACTGGAGCAGAAATAGTTTTAAATTAACATGGTAAAGCAATATCAATTTTCAAAGAAACTTGGTGCAAATCTTCAGTTATCAGTGGCATATCACATCACATGGCGTTACTTTACATGGGTTATTACTTATGATTAAGTCCAAAATTGTGTTATTTATATTGAAGCAAGGTTTATATTGATACATATTTCAAATACATAAGGACATAGGAAGGTCGCATCATGCCTTTGTACATGTGGCGAGTGTTATAGTGACAAAATATAGTGGGTCAACTGTGTACCCCGTTAACACATACAAGTTTTGCACAGCACTACTACACTTACAATGGGGTGGTGTGGTTCAACCAACTTGAAACAGATTTGAAACTGGCAATTGAATATAATGATTTTAAAAGAAAAATAAAAAATAAATTAAACTTATTATTTGACTGATATGTAAATTATATAGCTTCTTTTTGTAACTTCTTTTTGTATAGATAATAATTATGTATGTATAATATTTTGTGTATTCTGTATTAAATTGTCTCCTTTACACACGAGTGCATGCACTCTAGTAAAGGGAAATATGTTTTGTCTTACTGTGCATCTTTTCTATATAGTTTGTTCATTTTATATTTTGTATATGTATTGTGAACTTAATAAAAATAAAAAATTAAATATTATAGAGCTAAAAATTAAATAAACATAGTTGTAAGACGGTCTACATGAGATGATGCTGCAGGTATGAGAAGGTCCAAATATCAGTTCAATAATAATAAAATGTAAAGAATAATCTTACTTGGCTGTATAATCATTTTCCAATCCTACTGAGACTTCGCATGGTTCCTCAATTTTATCATCATAAAACTTAGTGACTAGTGTGTGTGCGTGAACTTTGGGAATGACAGAATCTTCATTTTGAACCAAAACACAATATATTTTTGCTTGTCCGGTGTAATTTACCAACTAGAAAATAACAAAAATGTATATTTGTTATATTTAATAATAAAAATTTACAACCAAAACAAGTTTCCTTTGCACTTAAAATTATTTTTACATGATAAATATTAATTTGACAATAAATTAAAAAGATCAGATGAAAACAAGTGGGATGTGGCCAACACTAAATTCCCCACACCATAGTAAATGTTCATTTTTTTCTTCTTGAAATGTTGACAATCTCTAAATGCATTTTTATGAAGTACATTTCTATTAGATTCTTAACAAATATAAAATTCCCAGAGGACAAAACTTTTTACAATACACCATACAAACAAAAACATTGTCACAAAACTCATAGTATGTATTTTCTACATGATACCTATTGAGAAATTTTAGAAAAATTAAGATGAGCATGTATGAGACAGTGTATCAATGTTGATGAGGCGATGTATGTGTCAAGATAGAAGAATGCGGTGTTCGGTTCTCACTGCCTACCCCTTGAGGAAGATAGAAGTGGAGAGTAAAAAATACACTTGTCTATAGAGAAACATACATCAATATGAAGTTGATCACTCAATTTTCCCATACAGAAGCTATTTTACTTCTGTTATACACAGTTTTCATACAAATATGAAATTTATTTCACATTGATATGGCAAACCAAAGATTATTTCTTTAAATATTGACAATCCTTGAATACATTTTTGATAAGTGTATTTTTGTTGTATCGAAATTTCAAACAAAAAACTCGATTTTCCAGACCGTGAGAGCATTTTGAAAATTTGGACAGATGAAATCATAGAGAAAAAATTAACGGATATCTATGGAAAACTAATAAGCTCTAGGTCTGTGTACTTTACACATAATATGTTAATATGAAGTCGATCGGACTTATAGTTTGGGCTGTAGAGAGGACACAAAAAAAAACAACATAAATGATGAAATCATAGAGAAGAAATTAAAAGTTGTCTATGGAAAACTAATCAGCTCTAGATCTATGCACTTTACACATATGATGTAAATATGAAGTCAATCGGACTTATAGTTTGGGCTGTAGAGAGGACACAATAAGGATAATTCCATACGCCATACATACAAACACATCACAACTAAACTCACAGTGTGCACTCTCTACATGATACCCGTTGAGAAATTGATGTAAAAAAAAATATGCTTAAAAATTGTGAAATCATGACTCTCCACTATTCCATAGGCAAACAAAATAATTTGAGACATCTAAGGTGGGGTTCCAACTTACCATCACTGGATTAGCTAAGTCAATGCATCTGCCACCTTCCATACAATATTTATATTGTGTTTTTTTGTGAGCACTTCAAATTTTGATTTCCAATTTGAAAATAATTCAAAATATTTGTTGATAATATAAAAAAACATTAATATGATTGTACCTTCACAGTTGGATGAGTTTTTTTTCGATTCTTCTCATTGACATCGGGTCTTCCCAAAAGACTTCCGTGTGTTCCGGACATCTCACTTCTGTAGCGAAACCTAAACATTTCTACTGGCTCCACAATTATTTCTAACTTGACAAAATTTTCTGAAAATTAAAACGTTTGTCAACAAAAATATAAAATACCAAGTTCAAAATAAAATTGCTTAGAAATGATTAGTAAAAAAACTGAAAAAATGAGATTAAAAAAAATATCATATATAGTTACATCACAAATATCATATATAGTTACATCACAAATATCATATATAGTTACATCACAAATATGATATATTTGTGATGAAACTATTTAAAATCCTAGAAACATTAATTTTGTATGGCTTCTTGGGCAACTGACAGCTACTTTGTCAAATATTAATTTAACATGCACAAAATAACAAGTTGCCACATCCTGGAGACACTTTAGATACAAGTGATATTTATTGTCTCATAGATCCAACCAAAGACACAACGAAAAACTGTGTCTCCAGCGGAAATCGAACCCGGGAGCTTCTGTTCAGGAGTCAGATATCTAACCAACTGAGCCACGAAGACCAGCAATCACGAAAGATGAGAAAAATTAAAAATATAAACCACGAAACGAAAACGATTTTGGTACTCTGGTTAACTGAAAATATAAAATACAAAAGAGAAAGGCAATCATCGTTTCACTGGATACATGAAACCAGACCCACGAGCACAGGCGACCAGAGTACCAGTCAGAATAGGCGAGCCACAATTTATTATGTCAGCCACTGGCGTAATTCCAAAATCTTTAGGTCGTTATTTAGAAAACTCAGATTTTCTGAAAAAATTATTAATTAGAATGCCAAAATCGTTTATATTAAATAGTTGCATAACAACTAAAGATTTCAAAAACATTATACTAATCAAGAATCAATAAACCCGATAGATAGTAAAGGAACTCCTTCGTATCCATCGTATTTTGTCAAGTATGTGAATAATTGACTTATTCCCAATTGTAACTTGATCGTTGCTTTTAATTTTGCCCTTTTTAATTTGTGCATTGACTCGCTAATTTGTTTGAAGGGTACAAATCAGCAAACAGCTGTGAAAAAAAAATTAAGAATTAACCTGAATTAGTGTACTGTTCCATAACATCAACCTCCCAATGCTGGAAGTCTGCCGACATACGATTTGGTGCGAGGACATAATCGTGATCTGATGAGATGCTAGACCTCGGTGACATCGGTGAATTACTTAACATTTCACCAAACATTTGACATGAGTTGCTGTCCTCGTCGTTGACATTGTTTGACAGAAACTGTTTTATATCCATGGTGCTTTCTGCAATATTCAAATAAACATATTATTGATATTACAGAGGTAAAAATGGGGGCTTTATATAGAAGAGTATAATAAATAATAAATAAATTTGGATAACCTATATAGCGCCGTTTTTGTGAATATCTCACCTCAAGGACGCTGAAAATTGATTACGTTGTATCATTTTGGCTCTGGTAAGATTTGCGAAAAAGGTGCGTTTTTTCTGAACAAAGGTATTTACGGTTTGTCTGAGGGTATGTAGGAGCTTATTCCATACATTTGATCCTGCCACAACAAACGCACGATCACCGAAATTAGTTGTGTGTACCATGTTTATTTCAACTAATTTCCCAACCATGGATGAAGAAGCAGAACGAAGTGATGATTGTCTGTCATTTATTGAAAGCGGAATGCACAGTTCGGAGAGGTAAGTAGGAGCCATACCACAAAGTGCTTTAAAGATCATGAGACAAAGCTTACATTCAATTCTTTCTGGGACTTTAAACCAATGTAGATTACGAAGATGGTGGGAGATGTGAGAAAATTTGGAGGCTGCAGTGATACCATACCATCACGCCATTTCCCTATTTGGGGTAGGCAGAGAAAACCGAACGCCAGACTCCTCTCTCTTGACACACATTCCTCGCTTCATTCACGTCCATACATCGTCTCATACACGCTCTTCTATTATTCTTACTTCTAACATCACCATCTTTCAAAATCCCATTTATGTGATCGTGCCAACTTTTTCTTGGCCGACCTCTACTTTTCGTTCCTCTTTTATAGCCTTGTACACTTTTTTGTCAGAAGGTCATCGCTCATTCTTTCTATGTGGCCGAACCACCTAAGGGCATTTATTTTCATCTTACTTATGATATTTCTTTCAATCATACATTCTCGTCTAATATCCTCATTTCTTATTCTATCATACATCGGCTGCAGTGATGAGTGGTGAAATAAAAGCAAGAGAAGCGCTAATTCTCCGCAAAAGAAAGAGGCTCTCTCCTAAAAATTGATAACAGACATCTCTTTTATTTGTAGGTAAAATTCATATATTATAGATTATTCTGACGATGTGCCTTGCACAAAACACATCAATAATCAATTAAATAATAAGTAGCAAAGCTATGACGGATGTTGATAATAGTACAGACAGAGATTTATATGTAATGTGATAAAACAAAATAGATATACTCCTTGTACTTGTGGATATTTTACGTAGTAGAATTCCATTTTAAATTATATTAAAATTAAACAATATGTTTTTGATTCAACATATATTTTTTAATTCGTCGATAGCTATTTCGCCTGTTAGGGCACCTTCAAGACTATGACGGCATGGAGTTTCTGTTGGGTTATATAGGTAGAGGGATGAGCTTTCTTTCTTGGGCGGCCCTGACCTCTCATTCCATTCCTGTCCGCAATGTATATTTTCTTAGTCAGGCGTTCCTCATTCATTCTCCCCATGTGTCTAAAACCATCTCAATGTGTTCACTTTCATTCTATTAATAACAGTGTCCTCATTTCTGACCCTGTCATACATCGTTCTATTACAGATTCTTCTTAGCGATCTTATTTCAACTGCATTTATTCTACTTTCGTGCGACTTCTGCCATGTCCAGGTTTCACTTGCATACGTCAAGGTTGGCACTAAGATAGCGTTATGAATGGCAACTGTAGCATCCTTTGATATGTTGCGGTCATTCATAACTAGTGTAAGTGCTCCATTCACTCTGTTTCTTGCCATAACTCTTCTTTTGATCTCCTTATCAATCCGTCCATTCCGTTGAAACATGCTTCCCAGATAGACATATTCACAACCAGTGGCAATTAACCAGTGTTTAAAGCCCAGAGAAGCAATATTTGCGTGAGAAATGAAATTATATCTCCTCTTTAAATATATATCTCCTCTGCTGTGAATCGAACCCAGGACAGAATCCTAACGGCTAACCAACTGTGCCACTGCGGTAGACAATAAATCCATTTATTAAAAAAATATTCTTTAAAATTGTTTTACAATAATTATTATTCAGTAATCGATTAAACAATAAAATATTTCATCCTATACATTATGTTTGTAAGCTGCCAAGTTATGATTAGACAGATTATCTTTGTATTATGAAAAATGTCTTCAAAAAAACAAATTAAAAAATTGTTTTTTTACATTTCACAAAAACCTGATTACATTTCACAAAAACCTGATTACATTTCACAAAAACCTGATTACATTTCACAAAAACCTGATAACATTTCGTGAAATGTAATCAGGTTTTCATATTATTCAATATAAGCGCCTTTGAGGTGAGGTTATCACAAAAACGGCGCTATTAAAGTTATCCCAATTTATTATTTATTCATTATTTGACTTGGAAAATAAATGTACTTATTAAAAACATATTGAGGAATTACAAAGAGATCAATATAATAATGATTAAATGATAGTTAAACTATAAAAAAAAGAGTTGATGAACCTAAATGATAAATATATGTTCGATGTAAAACATCAGGGGATATATTTTCAAATAACGAGAACATTTTCAAACATTACATTGAAACCATACATCTTATTTTGACAGTTGACAGTTAATTATTACATTTTAAGTTATGGATTAGCTTAGCTTTGACAAAAAAAAAACACAAAACCCATCATCAGACGACACAAAATTCACAAATACAAAAAAGGCAAATGAAACAAAAATATTAACACTACAAAAAATATCTACAAAATGTGGTTTGATCATTTATACTCAGAATAAATAAAAATACATTTATCACAAGTTAACAAAAGACAAATCACTATCTTTTTGCTAGTTTTAAGATTTTGATAATACAGAGTTGATAAGAAAATTTATAATGATAAACCATTTCTTAGAAAATGATTAATACACAATATGAACCTATATAATACCATTGATCAATCATAGCTATTTAAAGTTTTTTTATATATTTCATTTGTAATATAAAAATTGTAAAAAAAAATGAGAAGTATGGTAAAACAATTATATAAGATAGGATTTGTTTATACTATCACCGCATATCCCAAAATGTATGGTATCCAGTGAGAGGTCACCTTTTAAAAGGAAGCACGACAAATGCGTGTATACCCACACACCACCATTGTCTCACCTAAAAAGGCAACATTCAGAATGCATTGGGACGACCATGTGTATACAATGTTCTGAATTTGATTTAATGTATAAACAAGTAATTGCACAATGTTATGAATTTTATTTAATGTATAAACAAGTAATTGCACAATGTTCTGAATTTGATTTAAAGTATAAACAAGTAATTGTATGATGTTCTGAATTTGATTTTATGTATAAACAAGTAATTGCGCAATGTTCTGAATTTGATTTAAAATATAAACAAGTAATAGCACAAGCACAATTAATCACAAAAATGTCTTCTCTATACTTTTAGAACCAATGATGATGTAAAAAATAAATAAGAATGATAACAAGATATAAAATATATTAATCAAGAAATGACACATGAAAAATTGCATCAAGGATATAACAACCGGAGATATTATGGAGTTGATAGAAGAAATATATTGTTTATCGAAATTCATTACGCATATTATAAAAGAATGTAAAAATATAGTAAGTTAATGGCACTAAAATAGAAAATGTGTAGTTTTGGTTCTGTGTTTGTGAATTGTGTTCGACAATTATGTCGTAGGGAAAAAGAACAGAATGTAAATGATTGCGAGGAACTACAAATTCACTCACCGAATGCTGAGATTGTTATTCAAATACCAGGAATTGAAAAAAGAGTAAGTTTTTTTTATATATTTGCTATCTAATAGGTTATGAATTGTTTAATAACATCAGTAAAACGCCATCTATGAACTAAATAGTGAATTAGACAAACAACAACACATTTAATCTATCACTGACCATTTCCATTGGAGATTTATTTATTTACTTATTTACTATTTTAAATCTATTAAATATTCACAGAAACAAAACAAATTCTACATTTATATATTAAAAAACAACTTTGAATATTGTTTAAATAAATATTTTAAGACATTTTTCATCAAAAACAATCTGTTTACTCGTAACTAAGCTTGATTCTGTATGGAGTCAGTTAATATATATAATTTATTTTTTAAAGAATGAATTCATACTAAAATTAAACATAAATGCTAGTGAACGAAATCGGTTGTAGCAGGATACAAACTCGTGACCAATGGATTACCAATCCAGCGCACTAACTGCTCTGCCACCACCCATCTTGTTTCATTTAAAGGTGCACTTTGAGGTTAAGTTGTTTTTTTTGGATTTGGTGTTATACGTTAAAAATGGGATATTCCCTACAATTAAGGATCTTTTTGTTTGTTTGTAATATTTGTAAAATTATTTCTGATAAATCTGCACAAATCATTAAAAAAATATTTTTTTTTTTTAATAACTATAGAAGACGTGTATCATTTATCATATTAAACTCAAGGCTGTTTTCTTTTTACAATTCCTTATAGTTTTAAATATGAGATTAGAGGAACTTAATTTGACGATATGGCAACATTATTAAGTTTATTTGACTGACTGACAATCATACCAACATTACTATGAAATGCACTTTCAAGTGAAATGCAGAATAGGTTGAAATATTTTATTTGTTATGTACTAAATACAATACTAAAGTACTCAATACAATATTTTCCAATAATAATTGGAAAACAATACAATAATATATTTTTAAAATATATTCCATGAAGTTAGTATTTGTCCTCTCGCTATATCCCATTCAAGATATATTCCATGAAGTTAGTATTTGTCCTCTCGCTATATCCCATTCAAGATATATTCCACGAAGTTAGTATTTGTCCTCTCGCTATATCCCATTCAAGATATATTCCACGAAGTTAGTATTTGTCCTCGCGCTATATCCCATTCAAGATATATCTCCGTACTCATCTAGTCAATATTCGTCAGTTTATATTATGATATACCTTCATTTTTTACGTTGATTACCCCACATAGTGGGATATCTCATGATGGTATCTTTATTTTTTTACTTATATAGGTACCTACATATTATATTCATAGATTTATAATTACACATTATATAACACCTTATGCATATAGTTTCTTCTTACTTAAGTGTTTCCATAGAAGTGAGACTTGTTTATTAAGTATTTTTTTCTCATAAGAAGGAAAGTATGGAGGTACAAATATAATCAAAGAATAGAAAATATACCAATATAGAATTATACTATGTTCATTTCGCTCTGCTCATGTCAATAAAGACATAAATGTGCACTTGGAATGATATTCTAAATATTATTATTGATAAATTAAGTTAGAATATTTAAATAAAAAAAAAAACAATTAAATCTAATCAAGAATGATAAAATGAATATCATTATAAAGATAATGTTTAAATAATGTAGTGTATTAAGTTACTATAAAATCTTATCTTAGACATTATTAAATTTGAATATCTATAACAATCCATTCTGCAATTAACATATAAAAAAGGAATTGTAGTCAGAATGAAAATTATAAACATTACCAATTTTCTTCTTCTTGTTTACGTCATGTATTCCTCTTGTGAATTCCTTTCTCTTAACTGGTATCAACTTTGATTGAAATACAAATGTGGATTTCAAAATTGAGACATCAACACATCTTAGTGTAGCGGAAGATTTTTTATTCCTTACAATCTCTACCTGCTGAACATTTACAACAAAAAATGGTTATTAGATAATTCTACTTACTACATTCAACACAATTAAAAAATTCTTATCCTCTATAAATCAGTTAAAATAGGTTATTATATAATATCATTTTAATCCTCAAAAAGTGGATATTATATCATTGTTATCCTCAAAAAATGGATACTGTAACTTAATGACATTTTTTTTTATATCTCAATAGAGACGAAGTTGGAATATTATAGGAGAACCAGGAAATCAAGTTTACGTATATGCAACTATAAAAATATTTGATTTCGTTACTAGTCTTCAAAAAATAGTTATTTCATTATTCTAATCCGAGAAAAAAAAGAATTACCATTAGAGGCTACAAAAAGATATGTACTACTAATAATAGATATAAAAGAATAACCATTAGAGGCTACAAAAAGATATGTACTACTAATAATAGATATAAAAGAATTACCATTAGAGGCTACAAAAAGATATGTACTACTAATAATAGATATAAAAGAATTACCATTAGAGGCTACAAAAAGATATGTACTACTAATAATAGATATAAAAGAATTACCATTAGAGGCTACAAAAAGATATGTACTACTAATAATAGATATAAAAGAATTACCATTAGAGGCTACAAAAAGATATGTACTACTAATAATAGATATAAAAGAATTACCATTAGAGGCTACAAAAAGATATGTACTACTAATAATAGATATAAAAGAATTACCATTAGAGGCTACAAAAAGATATGTACTACTAATAATAGATATAAAAGAATTACCATTAGAGGCTACAAAAAGATATGTACTACTAATAATAGATATAAAAGAATTACCATTAGAGGCTACAAAAAGATATGTACTACTAATAATAGATATAAAAGAATTACCATTAGAGGCTACAAAAAGATATGTACTACTAATAATAGATATAAAAGAATTACCATTAGAGGCTACAAAAAGATATGTACTACTAATAATAGATATAAAAGAATTACCATTAGAGGCTACAAAAAGATATGTACTACTAATAATAGATATAAAATAATTACCATTAGAGGCTACAAAAAGATATGTACTACTAATAATAGATATAAAAGACTAGTGTCCACGTTTCTGCATCGTACGGATTAGATTTAAGTATTCTTTGTATAAGAATTCACACAAGTGCTTCTGCTGATCCACATTGTTCAAACCGCAAACATCTGTAACGATGCCATTGCTTAGAGGCAAAATTCAGATGCGTGCCCATAATGTCATACAGTGGCGGCTCCCCCAAAGGGGCTCTCGGGCTGAGCCCTCCCAAAAATTTTTTTCTATAGATTCCAAAAATATGTGCTAAATTAATTCTGGAAATTCATTATTTTTTTTAAATAAATGTGTTTCCACCTTACAGTTGTAATAGTAAAATACTGCAATAGTTCGTTTCATACAGCGAGATTCTATGAAAAATTTTGTTCCGCGGGCACAATGTGCTTGCGCCCGAAGAACTGTATGTAAACTCATAGAATTGATTTTAATGCCGCAGTGCAATATGATTCGAAATGTATGGAGCTCTCGGGCACGTTCCTATATATGTTCATGAATTCACCGGAATATACTACTATACAACAATCTCGTATATTTTGGTCTAAACGATTAAATTGAATTAGTGTGTTTATGAACACGATTAATATTAGTATGTTTATGAACACGTCTGCGGCGTCTGCGCACTTCGGTCAGCTCGTCAGCTGAGAGCTGAAAGCTGTTGATGACAGCGCGCCATTTTGCATGTTGTTTTTGCAGAGTGACGAATTGCGGTTAATATTTTTTATGATAATTTTTGACAATAGTACACGGTGAATAGTATACATAATTTAATTTCGCGTTACTTTAATTACGATGATCGTGTGAATGTGAAAAAATAAGGGCCTCGCGGACATTCATCTCATTATCTCAAATTAGTAGGTACTTGTAAATCACGTAAATATATTCGAAGTTTTAATATAAATATGTAACAAAAAACGTCATGGCTTTGCAGATGTAGTGAAAAGAATGCATATTGCGGGTGTAGTGAATGTTGTTTTCCGTGTTTACTTTTTGACAATAATTCTGATGTAGGTATTAATTCTGACTCTGACAAAAACAACTAAATCCAACATGTATGATATATGATCCACTGACCCCCTTTTTTTCAGGTATTGTAATTGCAGCTTAACAGGAGAATGATGAAAAACACTGATCATATGCATGAAAATATTTTTTTCACCTGTGTCGATATTTCACAAGTGTAGGTACTGAATATTTTCTCCTTTCAAATACTCATTTCCTTTCAAGAAAAAAAATCGAGCCCCTCTAATATTTTAGGTCTTCAGCCGCCACTGATGTCATATAGATTGCCGATCAGTGAATCACATATTATACAGTGGGATGCATTACGCTATATTCTGTCTCAATAAATGTGATATCAGGATGTCAAGAATAGAAAATTCAGTACAAGTAATCCGAATGACTACGAAAATCCAAACAGTTGACTCGACAATCCCATTGCTACATCTGATCCGTACGATGCGGATCTGTGGATGCTTATCATAAGATTCTATTCTTTAAATAAATATATAAAAACCATTTTTGGATACAGTATACAAAAATCTAATTTTAAATTCTAGAAATAAAATATTTATAAACACCAATAATGGTCATTACACATTTATTGCATAATTCAAATAGAAATATTTTAATAACAATTATTACTACATTATTCTAGTTTCTTTTAAATATATATATTTATTTAAAAAATAAAAAAAGTAATGTTGTAATTGAAGAACGATTACTACTGCATACATAAATTGTGGAAAAATTGAATCACCACTGGTAATTTCTGAATAATTATATTTTATATAAATATAATAACCGGTGATGATTACTACATAATTTCATTTAAAATAAACCCTTGATGATTACTGCATAATTATATTTAATTACTAGTTATGATTACTGCATTATTAAAAACCTCTGACGGTTACTACATAATTTCATTTCAAATAAACCACTGATGGTTACTACATGATTAAATTTTATATACATTTAATTACAACTGATGATTACTGCATAATTATATTTTAAATACTTTTAATTACCACTGATGATTACTGCATTAGTTAAATTTTATATACATGTAATTAAATCTGATGGTTATTACATAAGGGTTATTACATAAGGGCTATTATTACAATTCATCCAGAAAAAATAAAGATGAATCCCATATCCTCAGAATGTTATGATTTTATTTATCAATACCATTTGCCATCCTTATTAACAATCTGAAATTTTATGTTGATATCTTGAATGCTTTTTAAGATATGATTTTTCAAACATTAAAAATAAACATTTGTGTTGTTTCCGAACTTTTAAGCGGAGACACAAGGTTTAAGTAAAAAATTCATAACTTTGACAATTTTTATCATAGAAAAATTATTTCACTTATATTTTCTAAAAAAACTCTACACAACAAGGAAAAAATACATTTCAACTTATATATTATATATTATGTCCTATTCTGATTCGTTTCAGAATATGAAAACGTCTAAATCTAAGGGCGACCGTGGAAAAAGGATTATACCCACGCGGTGTGATGTAATGAGTCCCGTATAAATTCAGTCAACTTTTTGACATTTTTCATATACTAAAATTCAGACGGCTAAATTTGAACGAATCAGAATAGGACATATTTCAGCTTTTATTCTGTCAAACTTACATTTTATGTTTTTTTTACAAAAAAACATAAAGTTTAAAAATGGATCTCCGCTAACCAAATTTTTATCTTTTTTTATACTCCTCAAAGTTCAATCTATTACATCCTGGAAGAAAGTTAATGGCTGTTTGTCTGTCAGTATTTCAAATTTTTCGAAAACTTTCCGAAAGACATAATAATAATAATGTACGTTGCACGTTCATTACGTTTTTACCCAAATAAGAACATAAAATGCATCTTTGATAGAATATAAGCTGCAATGTACAATATGTAAATTGCAAAGTGTATTTTTTCCTTGTTTTTTAGAGTTTTTTTTTAGAAAGTATAAGTGAATAACTTATTCTGATACGATGAAAATTGTCAAAGATATGAATTTTTTACTAAAACCTTGTGTCTTTGGCTAAAAGCTCGAAAACAACGAAAATGATTTTTTTTAAAAACTTTGAAAAATCACATCTCAAAAAGCATTCAATATATCAACATAAAATTTCAGATTGTTAATAAGGATGGCAAATGGTATGAATAAATAAATCATGAGAGTCTAAGAATATGGGTTTCTTCACCTAGATGAATTGAAATGTATTGACCCATACATGTAATTAAATCTGATGGTTACTAAAACATTACTCAATTTTAAATAAACCACAGATGGTTACTGAATAATTAATCACAGATGATTACTGCACAAGTACATTTAACTACCACTGAAACCAAGCATTTTAGTTATTTTTAACAGTTGAACATAAAATTGTTCGTTTGATATTAAATATGAATATTATAATCTTGATAGAACCCGGAAGAACTGAAAAATAAAATAAATATACCAATAATATTAGTAAGCATATATTTAATAGTTAGGCATTTTGATTTGATTAAATTTTGAAGTTTAAGCAAGTATGAGTCTAGGGTTAATCCATAATATTTCATTAATAAGTTAGAACTACTATCCCCTATTACAACTACTGTAGTTTGTGACTAAGTTCAGTCGGCAACATTCAAATCCATAAGACTTTTTATGCTAATTTTGACATTTGCTGATATATTTATAGCCAAATAATATTGTGTAATCTAAATTTATATTGACCGTGGACAATTCTTGATAGAACTCCATAGTATGGAGATATATTTTTAAATCATAAAATATTCCGTATTAGTTCTATGTTGTTTTAATCAAAGGCACAATAATGATTATTATGATATGAAGATTATTACGATGATGTGCCTTGCACAAAACACAAACAAAATACAATTAATACCAAGTATTTTTTATCTATAATTAAAAGTAAAGACTTTTTGATTGTAAATTAATTTATTTTTTTTTATATTCTGCGCGATAGGCCTATTTCGCCTTGTTAGGGCATTAATAGCTTATGACTATTTTGACAAATTTTACTTATATTTATAGATTAATTATGTAGGAGGAGCTTACAGGTTCTTGTGATCGGTCATTTAAAACTATTGATATTATACAATACAAAATGAAATAAATTTGTCAAAATAGTCATAAGCTAGTTAATGCCCTAACAAGGCGAAATAGGCCTATCGCGCAGAATAAAAAAAAAAATAAAAAAAAATTAATGTAGAATCAAAAAGTCTTTACTTTTAATTATAGATAAAACTTATAATGGAATTCTACCAAATAAAAACTTCGTCGATAATTACCAAGTATTTTATTTTATCATTTATAAATATTGTGTAATCTTTCTCAATGCTGTTTCCAACTAATTATTTAGCTCTACCCCAGTTCTTAAAAATCTTTTGTTTCATTTACAATTTCATGTGGTATAAAATAAACTAGCTAAAAATAGTAAAATGTGTAAATTTATAGTAAAATAAGCCAAGCCAAAATGGTATTTGCTAAAATTTTCTCTGATAAATAACAATAAATTTGACAAGACAAAAAAAACCAGCCAATATACACCATGCTTTTTCAAATATTACTTGTCTGAAATATTGGGGAATTATATCAAACACACTCTTTTTTCATAATTCGGATAAACGACCTTAATTGGGTTTATTTTATGAAGATGTTTAGTAACTATATTATGAATAAGACTTACAATATATAATTTGTTAGATTGTAGCATAAGTTTTTATTTATAAATGTCCAAATAGAACTAGGTACTCATGTAAAACATTTTTAATTCCAATCATAACATACTCCTAAACCTAAATCATTAACAATCAAAATCGCCATTATAGTAAAAAAATCAATTGTAGTAATTTAAAACAGGTTTGATTTATGATACACTGAAGATATGAGAGAATCAGGAAAATGAGTCAGCTACAAAGCAAATGATCTGACAGTTGGTTACTTGTTACATTGTGATCAATGGGGCGAGTCTGGTCAACAGGTGGAATCAAAACCATACATGTTTACCCATATCATGGATATAATTATGTTACCCCATATTATAATTATATCCATGATATGGGTAAACATGGATGGTTTTGACTGCGCCAGTTGACCAGACTTACCCCCCTGGTTGGTTAGTTTTTAAAAATTAACTAACTATTTTCACTCTGCTAAAAACTCTAAATGTATTTGTAATTTTTATTAGTCTAGTTTAATTTCAGAGAGGTCAAAATTTTTAGACATGGATTTAAGTGAATGTCAAAATTACTATAATGTTAATAAGTCTATTGTTAATTTTTTAGATAGAAATTTTTTATTTTTTCTAAACTATGCATCCACTAATAATTTACCAAGGCTAAAGACATCAATCGGGTAAAATGAGTGAGTTGATTTGATAAGGAATGACTCTAAATAATTTCACAATAGTAAAAAAGCTATTATTTTCTACAATAATATAAGATCATATCAAATCGACACTTTTTAAAAATAGATAATATAAAAAAATTAATTAAGACATACCTTAAAATTAAATATCATAAGCCGAGTCTAGACAGGGCGAGAAATCTCAAGGAAAATTGCTCAAAGATAATTCTTTTGGTCGGTTTGAATAAGAATTATCAAAATTAATCAGAAACAAAAATAAAGGATCAGGCAATATTCATATTTTATAAAGAAAAGATGGCAGAATGATTACCATACAAATGTTGTGGGAATCCCGATACAACAAACTAACTTGTTTAACTGAGAAAGCTACAAAATAAATTGGACACAAAAGAATAATATGGCTGTGGACTCTGTGACAACAATAATTTGCCTGAGCAACTAAAAACTATGAATGAAAAGGCATTTCAAAGGGAATTGAAAACCAGATATTGTATCAAGAACTGAAGTAAAATGTTGCTGTATATGAAAAGCTACTATATTAAACTTACAATGTTGAATATTAATTATTGTCTTGAGACAATCGGCTCGGTTAATAATTATTACAAAAAAAATACTTGTGCTAGAAGTGAAAGTAATCAGTCGGGGCAGAAATCGAACCAGTGTCCACTGGATTATTAACCCAGTATACTAGTCACTGTGCCGTTGATCCATCTAAATCCTTATTTTAAACGGGCATATAATGCAAAATCTAGAAAAAAAGATATATTAAAACCGCCTAATACACTATGAAGTTACGTGATAGTTAGGGTGACAATTGCATGCGATAAAGAGGTTTACTTATATGTGATTTAAATTATGGGAAACCCAGAATTTCTTGATTTTTTGCATTTTAAAAACAAACTTGACTTGAAATGAAAAAAATATTGGTCATTCACTTTGATTTTATGCACTCTCTAAGCACATAAAAGATTTATTTCTCAACGACATATAGTTATGGAGTAATTACAAAAAAATGCTGTTAAAGGAATATTTTTAAGGGAATTTATGCTGAATTTATGATTGTATGTTGACTATTTACTACAGAAATGTTCAAAATATTTGAGGTATTTTTTTTTTAGAAACACTGCAGATATTTGATTTCAAATGGGGATGTTTAATTTTATATGGTCTCTTAAAGTTTGGCATCTTTACTTTATGAAATTAAAGTAGGTAAATTATATTAAATATCTTAACACGATAATAACGAGTTAGAGCATTTTCCTCGAGAACTCTCAGCCCAGTTGAGGCTCGGTGAATGAAACTAACCTTAGTCCCAGGAAACATCGGAGCTGCTTTCAAATATCTTGAGCGATTACTATAATCCCAAATTTATTTCCATATTTTTAACAATATAACAGGAAAGCTGTAAAGTTCAAGTGGCAAAAAGGTCATTCAGAATCACTTTATACAGGGTGGCCCAGATGTGATGAACCAAACAAAATGGGGGAATAAAATACAGTATTTTCAATCAATTTGATCAAGTTCATTGGAGTTTGTTAATTGACAGTTTTTTTTTTGTTTGAGGCAATTCACCCTGTAAAGAGTGCTATGTGTAATTGACAGTTCAAGAATAATTCAATTTTTTGTGTTTTTCGGAAAAAAAAACAAAGTGTACCACAAAAAAAATCGTAAAAAATATCCACGAGAAATATTGAATATTTTACTCTTCCTGCAATATATATTTCGAAAAAATGCTAGCTTGTGTAAATTGTAATTAAAACGATTATGTGAAGATTTCTGTTTTGATAGAAACAAAACTTAATTTTCAAGAGGCGTTAACCAAAAAAAATATTATATGAAAAAGTGGCCCATATCAGAAAAATGTTATATGAAAAAGTGGCCCATATCAGAAAAATGTTATATGAAAAAGTGGCCCATATCAGAAAAATGTTACATGAAAAAGTGGCCCATATCAGAAAAATGTTATATGAAAAAGTGGCCCATATCAGAAAAATGTTATATGAAAAAGTGGCCCATATCAGAAAAATGTTATATGAAAAAGTGGCCCATATCAGAAAAATGTTAGGTATATGAAAAAGTGACCCATATCAGAAAAAAATTTGCATTTTGTACAGATTGAAGCAATTTAACAAAATACAAAGTGGGTTATTCTACAGCTACATATTATTATTTTTTTTTTAAACAATGAATTTGTCCTTGTTAAACAAGTACATAGCTATCTTCCTACGTTACCTAAAATAAGCATAAATGCTTGTGCTATAGGTGAACGAAATCGGTCGAGGCAGGATTCGAACTCGCGACCACTGGATTACTAGCCCAGTGTGTTAACCGCTCTGCCATCGACCCATTTAAGTCGTCACTTCTGAAAAATAAAATTTAGTAGGTAATTTAGTCATATTTGTTATCATTTTTATAGTTACAACATTCTATTCTTGTTACAATAATCTTTAGTCTTTTCTTCATTCCAATGATAATTCATAATTACAATTTATACACATTAGCAATTTCTTGAAAAGGGTAATTTTTATATTCTCAACCACCACCCATTCTGCTTATGGGGACTAACAACGGCCCCTTGCAAAACTCAAGAACATAAGAAGAATCCGGAGAACTATAAAACCTTGCGGACACTGCACTTGTGCCAAAGTGCCAAAGAGAGCTAATTATAAGGACACATCTGGCTCAACTTTCACTGAAAGTGAAGATAAGAGTGAACTGTATTTTTGACAGAAAGTCTTGAAAACCGTCTTCGTGGCTAGAAGGTCCGCATGTTCAATGGGCCCAAATAAATTCATCGGAAAGTCGACACAGAGAAGTTCCCATAGGATATGCTCAGAAGTATGTTCAGGGTTGTCACAAAGCTGTCATGAGGACGAATCGGATAAGTGAAAAAGGTACAGTTGGAAAGGCGCACATTCTTCAGAAACACGGTACAAAAAAATCTTCGCTATTACTCGTGGATACTTTTTATGATCCTTTTGGGGTAGAATTTGAGATTTTAACACAAAAAATTTAATAACTTAAGAACTTTTAATTTTCGGACCTCGATAAAGACAGTCAAATTGATCGGAAATACTGTTTTCTATCCCCTCTTTTCATTTAGTGTCACTTCTGGGCCACCCTGTATGTCCACCAGTCAATCACAGCGCGTGATTCCTCCCGTATTAATCAAGCACACTAATTTAACCTCGTCATCGGAAATTTTCATTAAAATGGCACCACGGGAGTTGGACTAATGACCAGTTTCAATCATTAAAATAACACTTTTATAAAAAAATAATCCTTCATATTGAAGTTGACTAAAAACTTTATAATAGAAAAATTATATTTATATTTTATCAACACTGAAGTGTTGATAAAGGCTGATGTGGGATGTAAAATATTGTTGAATGTAAAAATGAAAAAGATGGCATTCTTGGGACACGTTCTCCATAATACAGTCTACTGCACATCATCATGAAGGAAAAATTGAAAGAGGTTAGGAGGCAGACGTTTTGGCTGAGAAAAACATCAGAGAACGAACCTGAGTTCAGAGTAGAGGAGCCGTTTCGATCAGCTCGAATGGAGAAGATAATATCAGAGTAATCGCCGATCTGACATGGCACGGAGAAAAGATATTTTTTGTCAACCAGATGCATAAGTAATTCAATCTGGTGAAAACTTTAAATCTATTTGATTATGTTCAATATTGTGACATTATATTTACCATTAATTTATTCCAACCAATCGATAGACTTTCAAATATAAAGGAATATTTAGGTTTGACATCTTTGTTATGAAATGTTTTATTTTAAAAATAAATTTTTACGTCAATTCAATGTTTATTTTTATTCTCAATTAACAATATATTAATAAAATTACTTAAAATTGGAACAGATTAATAAAATTGGTATTTTTCTTACTAGGTATATACAGAAGAAAACTCATGTGGCATATTTCATCCATCACAATAAGGTTCAATATAATATGCATGAATCTGACACAAATAATCCACGCTCTTCATAGAAATACAACTCTCCATTCCAATTCTTATGTTAGTATTTCTTATACAGGGTGTCCCAGAAAGACAGTCAAGCAGAAGCCAAGAAGTAGAGCACCCCTGGGGGTACCAAAATACCCCTATTATGTTTAGCGATTTTTTGTAAATTTCGAGTAATGAACTTTTTTTCGTATTCTTTTGTCAATCCTTGCCTAACGAGCCATTATTGGTCACAGAGGCATGAATTATCAAGATAAATGCAAGATTTGTTTTTTCTAAATAGGTGAATAGTATACCTTGCAGACACAAATACAATAATTGTGGGGTAATCTGATACCATCTCGCCATCAAATAATGTTGAATCTCAACAATTAGTTTCAATTCCAAATTTTTCATAATTTTGAAATTTTGCAATTTTTTTTCATAAACTTTCTAAACATAAAAACACAATTAGTCTCACTCCATACAAAATGTATGAGGTAAAATTTCACAAATTTTATATGGAGCTTCATCAAAATTTTTCTATGTGAATTATCACCCTTTTTTGTTTTGGAACAAGTTCTAAGTATGACGCTCAGGCAATTATTGAAAAAAGTTTGGGTAAAATATTTAAGTAAATATTTCCATTATCGTATATCTTGATAATTCATGTCTCTGTGACTAATAATGTCTTGGTTGACAAAATAATACGATAAAAATCATAACTCGAAATCTACAAAAAAATTGTGAAACATAATGGGGGTATTCTGGTACCTCCCAGGGGTGCTCTACGTCTTGCCTTTCGCTTGACTGTACTTCTTGGGACAACCTGTATATTATTGCAATAATAGCAGGCACCATTGTTTTAAAAATCTCCGATTTTATTTTGAGAAATAAATCTAAGTGTATACTTGAAAGAAATTCATAATAAAACGTTATTATTTTAATAGCATAAATTATGTTAGTCAGAATCTAGAAATACATTATGTTCATGTTGGTAAATGTTTATTTTCAATATAGCCAATGAATAGAACAAAGGAATGCAAATCAAAACTCAAACACTAAAAACAAATAGTCGATTTCTTGTACCATGAAAATAATTATCAGAAAAATTCAAGACATATATTATTTTAATTGAAACTCCACCAGTGAAATAACTTATTTTTGGATGAAATTCAAATAAACAACTAAGTAGCTACCTATATTTTCTATTCTTTTTTTTTTCAAGGCATTGCATCCTATTGGATGATTTGTGCCAAAAAATCGACAAATTAACAATTTAACATAAACAAATAAACTCAGACATTTTACTGAATTCTATTTATTCTAACGATATTGCTAATACTTTGTGACACATTGTAAAATTAAATTTAGGCTGTTGATGTATTAAGTCTGTCTCAAAAATGAAGTGGGTCAGATTCAAAAATGTTTGGATTACAATAATTACTCAAAATGATAAACACAGATTTAATATAATTTATTATATTTTCTAATTATTTGTGCAAAAAATAGGGTTTAAATTTATGTACGTACCTATAGGTAGTTAGGGTTTCTAAGAAATATGTTGGGAATATGTTTTAATATACCTAATAACTAATAATCCATGAGAACTTCCTCTTGATATAACGGATCATTGTAAAAAAACAGATTATAATATATGTGTATTTTTTTACAAGATCCCATTTTCTAGAATTTTAAAATTGAATATGTCTTTGCGCTCTAGCCACATGTAAAATCTAAACTCAATATTTTATTTTTTTTCTCTTATAAATATACTTGAACACTGAAGTGTTTCCCTCAGAGAGCTTCTACAGAATGGTTTTGTAGGATGATCTTTAAGTCATTTACCGCAGTATAGAACCCATTTTTTTTACATTACAAAACATACTTTAGGATAGGTCAGTATTTAATCATTGGAACAAACTCTCTATTGAAATATGTACATTTAAACATGATTGAATATTTAAAAAAATGTTTTACACTATTCATGTTTTAAAAATTAACAAACTTATTTAAGGTAAGTTTGTATTTTTCTATGATGTAAATAAGTATAATGTGCCCATATACACGTCTAAACAGCTTCGTAGTTCTTATACCTACATTTTTATCATAATTTTATCTACAAAGAAAGCATGAAAATCAGTGAGGTTAATCTTTTTTTACAGAAAATTTATTTAGGAGGAAAATTATTGCTCAATGTAAACTTATTACATTTTAGGAAATGTACAAGAAATATGATTACTATTGTATTAAAGAACATCTTCAAACTGAATTTAGATAAGTAAGCATAAACAAGGCATAACAAAGCTTCCATTGATATATTATAATTGGTAAATACTAAATATTTAAATATTTTTAGGTTAGGCAATATATTGAATAAGTTACTATACAAGTCATGCTCTATTGAGGTTAATTTAAAACATACAGTAAACATACATCAAGAATCATTTTTAGACAATAATCTGAAAAGAAAACCCATAAATTCTCATTGGAAATGTTTTTTATCAGAATAAGGAAAAATACCAAAATATAAATTTAAGAAAACATATCACCTTTGCTCAATTAAAAATGTGTATTAAATCAATAACAGCGATGTTTAAAATACTTTTTTTTACATTCTATGTTCTAAAAAATTGAGCATACAATGCAATGAAAACAAATGTAAACACTTAAACAAACTTGAAACACAACGAAACTTAATTAGAGTCATTCAATTGACAAGGAGATTTGAAAACACAAATAGAAGTGTAGAAGAGCACTTAATTTTGTAGAGATATTATATTGTATTATATTTCACATAATGATATAGGAAACAAGTAAACAATGTGCGCAATAAACGTTATCACAAAGACGCTGAGAAGTAAGTTTCTAATTTCCAAGTTACGTCAAAATGAGTTCGTGAATCATCTATGGGTTCTTCCCCCGAACAGTCTATGATAATATTATTAAGTAGCGTCTAGCCCCTGAGTTTCTTTTCTGCATTCTTAGGTTAGGTTTAAGTTTGTGTATAATAATAATAGCGACTCGCGTGAGCGAGTTGCTTTATAAATTGAATTATAAATTAAATATATAATATTCTTTTAATTTTTCGCATTTAATATAAAATTTCACAGCTCATTTGACTTAATACTACGAGATCTCAACCAATCAGAGAGCCAACCGGAATCAGAATGCAAACGGGTAGATTCAGATTGTAGACTCTAGTATATTATTACACTTTGCTATGGCATTCGTATCAATTCGTATACATGTCATGTTGCCTACCGGGAATAACTCTCGTAGGCAACCGTGTATAAACAGAACAGAACAACGATTTGTCAGCGAATATCTCGAACGTGATTGGTGAATACAAACAATATGGTGTAGATATATTTTAAGTCATGCGCATAAAAAAGAGATATAAAACAACTGCGCATAGATATAAAACAACTTTGATGCGTCATGTGATACATTAATATTAATCAATATGCCATTGGGAACTCCCGAATCCAATGCAGCATTTCTTCACCACAAATCGCGGTACGACTGTATTTCACAAATTAAAGACTAGAATGACTAGAATTAAATGTCAATCCGGATTGGGGTTAAGTCATAATCATAGAATTATAATTATAGTATATTATAATTCTATGGTCATAATATAGTAAAATTGAAAAAAATAACTTTCAAAAATAATTAAACTAGACGTCACAACGATGAATGTAAAATTATATTAAATTTGGACGTTGATATTTCCATAGGTATTGTGATCGATATATTTCCATGCATTATGATATCAAAGAAACCCAATAACCATTATTTTACTTCGGCCTAATGTATTTCGTCTATTAATTCTAGGAACGGAATATAGCGGCCTCCCAGGTCTTGTTCATATATTTAAGCATTGTCGTTTGTATTGAAAATAAATTTAAAATGTAAAATGCACTAAGCAGATTCCTGGAATCTTGGCTTTCACCCGGCGGTACGGGTTGGTTCCTCAGTATAACCCCCACCCCCTCCCCTACTCCATGTTCCACGGGCGCTGGGTCACCCAGCTGTGTCCGATCAGTTGTCTTTCGGTAGGAGTCAGTGGTTGGTCGGTAGTTGTAGAGACCCGCGTGCGAGAGTGCGAGTTTGCTATGCTATCGGACGGCCTTAGCATTTTTTTTTAATTATATAAAGTAGTGATTTAGTTCTTTTCAGGTTCTCTACCTATCATCGGGGGTGAATTTAAAATAGTTTAAGTTACTATTAATAATAACTTTTAATAATTAAAATAATCGCATAGTAGTGAATAAGTGTGTTTCAGGTCCATATAGTCAACGGGGGTGAATTTAAGATAGTTTTAAGTTATTTTCAATTAATAAAAAGTGATATGTAGTGTAAGTGTTTCCTCTACAGACCCGTTACGAGAGCAGCAGTTTGGTAAGATCTTTCCAGTTATGTATATATTATTTTACCATGCCTTTATTTGTATGTATTTGTCTTTTCAGGCACATCGCCGCCGATTATGTTTTATTAGATTTTTATTTTCAGGGGCAGAGTTTAATGTTTATTTTTATTATTATTTTCAAAGATATTTTTTAACAGATTTTTAATTATCTCAATAGAGACGAAGTTGGAATATTTATTGTAGGAGAACCTGGAAATCAAGGCACCTACAGGGCTTACGACCTGTCATCGGCTGGTTTACGTGATCACTTTATGCGCTTACGCAACATTCAATCCAATGTTTGCGCATATGCAATAATGAAAATATTCGATTACCTACTTACACATTGGTACAAGTAGGTAAATAAGACAAAAATTACCTTATAAGTCTGGCGCAATTCAGGGGTGACTTCTATGCGAAAAATGCATTGTCACCTCAGATATAAGAATTGTAGCTTTCATTATTTACAAAAAACCAATTCTCTCAATAGATGGCGTTACAACAAAATAAATAAAAAATTATAAGATTGTTGTTGATAATTTCACCCATAGATGGCTGTAGTAAAAATTCCTTACTTTCAAGCGAAAAGAATTTCAGTATTACAATATATAGAACTTTCAAAATTGAATTGATAGGGATCTCATTAAAAAGGCATAATTGGTGAACGTTGCGCAAGCGCATAAAGTGATCACGTAAACCAGCCGATGACAGGTCGTAAGCCCTGTAGGTGCCTTGATTTCCCGGTTCTCCTACAATAAATATTCTAACTTCGTCTCTATTGAGATAATTAAAAATCTGTTAAAAAATATCTTTGACTCCCGACAGGGAAAAAAAATCCAATGTTTGCGCATATGCAATAATGAAAATATTCGATTCCTTATATCAATTTCGCGTCCTAACGTATGACGAGTATTTTTCTCCGCCTTCTCTAGATATCAATTTGGCTCCCAACGTGGGACAAGTATATTCTTACCGCCTTCTCTAGATATCAACGTCACAAGTTCAAATCAAAATAAATAAACAAAAGCACAAAACATAGAGTTTAAAGTATCACGAAAAATATTGTCACAATTATTTTTTTATGGGTACCTACATATTGTCTTTTTTTCTTCGTGGCCATGTTGGTTGATACCAGGGAAACCAGGGAACTGCTCCCCCTGTCCTAGATAGCAGCAGGCGCAGCAGATTCTGGTTGAGCGCTACTCCCCAGGATCGCGACAGCATTCCAGCTGGAATGGTGCTGCGACATCCATCGCCGGTACCTCAGGAGAGGTCTCATGGCTCCAGGTGCAGAACCCGACCGATGTCTAGATGGTTTTGTTCTTTTCGACACGGTCCTTGCGCAAGGAACGCCTACTGTGTTCGATGAGCGCGGCTCGTGACAACACGACCCGTGTCTCTTTTTCAACTCTCCCTTGCACTGTACATCCTCGAGGTTATGTGTTGTTGTAAAAATTTTTTTTTACGTTTTTACATTGTCCATTTTTTAAATCTTTTCTTTTCTTTGATTGTTTGTGGTGTGCTGGTTTGGCGCCGAATTTAAACAAACAGGAAAATTCGCGTTACTGTGTACCTCACTTTATCGAATATACCTACTACCTTTTCATAATCTACGAAGCATGCAAATACATATTTCTGTTGATCATGATATTTTTGTTGCAATAGGTATATCAATACCAAAAACTACTTCTTGAGTCCCGAAGGCTTATAGAAATCGAAGGTCGTTAGATCTAAATCCTCATGACATGTGGGATAATCCGCAGGAACAATTTTAACATGTGGCTCATCAAACTGATCAATCTGTAATCTCCGTACTTTTAGGTTGTATTTTTTTGGGGATAGTAATGAATACAGATCGCAGCCAATCTTCAAGTAAAAGTTATAATACTAGCGTCATATGATGTATTTAGAGTTTCAGAATCAATATTTTCATTGTTCAAAAGTTTAACGATTTCAACCAGAATTGCATACGTCCAGGTGCTTTGTGGTTTTTGGAGGCAGAAATAGCTTACAAGAGTTTTGATTTTAAGATTGAAGTGATCATCCGTGTGATTATCATTTGTACAGCACAATATAATATGACTTCTTTTTCATCGTCAAACAAGTTCTAATATAATTTTCCCATGTATCCATGAATTATTTTTCATTTAGAATTACTGAAATTATTTATTTATTTATTTCCTTTATACAATAATATAGGTATACTGTATGTTAAATGGTGGACTGTATTGCAATTAAATGAATCAACACTACGGACAAATCAGAACTACAGTTTGGTAGCACTTACCCTTCTTGCAGATCCCAATCCACCGAAGCCTTGGAGAAAGGAATTCGGGAATTGGAGTTGGAAGAGAAATTAGGATAGGCTTCTTTTTGCGAACTTACACCCAAATTCACTATCACAGATTTCTAATGATACAAATATGGTACAAATTGAATGAGAACTTTTTTAAACAAATTATAAATGGTTACTGATGTAACAATGCGAAAAAAAATGGCAACTGATGTTGCTCCCACTGATGTTTGAAATCGAATGAAATATGTAACAAAAAAAAACCACCTACACCCACAATAGTAGGTAGGTATTATCAAAATGACCCAACATACCCCGGCTCCTGAAATATTAATTTCAGAACCTGGGCCAGAAAAGAACAAAAAAAAAAAAACAAAAAAATGTTGGTAAAACTAAACACAAAAATTATCATGAATAATTAACAAATTACAACTAACTTACTAACTATGTCATCGTTGCCTACTAATTGGGCAGCTTAAAAAGTTTGACGACTGGTCGCCGTACAATCTTTTTGGACGTTTGTACGTCCACCACCCTCACCACCGAGTCTGGGCCGGGAAAACATTTGATAATTCGTCCCATTGGCCACTGCATTGGCCTTGTATTTGCTTCATCAATCAGTACTAGATCTCCAACTTGTAAGTTGGGTGACTGATCTGTCCACTTTGCTCGATTTTGTAATGTATGTAAATATTCACACCTCCATCGGGTCCAGAAATGTTGTGCCATTTGTTGCAATAATTGCCAACGAGATAAACGATTCATTGGGACATCCTTGGCATTTAGTTCTGGTACTGCAATAGCACCAACCAATATGATGGTGTTCCGGACACGGAAAGTAGTAGTTCTGGTACTGCAACAAGAGGTGCGCCGATCAAGAAGTGTCCAGGAGTCAAGACATCAATCTCTGCTGGATCTGTAGAAAGAGGCGAGAGAGGTCTAGAGTTCAAAATTGCTTCGATGCGACAAAATACTGTTAATAATTCTTCAAAAGTGAGAACTTGCTCTCCAACAACCTTTCTTAATACGGATTTTGCCGATTTTATTCCAGCCTCCATCAACCCATTGAAATGTGGGGCAGAAGGCGGACTGAAATGCCAATTTATGTTACGAATTGACATGAACTGAGTGAGATTATCATGGCACTCTCTGGTATGTAAATATTTGCAAAGTTCATCCAAATGTTTATTGGCACCGATAAAATTAGTACCACAATCACTAAACAAATTCCTCTTCTAGCAACAAAACGGTCCAAAGCAGCTAGAAAGGCTTCCGTTGTTAAATCCGAAACCAATTTAAGGTGAACAGCTTTAGTCGACAAACAGACAAACAAACATAAATATGTTTTCAGCTGCTTCGCACCACGTCGTCGGCTTTCTTTACAAAAAAAATATCCTCCATAATCAATACCGACATTCAAAAACGCACGACCTTCACGAAATCGAGATGATGGAATATCACCCATAAAAGGTTGAATTTTACGTGGATTTGCTTTAAAGCAAGTCAAACATTTACGCAATCTCTTTCGAATGGTATTACGTGCAGATACAATCCAAAATTGTTGACTGAGTACTGATTGCAGTGTTCTAGATCCAATGTGTAAATATATTTTATGATAATGATCAATCAGTAAATTGGTAAATACATGATTCTTTGGCAACAAGATTGGGTGTTTAGCAGTTTCCGTAAGATTGGAGTGTCGCAATCGACCTCCTACACGTATGACACCAACATCATCCAAAAACGGTGCAAGGTTCCGTATTGAAGATTTTAATTTATCACTGCTATTCAATGCAATTATTTCATCACGAAAACAAATAGACTGAATGTATTTGATTAATACGGAACGTGCTGCTGTAATTTCACAGAGATTCAAATGTTTATTAACATTTCTCTTGCAAGAGGATAATTGACAATTCCGAATGAAACGACAACACCATGCTGTAACATTCACCAATTTGGTAAACGATGAATATCTATAAAATATATTGAAGTCTTCCATATTCTGTTGAATGACTAAAATAGTAGGAATATCTGGTGATTTCCTTTCTGGAAGATCTTCCATGCTTATATTGACGTTACTAGCAATTGGCCAATACTCAAGTGGGGTTGAGAGCCACGATGGTCCATTCCACCATAATAACGAATCTACAATGCCTGTGGGTGACAATCCCCTGGACCCAAGATCTGCAGGATTATCTGATGATATCACATGATACCAACTATCAATTGGAACTTTATCGCTGATTTGTGAAACTCGATTTGCGACAAAAGTTTTTAACAAGTATGATGGTGTTTTAATCCATGCTAAAACAATAGATGAATCAGTGAATGCGAATGTCCTATCAATAGGTAATTCATCTTTATAATTATTATATGTATATGACAATAATTTTGATAACAAGTGCGAAGCGCAAAGTTCAAGACGAGGTATCGACAAAGTTTTGAGAGGTGCGACTTTAGTTTTAGCCAGTAATAATCGCACTTCTGGATTTGAAGTATCAATATTTGAACAACAATATACTACGGCAGCATAACCTAAATTTGAAGCGTCTGAGAATCCAACCAAATAACAGTTCTGTATGTTTCCAAGATGACGAGGTATATCTAAAAATGCTAAATTATGAAGATTTGACATAAGATTTTCCCACCTGGTTTGGATGTTATCAGGCGTAGGGTCATCCCACTCCAATCCAAGCTTCCATAATTCTTGGAGTAAACATTTTGCCACAAAGATAACAGGCGAGATCCACCCTAGTGGATCAAATATACGTGCTACACAGGATAAAATATTTCTTTTGGTGGCAATCATCTCTGGTGATGTTATTTGGTAGGTGAATGAATCACTATTAGGATTCCAATATATCCCAAGAATTTTGATTCCGCCGTCAGAACCCAAATTCAAACTCAATGGAACCTCCCGATGATCCTCAGGAAGATCACTGAGAAAATCTTGTGAATTACTTGCCCATTTACGCACTTCAAAACATCCCAATTTGAGTAATGAAATGAGTTCGTTCCTTATGGACAATGCATCATCCACAGTTTGCCCACCACTCAGAATATCATCTAGATATACATTTTGCAATATTATTTTTGACGCTCTTGGAAAATTATGTTTTTCTCTGACCGCTAACTCGTTCAGTGTCCGTATTGCTAAGAAGGGTGAAGAAGCAACACCATATGTAACAGTGTTTAATTCGTATTGCTTAAGGGGTTCGTCTGGAGACTCACGCCACAATATCCTTTGGTAAGGACGATCTTCTTCTCGAATTAGGATTTGTCTATATATCTTACAAATATCAGATGTAAAAGCTATTTTGAACATTCTGAAACTACAAATCAAGTGAATAATATCCGATTGTAGTTTTGGTCCAACGAAAACAACATCATTCAATGACTTATTTGACGTTGTGTGTGAACTGGCATCAAAAACAACGCGAAGTTTTGTAGTGGAGCTAAGAGGTTTGATAATACAGTGATGTGGTATCAAATATTTTGTGAGTGAGTGTTCTGACATTGACAGCTCTCTCATATGACCAAGAGTTTCATACTCTCTCATGAATGCAATGTAATCTCTCTGCAATTCTGGCTTGAATTTGAGAGTTCTTTCTAATCGATGAAAACGCAATAAAGCATTTTGTTCTGAAGATCCTAATGTATTAGAATCATTTTTCAATAGTAATGGAACTACAAAACGTCCCAATGGATTGCAATATGTTTGTGATTTAAATACTTCTTCACATGTCTTGTCATCTTCCGATTGATAATGTTGATTTGGTATGTCTTCGATTTCCCAGAATTGATGAAGATGATGTTCTAAGGATGATACGCAAAGTGTTACATCATTAGATTTTATGGATTCACTTTTTGGTATAACAGGGATGCTTCCCATAATTACGATCCCCAAAACAGTGTTAATACCTATTGGCAAATCAGTTGGACCCTCAACAAGTCCAGGTCTTAATAATTTGGCAAATACTGAGGCTCCCAATAAGACATCTATTTCTCCTGGGATACCAAACTTTTCATCAGCCAATTGAGAGTGATTTAGGTATTCTAAAAATGATGTTTGTACTTCACAACTGGGTAAACAATGTGTAATTTTATCTAACACTAAAGCATCTATCTGATATGTCATTCTATTATTAAACTTTGAATAGAATGTAAAGGATGCTCCTGTATGAATTGTGTTGTTAGACATTCCAATTCCTTGTATGGAAACATTTTTACTGTAGGTATTTAAACCTAATAATTTACAAGCTTTAAGTGAAATGAAATTTGATTGACTGGCTGTATCTAGTAAAGCACGCAAACAATGTGCTTTACCTGCCTGTCCTTGTACGATGATTGTTGCAGTTGACAGTAACTCTACCATTCTGGCCCTCTGTCGAAGGCAACTGGCAGTCACATAAGGTTCAGGTAGATCAGTCGCAGGTGAGCTCGGATCCGATGGTTGAGTAATTTTGGGAATAAAATGCAATAAACTGTTGTGTTTTCCATTGCACTGCTTGCAAGATGACTTTGATTTACATAAATTCAATCTATGTCCTCTCTGTAGACAATTGATACATAATCTGTATTGTTTGATTAGTTCAAACCTTTCCTTTGGAGCCAATGACAGAAATTTGGAACAATGATAGATAGGATGGTTAGTCTTTGAACTACAACAAATACAATGATGATTTTCTTCTGAGGATATACCAGTAACGAATACTTTGGTTGCCTGATTTCTGTGTTTCGTCAATGAATTGTTAGAGGTTGGTAAAACCTCCAATATACCACAATGATTTTCTAAAAATTTTAGCAATTCGTTAAAGGTGGGGACCGTGTTGTGTTCAACGGTCAACTCAAATTTTGTTCTAATATCAATTGATAATTTTCTAAGTACAATATTCAATAATAAAAATGACCATTCTTTTACAGGAAATCCCAGTGAATCCAATCCAAACGTATTCTCTTTAAGTATGTCAACAAATGCTCGAAGGTTTTCCTTGTTTTTATTGAACGAGAAATTCAATATATGATCAATATGTGCGTCAGCTATGAGACGTTTGTTTTCGTATCTTTCTATCAAAATACGATACGTTACACTATAGTTTTCCGGAGATAATGGCAAATGCTTGACGAGACGTAACGGTTCAATGCCTAATAAACTCACTAAATATTGCATCTTCTGTACATTTCCAAGTGAAAAGTTTTCATCAATCATGGATTTGAAGAGATTATTGAAGTTTATCCACTCTGTTGCTTTCCCAGAAAATTTAGGTATTTCAAGTATTGGTAATTTTAAACTGTTACCTCCTTTCTGTTGGTTAGCAATTTTACTTTCAGAAAATATGTCATAGTATACATATTTGATTTCCTTGTACATTGACATGAAACTATCATATTCCACATAATGATTTTTCTCATCAAAATCTTTAGATTCAGATTCAATGTCAATATGAGCTTGAACAAATTTGGCTTTAATTTCCTCCAATTCTTTAAATCCTATTTCAAAACTCTTGACATCTTTAGCTGACCCAATTATGGCACACTTTGACAAGTTAAGCAAGGCGACTAACTCTCGCTTTGCGAGTTTATAAATGATAAATGCTGACATTGTAGCTAAGTGTCAATATCAATCCTTAAACAAATAACTGTCAAAATCAAATGTAAACTAGCGACGGGGAAAAATGAGTGATCCGTATTATTTGACCGGATCATTAAATTGAATCGGTGACTCACGGTTCACGTTGCCACAACGATCCGCTCATGAACCAGACATCACTCTCACACTTTCTATCTCAAATAAAATATATCGTTAGAATGCGATACACACACCGACTCATGGCAATCATCGATTCACAACTAATTCATTATGGTTCATAAAATCTAATTCATTGCGGTTCTTAAATATGTTAAGCAATTTTGACCGCAACATACTTTGAAAAACAAATACGTAACGTCTATAATTGAATATACTATTTTGAAGGCGATCTTCGATTCACGACTAATTCATTATGGTTCATAAAATATTTAAGCAATATTGACCATTAAGTGTATTGAAATGCAAACATTTTAACGCCAACATTTGCATATCATATTTTGAATCGGTTTTGTTTTCTCTGTCATACTACGTACATGTTATATACGATAGATAAGGATAGCTATATTTGAATCATATTGAATCGAAGAGCGAATTGATGATCCGCATAAATTTCATGAATCGATTTTAAAAGACAGGATCTTACAAAAATATCGAACTTTGCACCACTAATGTAAACAAAATGACAAAACAAGATGGCGACTAAGATGGCTGACCAATCAAAGACAAGAAGTGTAAATGATCTTACCACAGTAAAACTACAACTTTTTGCAAATTTATTGTTACAAAAATTTGACACAATGCAAATATATTATGGCAAATATTAATTACAACAAAGAATATTAATACAAAATTATCTGACGAAATCTGTGACCATGTGCATGTACAATAAATAAACCACTGCAATTCTGCTCTGTCCGTATGAATTTAAAACAAAATGACAAAATTATCCGGCTCGAAGGACCAACAAATATGTATGTTAAATGGTGGACTGTATTGCAATTAAATGAATCAACACTACGGACAAATCAGAACTACAGTTTGGTAGCACTTACCCTTCTTGCAGATCCCAATCCACCGAAGCCTTGGAGAAAGGAATTCGGGAATTGGAGTTGGAAGAGAAATTAGGATAGGCTTCTTTTTGCGAACTTACACCCAAATTCACTATCACAGATTTCTAATGATACAAATATGGTACAAATTGAATGAGAACTTTTTTAAACAAATTATAAATGGTTACTGATGTAACAATGCGAAAAAAAATGGCAACTGATGTTGCTCCCACTGATGTTTGAAATCGAATGAAATATGTAACAAAAAAAAACCACCTACACCCACAATAGTAGGTAGGTATTATCAAAATGACCCAACATATACTATATACATTTTACTTTTCACAAGGACATATTCATTCTTAAAAAAAATCGCTAGGCGATGGTTAAGCATAACATGGAAGGCACTTTGAGCCTTTTTTTTTCCTCCTTCTTATTGTCATTCATTACATTTGTTCTTCAATAAAATATTGTTTTAAGAATTATTTTTCCAAGATTTTACATAAAACAATAAATATTTTTTTAGGAAAAACTTTTTTGTTTACATTTATTCTGATGGCAATACGCACGTCATTTTGACTTTGACATATTTTGTTTTTGCACTAGATGTTTCTGGAGAATTCTATTCTGCGGTTTGCGGTTGTTAATTAGTATCGATATAATAAAAATGTAAATGCCGGGAAAATAATCGACGAATGTATTGACAACTTGTATCTTCTTCCTATCCATCATTGTTTATAAATTCCAATTTTCCAATTGTAAGTAAGGTTATGGTAGATTAGTAAAATGTATTGTTGGGGGAGTACGATTCACGGCGAATTGGGTTTAGGCGGATCAGAAGAACAGGTTTGTTTGTGAAATAGTCTTTTCTGTCGCTTAAATGACATTCATTGGATACTTTTGTTTGTTTTGTTTATAAAGAATGATTTTTTAGTTCTCATATCCAGTGCCATCTACATGGAGTCAAGTGAACAAAGTTGTGTATGCGGCTTGTGGAGAGAACCATACATTATTTCTTACAACAGATGGTAAAATATACTCATGTGGAAACAATGACCATGGCCAACTAGGGCACGAACAGTCTAGAACCAGACCCAGTAAGTTATTTATTTAAAATCATATCATGATTCATATATTGCTTTTAATTTTGTTATTTTTATCTGATGTTACATAAACAATATAAATGCCAATTTAAAAATCTTTTTATTTTGGTATAAGTTAATAAACAGATACCCATGATTATTCAGTATATTTCCTACCTACATCAATAAATTAAGTTATATCAATTGACAAATTCTTCCTATAGAATTCTGTAAATGGAAACGTGTATAAGGTAAAATAGTGTAAACGAAATTTAATTAATAAAACATTCTTGACAAAAAAATAAAATAAAATATAATACCTATAGTTTCGTTATTTAGATTGGCGACTGTTTTTGAACAGAGACAACAGTTTTGAATCCCAACCACATGAAATAGGGTACTCAACAATAGTTTGAAAAATAATAAGAAAAAAAATTAATACACTACAGACAATGCAAACAATAGCCTAAATAATAATATTCTAAGTAAATCCACAACCAAAACAAAACAGAAGAATAGAGTCGTGGGATAAACCCACCGCTCTTCTTAATCTTGAAATTGTAACTGGAAATATAAAATATAAAAACAAAATGGAATAATGGATTCGTGGAGAAACCCACTGCTCTACTTACTCTTGAAATTGTAACTGGAAATATAAAATATTAAAACAAAATGGAATAATGGAGTGGTGGAGAAACCCACTGCTCTACTTACTCTTGAAATTGTAACTGGAAATATAAAATATAAAAACAAAATGGAATAATGGATTCGTGGAGAAACCCACTGCTCTACTTACTCTTGAAATTGTAACTGGAAATATAAAATATAAAAACAAAATGGAATAATGGAGTCGTGGAGAAACCCACTGCTCTACTTACTCTTGAAATTGTAACTGGAAATATAAAATATAAAAACAAAATGGAATAATGGAGTGGTGGAGAAACCCACTGCTCTACTTACTCTTGAAATTGTAACTGGAAATATAAAATATAAAAACAAAATGGAATAATGGAGTGGTGGAGAAACCCACTGCTCTACTTACTCTTGAAATTGTAACTGGAATTATAAAATATAAAAACAAAATGGAATAATGATAATATTCGTAGAGAAACCCACTGCTCTACTTACTCTTGAATTTGTAACTGGAAATATAAAATATAAAAACAAAATGGAATAATGGAGTGGTGGAGAAACCCACTGCTCTACTTACTCTTGAAATTGTAACTGGAAATATAAAATATAAAAACAAAATGGAATAATGGATTCGTAGAGAAACCCACTGCTCTACTTACTCTTGAAATTGTAACTGGAAATATAAAATATAAAAACAAAATGGAATAATGGAGTCGTGGAGAAACCCACTGCTCTACTTACTCTTAAAATTGTAACTGGAAATATAAAATATAAAAACAAAATGGAATAATGGAGTGGTGGAGAAACCCACTGCTCTACTTACTCTTGAAATTGTAACTGGAAATATAAAAACAAAATGGAATAATGGATTCGTGGAGAAACCCACTGCTCTACTTACTCTTGAAATCGTAACTGGAAATATAAAATATAAAATCAAAATGGAATAATGGAGTCGTGGAGAAACCCACTGCTCTACTTACTCTTGAAATTGTAACTGGAAATATAAAATATAAAAACAAAATGGAATAATGGATTCGTGAAGAAACCCACTGCTCTACTTACTCTTGAAATTGTAACTGGAAATATAAAATATAAAAACAAAATGGAATAATGGAGTGGTGGAGAAACCCACTGCTCTACTTACTCTTGAAATTGTAACTGGAAATCATCCCCCACCACCCGTTCTGCTTATGGAGACTTATAACGGCCCCTTGCGAAAATTCTGAAAGAACACATAAAGAACATACAAAGAGTCCAGAGAACTCTAAAATCTTACAGACACTGCACTTAATGTGCCAAAGAGAGCTAATCATGTGGAAACAACTGGCTCACTGTTCACTGATAGTGATGATAAGAGTGCACCGAATTTTAGACAGAAAGTATTGAAAGCCCCAAAGTTGCTCTTCGTGGCTACAAGGTCCGCATGTCCAAAGAAATTCCCTCGGACATCGTTGTAGAGTTCTCGTCGGAAAGTCAGATAAGTGAAAAAGGTATAGTTGGAAAGGCCCTCATTCTTCAGAAACACGATACAAAAAAAATCTTCGCTATTACTCGTGGATACTTTTTATGATCTTTTCGAGGTAGAAAACATGAGGACGAATCAGATAAGTGAATACAAAAGAGATAACTTTTGAAACTGTTGTGTCCACTGATGGAGATCGCGATACTACTTCCACGCCGAGGACGCTATAGGACCCAATGGTCCTGTTCACCCCCGGACGCGGCCACAACGTCGGACAACACAAATATCCACTATCTATCGGGTTTAACCACTGCCCCCGAGAATCCAACCTCAAACGGCGGGGCAACCGCTCAAGATCGGCAGCAGGGGCAAGCCCCTAGGCACACCGATCGAACGGAAGACCTTGTCCCCGCACCCATCGGTCCTCGTGTTGGCGTCCGAAGGTTCCGCGGGTTAACACCGGGGGCATCCGACGCAATCATCATCTGTCAGATATGACGTCTCAATGTCAACACAGATGGTCCGACCCAACGTCTGCGCCGGCGGTGTGCCCGAACCTCACACAACATTCGCCACAGTTGACGAGTCACTGCCGAGCGAGACTAAAGGCGTTCGTCCTGCTCTTCTCTAATTACAGAATTGAAGGGGGCACAACAGCGTCTGCCGCTCACCCCCCCTTTACTGCGTAGGCCCTTAGAGCCGCAGTACCTAAGGAATTGCGTGGTCCAATAATCGGGAACAATCCACGAGGAAGAAATTCAAGTCCTCACATCAGGAAGAAATAAAAATGTCAGCCTGCCCACAGAAGAAGAAGACCAACGACATTGCCAAGCATCTATCATAGAACTCCAGGCCAAGTTCTAAATCTCTCCACGAACTGTGGGCAAATTTAAAGGTGGAAACACCACCCGAAATTGAGCTTCTGCCTCTATATAGGTTGTGAATTGAAGCTCGGCGTTATATTTCGTGAGAATAGAAAGTGTGTCGGTAGCGCAGGTTCTGTAAGACTTTGCTAAAGCTATTAGAGCGAAGCGCTGTCCAGTTGGCTATGCAACTGTATATGATTTTATTTTTTTATCCCTTGCATCTAATTGGTTGATTTGGTCCAAAAAATCAGCAACTGTGTGTGATATAATATGTGGTAGTAAATTGCTGATGGGATATATGTATGGTATGTGATATATTATGTTATAATTGTTTATGGGGATTAAAGTGCTTTGGCTATCTGTCTGTTTATACTTATAGGTTTTTTAATCATAAAATTGATTGAGATAAATTAATTAAAAGGAATTTTTATCAGAAGATTATTTGTGTGTTCAAAAGTATTCTCAAAACTCATCTCTCTATATTAGATATACTATAGACAATAAATATTGGAGCAACTGATAATTTATATAATGAAAGATGTACTCACTCTGACAAGTATTTATTGCAATGAAGGTTTTACATTGTAGTTGTTTAATAATTATAATATTTAATTAATACAGTATAAGAATGTCGAGGAGAATTTGCGATACGTCAAGCCACGGCAACTGGAAATAATCCCGAATGGTTAGCATAGGTGGGAATAACTGTTTATAAATTCAGCTTGCGTCGGTAGCAATGATGTGAAGTTAGGGATGTGCGGACATCATAGGGATGTTCCGCCACATACTCATGGAATAAAAATTATGTTTATATCATATTTTTATATTATAATAAATAAATAAATAAAATTTCATCATCAATACCCTCCATTATGCTAACAGAAATATATTAAAATAATTGAGAATACTTGACTTAAAAACGTTTGTGGTTGCAGATGCAGTTTCTGCATTGGACGCATATCGAATCACTCAGGTGTCATGTGGAGCTTTGCACTCTCTCGCTGTGAACGAATGGGGGCAGGCATTTGGTTGGGGATCCGATGGCCTTGGTCAGTTAGGTGTTGGTGGTGCCACTTATACTACTCCTAGAATCCTCAGAGCACTTGCCACTCAACATGTTGTGCAACTATCTACCGGAGACTATCATTCTGTCGCACTCATGAGTAGTTAGTATCTACATTCTTTATTTTATACTACTTCTAGGATCCTCAGAGCACTAGCCACTCAACATGTTGTGCAACTATCTACCGGAGACTATCATTCTGCCGCACTCATGAGTAGTTAGTATCTACGTTCTTTATTTTTTAATTTTATTTTTATTTATTTATTTTTTATTTTATTCAATTATATTTACGGCTTGAAAGCCTATTTACAGTACATAACATTATATTATTTACAGTACATAACACCAGTTATGAATACAACAATAAAATAAGTACAACACATTTAGTTCAGCAATACATTATATCAGTTAAGAAACATCAATAAAGATAACAATAACATATTGTAAGTCAGAAGGAAATCAAATTTAAAATTCGGCAATACATAATATCTGTTATGAAATATAATGTCAAAAATTGAACAGTACAGAACACCAGTTATAAATACAATAATAGCATAAGTATAAAACATTAAGTTCAGCAATATATTATATCAGTTAAGAAACATTAATAAAGACAAAATACAAAAACAAAATAAAAACCCAAACATAACGATTACTATGATAAGTCATGAGTTAAGAAAAAGAAAATGTACAATTTTTTATTTGAAAGTAGAAAAATCGTCGGCAAAAACATCGGAGTGACTTCCCACAATATTACCAAGTCAATGTAGCCTTGGTATTGGGGAGTGGTAGACATAATTATTCAGAGAATGGCTCTCACGAAACATAACACACTGTCTAGTGGTTTTAGCCGGAACATTAAAGTTTATGAGTTTAAGGAGTTCGGGACAGTCTATAGCATGGTTCAATATTTTGTGTAAGAAGGAAAGGTCAAAAACCTTTCTTCTAACGTCAAGATTTAAAAGTTTAAATTCTAGCATTAGATCTGTGTAATTGATGTGTTCTATTGGAATCCCCTTTTAATAATTTACAAATCGCAAAAATTTTCTCTGGACCCTTTCAATATGATTTATGTGGAGATTACAGAATTGTATTCCAATAATGGTCTGACTAGAGAAACAAATAGTAACCTGTATGATTCAGTTTTATTAAGATCAGCTGCCAGTCTCGTGATGAAGCCCAACACCCTCATAGCTTTACCGACGATCTCCTCTATATGTAATTTATTTATTAAACGAAACACCAACAAAACATTGGAATACACATAAAACATATAAACAGAATCAGCATAGTAGTTCCAATGCTACAATAATAAGTTAATCATAATTGATTAAATTAGCCTTTAATAATTAAAATTAATTTTGGTAACTATGGCCCGGTATTACAGTCGGCCCTCAACTCAAGATTAATGTTAAGGGGAGATTGAATCCATTTCCATCCATATTACAGTGCAATATGACATGTCAGTTACTAAATCTTCAATTATAGACATATTTTACTTTTTCTGTGGTTATTATCTGTCAAATTTTAAATAACCTCAAATAATACCAACTACAAAACGGGACGCTACGACTTGAAATACTATTGTTTTATTATCCAACAAGGTAAATTTAATTTTTTTCACCAAAATAATGCTTTTAAATGTCCATGTTCGTTTCAATATGGCTGTCAGTTTGTTTTGTTGTGTGGCGCCACCGTCGATATATCTAACTAACGCCTCTAGTGATAGAACACTGAAACTACACGCGTTGCCTAGCAAATGACAGTTGACTCACCGTTAAGTACTTAATCCGCCAGAAACGTTGAGTTAAATATTTGTCGTTTTAGTGACGTATTTGAGGGAAGATTAGGCCTAAACGGACACTGTAATACGCTATATTTTTGTAAAACTTGAGTTTAGCTCTTAAACTGAGACTGTAATACCAGCCCTATAACATTCATAGTGTAGTGTATTGTTAAAAACATGCTTCAGAAAAAATATTATTAAGAAACAATCCACTATGCAAAAGGGAAAACATCTCACAATGATTGTTGACTTGCTTGTATCAAACACTTAAAGGTGCTGAGGCTGTTTGAGTATATGTCGAGGTTCTCAATTTTTGTGTGTAAAAAGTTATAGAAGCCCATCATTCTACTCAGTGGACTGAAATGGAAATTATTACTTTTATTTTAAAAAGAATGAATATTTCCTTGAAACAAGTACATAATTTACATCCTCATACATTCCCTAAACTAAGCATAAATTCTTGTGATATAGGTGAACGAAATCGGTCGTGGCTGGATTCAAACTCGCAACCACTGGATTATTAATCCAGATTTTTTTATCATTTCAACGATTTTTACTCGTTTATTTATAAAAAAAATTCAGTTATCATTTGCATAATCATAGACAACCTAATGTTAGACACGAACCACAATTATGAAACTGGTGTTAGTTAACAGTAGGACATAATCAAAGTATTATTGTTTTATTATACAGGGTGTCCTGAAAAACAACTCTATCCCGTGTATAACCAACTCATAACTGATCAGAATATCAAAATATGATCTTGGTAAAAAGTCACTCATTTTCGAGATATTGACACATCTTTGGATTTTGTGTAAATCTTCACCTTTGTTCTGTTTTTGGGTGCCACAGTCTATTGCCATATTCCAAAATTATAATTTTTATTAGGTAAGTATAGACTTTTGGAAAAATTTATAGAAAAAGCATTTTTTTTCCAATCTTGAGATTTTATTTAGTTTATGAGTAAATTTCCAATTTTCAATCTCCACTAGTTTGGTAAACATATAAAAAAAATTTATGTACCTAGCAAAAAAAGTATTTTTTTTTGCTAGGTACATAATTTACATAAATTTTTACACACACCGCAATGCGAGCGTGAATGTGTAATAGAATTTTTATTTTCTCTCAATTAATTATTATTATTATAATATCCTAATAAACTATTGAACTTAAACTATTTAAATTTTTTGTATTAATTTTATTAATACAAAAAATTAATAAAATTAATACAAAAATAATAAAATTAAATTAAGTTTAGCTAAATAGTTAATATGATATTCATTGATTGTTAGTCGGTACGAAGTTCGCCGGTTAAACAAACCCGTAAATAAAAAACGCGCTGCGCACACACATAATTTATGACACACGTTTAATAACAATTCAATTTTTTAATGACTGTTAGAAAATATCCTCAGCATCTGCCCAGTTTTCCTATCCTATAACAAAATTTTAAACATTACAAGTGCAGGAGATTTTAAAATTTATCAAGAAGTTGGTATTTTTCTTTTTTATTTTAATTTTTACAAAATATTTTATTAAGTGTAATCCCATTGTCGTCCCATACTGAAATTTGATATGTATGTAATAAAATAGTGTATAAAGAAAAGATAATTGGAATAAAAATACATTTTTAAAATTTGGCATAAAATTCTAAGTGTTTCAAGTATTTCTATAATATTTGAATATTCACTAATATGGTCATGTTATATATGAAACGAAAGCGTATAATATGCAAAGTAAAAATATGAAAGTTTCAGCCTTTTATGTCTAATGGTTTTCAAACTAGAGCTATACAAAGACCTCAAGGCGATGCCAAATTTATGCAATTTTTGAATAATGACTTAAGACTAGTCCAAAAAATGTGTAAATTCGCGTTTTTCTTAGTTTTGATAAGAAGAACAAATATACAAAAAAATATATCTGAAACAACATGGTACTGAGCAGAGTCAGAGAAACGAGACAACTCCTCACAACATCAGACATCCGGGTCTGCTTGTTACTATCGCCATAGGAATAACAGAAGGCAGAAAGTATAGAGATCGCCCTAGAGACAGTTATTAGTGATGTGCGCTGTAGCAGCTATCAAGAGATAAAGAGGCTGGCGGACAACAGAGATATGTGGAGAGATGGAGTGTGCTGTGCAAACCAATCATAACATTTTGACAATGAAGAAAAAGATACTTGATTTAAGAGATATGCAAATGTGTATTACGCGACGTCCTACGTAGGCGATTCAAAGCGAATGCGAAGGGGCGCGGCGCGGCGCGAAAATAACAAACAGTCGGTAACTATGGAAGTGTCCTACGTTACCGACCGCGAGTTGGTTTCGATGCGAAGCGAACGCGATCAGTTGGTTTGATATTTTCGCGCGAATTGATAGCGGTGCCATTGTTTTTTGACATGTCAGAAACAGAAATTTTAACTTCTGTCCATGAACGTCCCATATTATGGGACAAATTATTATCGAACTGCGAATTTTAGGATTTGGCAAAAATAAATGGGACTACAAGTAAACACATTTATTTATTATTGCTATTTTACAATAGCATGTTGTTCAAAACACACAAAGTTTTCTCTCGCTTGCACGAATGTCAAATTTTGACATGTTTCCCGGAAATTTGTAAATTCAGTCTCATTTATTAATTCAAGATCACATAATCTTCATACAAATTGTGATATCCCCCATAAATATGCCTCTCTAAGTACACAATATTAGTTTCATTTCTCTGCCGTACATACTTCTTGAGTATTTTATATACGTACGTATCCATGACAGTAGCTGGCGGCAGAGGGAACGATTCGCGCACACGTAGGACAGAGCCGCTGCGTCGCACCGTATCACATTGAATTCGCTTGTATCCGCACCGCATTGCTTCGCAATCGCGTTCGCTTTGAATCGCCTACGTAGGACGTAGCGATAAGAGTGTACTGGTATGACATAATACAGAAAGCTTATACTCAGTCTTCTTATTAAGATCTGTAGTTTAGACAATCAATATTATGATTATAAAAGTATTGATTGCCAAAAATAAATAATATTGTGTGTTTAGATGGAGACATGTACTCATGGGGTGCCAACAGCTACGGTCAGTTGGGTCTCGGAGGCTTCTCACAAAAAGAGGAACATCCGCAGCTGATCAAGTCTCTAGCTGGCGTACCCTTTGCGTTCATTGCCTGCGGTGGATATCACACATTCGCACTCAGCAAGTGAGGACATTTACATTCCACAGTTAACAATAATTGCTTATGTATTTTTGATCTTAATCGTGATTTTGATCCTCTACATAATTTGACAGGTTTTAATCGTAAATTTACTGTGGTACATTTGTAATAGAAAATAATGTTTTTTAGGTCCGGTGCAGTCTATGGTTGGGGTAAAAACACGTGTGGACAATTGGGACTGAATGACATAGACAATCGCTGTTATCCTTCTCATTTGAAAAGCTTGCGAAGCATAAAAGTAAGTCAGTTGTCTCCAATTTACACAACTCATTATACATGGCCAGTCAGACTTGCCAGAGTTAGTTAAGTTATTGCAAGATTTAATTAATTTCTTTAATCAATTCAATATCTTTACTAGATGTTGTAAGTTGATACCAGAAACTGAAAACTATTGTTTTGTTATTGCAATGATGTGTCTTTATTTGTTGAAAGAATAATTGTCCATTGCAAATTTTATATTATAAATTGAAATCAGAAAGAAAAATCGGTTCTCTCTGCCTACCCCCTTAAGAGACATAGGGTGATGGATATTATATAATATGAAATCAATTTATCACTTTGAAAATGCCTCGAGTGTCATAAATAACTGTACAATTTTCATACTAATTGTAAAAAAATCAATCAATCGGTTGAGTGGATTAATATTTAAATAACTGATTAGTACTGGATTCATGTGTGGGGATACACGCATATTAAAAGTATTTTTTATTATCTTTTTAATTTTTTATAACAATAAATAATACTTTTTACATAACGCATGTCTCATAATTTCTTTTTATAAGGTACTGCACACCCTCACACTTGTTGCTGGTTACTCCACATTGTGGGATATGTAGTGGAGGTAGGTATAGTACTATGATATTTGTATGTTTTTCAGGTGATTCATATATCTTGTGGTGAAGAGTTCACTGTGTTCCTTACTCTGGACGGTGGAGTATTCACTTGTGGCTCTGGTGGCTTCGGTCAACTTGGACACGGAGATAATAAGGATGAAATGTTACCAAGAAAGGTAATGTGTTTCATTATTGTATTTAGGCATTCAGGTACTATGGCAAAATATAAAATTAACACAAACCCAATAACAAGTTGCCACATTTTGGAGGCATCACAATATGTTCTATGTCAAATATGAATTTGTAATCAATCATTTCCTACCTCTCTATCCCAGTTCATCCGGAGCCGGGACTCCTAGTCATCAGTCGCCATTATCTGCGACTGGACTATCTAATGTGAGGCACCTTTCACCGCCAGATCCGTCCAGCTGTAAATATTAATTCATAATGGCAAATATACCTATATTTTGGAGACTTAACAATACTTATTGTCTCACAATCACACCACAATACATTTAAGAGCTGTGTCAGAGAAAAGAACTATCTGGGAAGCATCTCACTCAAACACTCAGATCTTCTGGATCACAGAGTAACAACTCCCTAAAGGAGTAGGACAGAGCCAACAAAGCGGCTTACTATATATGATGGATGCTTTAGTGTGAGTGGTCCTATAAAGTGACATGAATAGATTGCCTCTAGATGTCCGCAGTGCAAAAAGCAAGAGCACATTCTCTTAAGTACTGAAAACAGCTTTGTTTCGTAGAGCAACATAAGACAGAATATAAGTGCCCTTGAATCCTGAATCATTAAACGGCGCTATGTAAATAATTTATTATTATTATTATCCAGACTAAAAATACAATCAAAAATTGTGTCTTCACTGGGAATCAAATTCGGGACCCATGGCTCAGGAGTCATATTTAAAACCAAGAAGGTAGACGCTTTGATTCCTTAAATAAGTTAATCATAAATTCTTATATTATATTTGAATTAAAGGTAATGGAGCTGATGGGTACCGTTATAGTACAGGCTGAGTGCGGTCGAAGGCACACCATGGTAGTGACACAGAGCGGTCGTGTACAAGGATGTGGATTGGGCAGTAACGGACAACTTGGATCATCCACACTGACTGCCATGTTACCCCGACCACTACATCCACCGTGGCAGGTTAATTTTATTTACCTATTTAACCATTATAACAAATTCAATATTAACTATATATTATAAACCAATTTAGTTTGAGGATATTGGAAAATTATGTGTATCTTAGCAGTACACAGTTAGGAATTGGAATCCAGCAGCCTTTTCAATCCAGTTGGATTTTTGCTGGATTGACAAATTTTTAATTTTTCAAAGAAATTAAAAATTTTTTTTCCAACTGTCGATTCGTTCATGAGAATTCAATTCTCTTAATGAATCGACATTATTAAGCCAAGATGCGTGTACGAAGGAAAATTTTGTATGGTGTAGTGGACTTTTTGCATGCTAATAACACCAACTAGAGGCCTCGCAGCATATATGTTCCCATACATGGATTTACTCAGAATTCGGAGTAGAACATTTTATGTGAGTTTTGTGTGTCAATTTGCAGGGCCCAAATTTTTAGAATATATAAACAGTTATAGGCCTTCAAAACTTTTATACTCAGAAATGTGAATTTTTGTTTCAGTCAGGGGTTATCAACTTTTGAAATTTTGGTTTATTTTCCATATATCTCAGAAACCATAAAAGCTAGAACGCTGAAATTTGGTATAAACATAGACAAATACAAAATCTCAAATTAGTTTTTTAAAAAAAAATCCAGGGTTTCTCAAACATTTTTTATTAAGAAAAATATTTTTTTTATGATAAATTTATGACTTTAATTGCCTATATTTCCAATTTTTTTAAAAATATCAAAAAAGCCTTAACACCCCAACTAAATAATTAAATTTTCTATAAAAAATATTAACATTGTTTTAGCACATCTCAAATTTTTTTTAATAATTTTTATAAAAATTGAATTTAGTGACGACATTGCTTCATACAATTTGTATGGCAATCGCCTAGGTACACACAATATCTAAGAAGACTTAGGCTGTTTCACCAGGTCCCGAATATCTCTCGATTATGCCTATTCAGCGGTTATGTCTCAAGTAAAGTAAAATTTGCGTTTCACCACTCCCGAATAGCGTTACTCGTCAGATAAAGTGACAAATAACTTGACACTTTATCTTTACTAATAAGCTGACACGAAACGAATTGGCACTAAAGCGGCGGCCAAACGTCGAAAGACCTCTTGGCCAGATCGGCTCAAAAGGTCCTTATCAGGACCACCCTGACGACCGCCAGACCGGTGGGACAAGTTTTACACGAATAGGGAAACACCAAACTGCGAATGTGGAGCTACAAGGCAGACGGTGGCACACTTGGTGGGAGAATGCCCTCTTTATGCATTCCCCGGTTCACTGGAGGAACTACATGCGGCTGACTCGGAAGCGGTGAACTGGCTTATGTCAGCGAGCTTCCGAATATAACCTGACGTGATACCAGGACGCAACCCTCGCGGTGAAGAAAAAGCCGATCCCATACGCAAAGTAAAGTAAGTACAAATAACTTATAGGGGACTTTACCTACCCAGTAAAGTTATTCGGAACTTTATTTGTCACGTTGACAGTTGCATTTCATTGCCGGTATCACGTGTTTCATCGTTATTTTCTTTTAAATATGATTTTATTCGAGGCAATAGACGATGTTTTTGATGCGGAAATGTTTCCTACACAAATAGATAAAATATTACTTCGTCAAATTCGATGAAGTTGATTTTAAAATAAAATTTCGCTTGTCAAAGCTTACAGTATCAATGATATGTGACTTGATAAAATATCGAATACAATGAAGTAAATACGTACTTTGATATATAAAACATTACTTTATTATATTTGTTATTTAAATAATGTCATTCAAATGTAAAATTAAGTATTAATTTAAATACATAGAATATTGTTTATTGTTATTTAAATTCAAAAGATTCGATCTTAACGTACCTAAAACTTAAACGTCAAAATGAAACGCATTTGGCGGTTGTCCATAGAATAATTTGAAAACTAGTTCATTTCTATGTATTTGTCTATGAAAATACGACGTTGCCATCGTTATTCGTCAATTTACTATTCGGAACTTATCCAACGATGGTGAAACGCAAATTTGATTCAAAACATTTTAACCGGCGAATAGCACTATTTGCCGAATAGTTATTCGAGACTTATTCGGAGTTTGGTGAAACAGCCCCTTAATTGTTTGATACTAATCTCCAAACATACATACATACCATCATTCTGTTTTCATATTCTGGGTAGGATCAAAGGACTGACCTCCATACTATCCTTTCTTGACATACATACATATGTAGGTACATGTGTTGTATAGAAAATCGACAGTTGGATCTCATGTGTTACATGCAACTAGTTTTAAAATAACCTTTATTATTTAGACTGGTGATTGAAAAAGTCAATAAAACTTTTTGCATATTCAGGAAGTAATTAGATTGTTATTATAATGACATCATTAAATTCTAAAATTGAGAATGTAATTCTACCAACTAAATTGTATTATTATATAACTAGTTGCATGTAACACATGAGATCCAACTGTCGATAGCGATAGTATGTATAGTTGAAGAATATGTACCAAACTATAAACCCATAGATACAAATTATTGAATATTTTCAGATATTTTGTTTTCTATACAACATATGTAGGTATGTATGTCAAGATAGGATAGTATGGAGGAAGATCCTTTTTCCTACCCAGAATATGCAAATAGCATGATGGTATGTATGTATGTTTGGAGATGAAGTATCAAACTATTAAGTCTTCTTACATATTGTGTATAGGCGACTGCCATACAAAATGTATGAAGCGATGTCGTCACTAAATTCAATTTTTAAAAAAATTGTTAAAAAAAAATTGAGATCTTCTACTACAATGTTAATATTTTTTATAGAAAATTAAATTATCTAGTTGGGGTGTTTCGGCTTTTTTCGATAATTGTAAAAGTTTTAGAAATATAGGCAGTTAAACTCATAAATTTATCATAAAAAAAATATTTTTCTTAATAAAAAATGTTTGAGAAACCCTGGAATTTTTTTGAATAAATTAATTTGAGATTTTGTATTTGTCTATATTGGTACCAATTTTCAGCGTTCTAGCTTTTATGGTTTCTGAGATATAGGGAAAAATAAAATAAAAATTCAAAAGTTGATAACCCCTGACTGAAACAAAAATTCAAAATTCCGAGTATAAAAGTTTTGTAGGCCTGTAACTGTTTATATATTCTGAAATTTTAGGCTCTGTAAATTGAGCGGATCAAAAGTTATAAGGGGGGGACGGACACACACACACACAGACATACACACACACAGACACACACACAGACACACACACAGACACACACACACACACACACACACACACACACACAGACACACGAAATGTTCTACTCCGAATTCTGAGTAAATCCGTGTATGGAACATATATGCTGCGAAGCCTCTAAGTTGGTGTTTTTTGACTTCAAAGTTGGAAAAGCCGTGAAAAAAGTAGACCTCTCCATACAATTCTCGCGTATTCTGGCTTGATACATTGTCGATATGTTAAGAGAACAAAGTTCTCCTGAACAAATCGACAGTTGGATAATAAGAAAAGACAGAAAAATAGTGCCAATCAGTCTTAACAACTAGGGCATCATAAGACACCAATTAATTATTTAATTATTATGATTAGTAAATTATTGAGTTTATTATTATGTAGTTGTTGTCATGTAGTTACTTATTTGTATCACTACATATTATGTACAGTCATATCTCATAATATATCTAATATACTTGATTACTATGATTAATGATCAATATTATTACTTTTTTATCTTTACCATTTTATTCAGTGTTTTTTTTAAATTGTTGTATGTTTTTCCTAAGATTTATTTATTGTTATTAAATAACATAATTAGTAAGAAATGTATGAGGAACAATTTGAAATAAATTTCTAGAGTGCTGTGGATGGTTCACCTTTGGACGACATAAGTCTTTACAGGATATTTGTCGGTGGCGATCGTTGCTTTGTAACAATGCAGCCGTCTGTTGGACCTCCCATGGACACTCGATATCATCATATTTCAACACAAATACTCACCATTGACTCTGCTAAACTCTCCCCCAATCTAGCTCTAGGAGAAGGTGACCAAGTCGATCAGGTACAACGATTTTCAAACATGCTCACAATAATGGAATAATTATAATATTATGATCACATATATTTCTACGCAAACATTGCATTTTTCCCTGCCTCGTTCCTTGTTCTTGTTCTTGTGTCGCTCCTAACGAACGTTAGTGACCATCGCATCAAACTCTTCCCGATCCTGCGCCAACCTAATTAGTGACGCCGCATCTGGAATCCTGAACCACTGCCTGTGATTTTTAGGCCGAGATATTCTTTTACACCCCATACTCCATCTTCTCTTTATCTTGTCCTCCACTATAAGTTGTAGAAGGACATATTTATCACCACGGAATATGCGGCCAAATTATGCGGCTTAGCATCTCTCGACAGTGACATCAGCTATTGTTTGGGTCCATTGTAATCTTCTGAAGAAGTGTACTATGTAGTGTAGGGTGGGTTTGCAATCTGTTCAGAAAAATATGAATTTGTGTCTTACGAAGACCCGGGTTGTAAGAAGGTGGAAACACAGAGTTTGGATGATTGTTTCACACCCGGACTGCTGTGTTAACAAATGAGTTTGAGAAGTGACTGGTTCGTGTATGTTGAAGGTTTACTGTGAACGGGTGTTGAGATGAGTAAAACGAGTGACTCTATTGTGAATGGGTGGAAGAGGGACCAGAGATGCAAGTTCTTATGAGCATCTCACGTGGTAGTATCTATAGAATACACTTAGAATACCGACCTTGTGTCTGTGGTGTAGTCATTTTAACCACTAAATATCATCATTAGTTAACGATATTTTTTTAACAAATTTAATATCTCACTAGAGATAAAGCATGAATGATCTAATAATTTGGCGCGGTTCAGGGAAGACATCTATGCGAAAGCATTGTCACTTCATATTATTATTATTATTTATTACTTCTCGGGCAACTAACAGGTACTATGTCAAATATTAATTTAACACGCACCCAATAACAAGTTGCCACATTCTGGAGACTTACGATATTAATCGTCTCACAGATCCAGACTGAAAACGCATATATAAGGATCGTGGGTTTCATTGTTTTTCGAGCAATTTCACAATAGAAATTAGTTTCACTGTCATTTGATATGGTGTTCTATCCTTATTCTCATACGGTTTATACTTGCCATGCAGCAAATTTAGAATTTTCAAAATTTGACTGTGTAATTGATTGATTGTATGATCGTTGATTTTGATCACAGATCGCTATCCAGATTGACTGTGTAATTGATTGATTGTATGATCGTTGATTTTGATCACAGATCACGATCCAGATTGACTGTGTAATTGAATGATTGATTGACACATTAATCTGGATTATGATTGTTGGTTTTGATCACGAATTGCGATTTAGATTGACTGTCTACAGACTGCCAAACGACAATGATTTTTTCATGATTTTAAAATGTCCTAACATATTAATCTGATTTTATACATTTTTATTTGTTTTTATTTGTATAATTTATGACATATCTATGAAGTAGGGATGTTACGGAGGTGTTACGGAGGGATGTGACGGAGGTGAAACATTATTCAGTAATCAGCCAAACATAAATGATATTGCACATATGTAGGTAACATGACTCAATAGAAAAATATTCATAATTTAAAATTTTAAATCAGTTGTGACTCTAAAAGTAGCAAATTGCGAGTGTGAGAGGATTCCCCGGGCGATAAGTCAAATATTGTATGCATAGGTTTTGGCCACTGTCGCTCTTTGTTGTTTCGATCTTCGTTATAAACTCCGATTCAAAATTATAAAATAAATCAATAGTTCCGACCTTTCGGAATCGGAGTTGAAGCTCCGTAACATCCCTACTATGAAGCTAAAGCAGGCATTATATATTTCAGTAATTATTGCTTTCATTGTTTACATTTTTTTCAATAGACGGCAAAATGCTTTCTAGTGAAAGATAATTATGTTATCAAAAGTATGCAGATCTCTTTTGAAAAATTAATATAATTCTGCTTTGCCTTTATTTAGATATATTATTATCAATCATGAATGAAAAATATAATTTTGTTATAGGTATAAATATTATTGTATTATGATTGTAGGACATGTTGTGTTATCTGGAAACAGTTTTCAAGTCTCTGGCATGTCTGAATGCTTCCTTCCTAACACCGGGTAACAGTCATTACTGCTGCAACTCCAAGACCAGTGGATTAGATTATGCCAAGGCTGAAGAGGCGTTCGGTATCATTAGCAGAATAGAAAATACATCAATCAGAGAAGTTGTGAGTTTTTGTAGAAAAATATTTCATTTAATGATATTACACAAAATAGTTTATTCAAGTTTGCACAGCCCTACATTAACCTTTTTAAGACTAGCGTCATGTATAGATGCCCACCGGCCACGTGCCTAAACGCTGAGCGTCATCTATACATGCCCTCGTGGCTATACACAATTGTGAACCTTCATATCTCAGTAAATTCATACTTGATTGAGACGAAAATTGGATGAATATTACTCCCATATATTTGACTTCAAGACATCTGTCAGTGAATCAACAAAACAACTGTTAAATTATTTAAAAAAATTAAGAACTCTAAACACTGAAATTCATCGATCATCGCCGGCGAAATTGACACTCTCCCGCGCTTTGTAAGGATGTAATACGCATGCGCGTAGGAAAGAGGGATACTGCGCCAGTTCATTTTGTTGTTTCGCACTCAACATTTTGCTTTGAATTCGATGCATATCAATACACAATCGGCGCATATTCCTTACCTACATCAAATGCCGGAAGGATCACATGACATATCGATGACGCCATGTACTTTTTTGTATGGAGATAAATACGATAACAGTATTCTTCATTTATCTTATGTTTATATTATGAAGTGTTCAATTTCATTGAGTTTATGTGCTCTTTTGTTTATCTTTAATCTTTTTATCATATATCTACATCGTTAGATTTTTTTTTACCGTTATTATATTCAATTAAAACTAGATTGAAAAAAAAACTGTGTGCGCCATGCGAAATACTGTCTGTCCGTAGGGAATGCAAGTACTTGTACCTACCCGTCTTGATTGGGTATAAGGGTTTTTTCTATTTTTTAACCCATTATTATATATAATTTTACAACATATTAAAAAAAAATCAGGCACATCTGGGTTTAACTTTAAAGGTGTCAGTGTCTGTAAATAGCAATTTTCAACACTTTTAGCCCTGTTATCTCTGATAACCACTACTATTCAGGATACTTACTTATTTACTTGCGTCATTTAATGTCAAGAGTTGCGGTATCTTGCACTATAATGTTTTATAATATAATACAATACCATTATTTTCTATGTTCTGTTTGATACTTTTTACAACTATGTTTATTTATTTATTTGGGATAGATACAGCGACATAAAAACAATATACAGAACAGTAAAATAAAACATACGCCAAAACTTCTATCCACAAATTAAAACAATATGATCAGCAAAAATAAAAAACAAATAGAAAAGAAAAATAAATGGAATAGAACAAAAAAATATTTGAAAAAGAAAAAATACAAAAAATATACAAAAACAAAACCAAAAAGGTGCAGAATCTATCAAGTTAAAAAATCCACCCAAGAGAATAGATTTAATATCACACACCATGGCCAATAGCGAAGTTAGAAAATTTAGGCCCTTAGGAAAATATTAAATTGATATTTTTATTAATTAAATCATCATTTTAAATACATATTTGTGCATGTTTACTTATAAGGGTTAGTAAAAATAATAAACACTTGTTTATTTTTAAAGTTATTTTTTTTTCATTTGAGATCTCCCAAGTAGTTTGTGGTTTTGGGAATGAATATGCTGATTTTTATTTTTCCACCAGATACTGCAAAGTATAACAACTGCTATA